>QEPC01011901.1:29820572-29863034 GCA_003113815.1 Sphenodon punctatus | reverse complement strand
GGGTGTTAGCAGCGTCCCCCGCTGCTGCTGGGAGGAAGGAAGGGCATATTCTATCTTTTGCACCAGGGCCCATTTCAACCCAGCGTGCGTGTCCTGGTGCTCACAGTACCTGCCCCCAATTAATACAAGACACAGCAAATGAGTAGGAGGAGGGGAGACAAACTGAGTTCTCTCTACCAATGAGAACTGCACAATCTGCAAAGAGGGCGGCTGGTTTGATTAATTGATACCATTTATATCCCGCCTCTTCTGCCTAGGCAGCTCGAGGCAGCTTACAAAAGTTAAAATATTTAAAAATATACATAAAATATATAAAATACATGCAAAGGAGCCATAAAAGAAAATAAAAAACCCACCCTCACCCAAGGCTGGATGGAATAGCCAGGCCTTGCACTGTGGCCGAAATGAGGCAAGGGCCAGGGCCACCTGGGCCTCCACCGAAAGGGAGTCCACACTCACAGCTTGGAAATGAATGCCCATAACCCCTGCAGGCCACCTGCCCAATCATCAGCAAATGTACAATGATTAGGGGTTTTACCATTTTGGTCAGGCTTGATATCCAAGCGTAACATGTGAAATCATAGCAAAGCCATCTCTTAGAAATGCATGTGTAATATCACCTGAAATCTCATGAGGCTATGAGTCTAATAGCTGGTTAAATGATTTAAATTAAACTAATAATGTAAGTTACAAAGAATATTATTTTCCATTTATAGTCAATAAGATGGGTCCTGAAAGGGTTCTGTTGAGAAGCTTGATCATTCACGTTTTACTGGCAATGGATAACAAATAGCCATTCCGAAGCTGTCACGCTAGTGTCACACAACATAGGCAGGGGGCTATATGGATACGGTTCAGAAATGTAGTGAGGAGGGGGAAAAAGAACCAACAGGAGATTACAACACCCAAGACTACAGCTTGCAAGCTGGAAATCAGATTAACATTTGGACTGAGAAAAGATCAAAGGTTTTTTAATTATAAATATTTTGGAAAGAACACAAACTGACATTTGTCTTTCCTCTGCTACTCCAAAGGGTCCAAATTCATAGACTACAGGACTTGCTGGGGAACAAGTTTGTGGGTGAGAAATTCCAAGTAGGGAATCTTCCAAGGTGAAGCTAGTGTCAGACTGTTTTAAATTTCTTTTCTTTGGGAACCAAGCTTTATCTTTGCACCATTCTGAACCTATAATCTGAACTTGAGCGAGTCTCCCTTGCCAACATTTGCTGTAATACGGGTGGCTTTGGTGTTACTTAGGGCTCTGGAAGTGAAACAGGCTTTTGGGAGGAGGAAGCCGGAGGACTCCTGGTTAAGAGACACTGCAAATGGGGGAGCGAAGTCACGCCCTAACCGGGGAGTGAAGCCACGGCCGTACTGGGCTCCCCACAAGCCCGGCATAAGGAGCAGAGAGACCAAAGCAGTAACATTATAAAACATTCCATCAGTGACTGCTTGTACCTTTGTCAGCATTACCCTCCAGGATTGCGATTTTGTATACACTGAACTGAGTGAAGATGCTGCTGGGATCGCACCTCTCTGCACCCTTCACTGCCTCTTTAGCCTGCAACCAGACAGAGTGACAGGACTGTGGCTCAGCCATCATCACGAGTCAGAGGCACACAGGACAGCAGGGGATACACAGAGAGAAAGGAGTAATTTGTTATCTGTTAATACTCTTGCCATTTGCACAGCTACACAGGCAAGTTTGGTGTTTTACAAACAGATAAACAACAAACAAGTTCCTGCCCCAAAGACTTCACAATCTAAGGTGGCTAAGCTACCTTAAGAATGCCTTCCATCAAAAAACCTATATCAAGGAAAATTAATGTGTCAGTTAAAAACTCAAAAAATGTCAACGTTAAGGTTGCACCTATCCCCTTTTAATCCTTCTTCCTTAAGTAATAGGAGCTCAGCGCCTCAACACAGCCGATGGGACGTGGCTTGGGTAGGTAATTTAGGGTGACAGCTGGGCAGCCCCCTCTGGAATGGCGCTGGTGCTAGGAGAGCACTTTAAGGATCCGATCCAGAGCCTTTAGTTACAGGCTCACAGACCAAGTATAACTGACAAAGTATAATTTCAGCTATCCTTTCCCATAACCTTACCAATTACACCCAATAAAACAAGCAGAGAAGATGAAATTACCCACCGTGCAGAGAACCAGCACAAGACCTAGGTGCCACTTAGCTCAAGCTGTGCTGTCCCTCTGCAGGCTGCGAATTCCACTTGGAACGAGAGCAGTCTCAGCAGCATAGCTGGCACAGGCAGATGATGCAGCATGTATCCGAGGTTATAACCCACTATAGGACCACAGCGCACACGGACAGAGCTAGGCTGCATGCTTCTTCACTGCTGAACACTTACCTTGAATTCCAGCTACTGGCGTTGGACGGCTAGCTGACCCTATGGAAATGAATGACCTCACAGAGCAAAGGCAGCTACAGGCAAGGACACAATCCCTTCGCCGCTGTCTCTCCAGGAAGCAGAGGCTTCGCTAGGAGTCAGCGCCAGTAGGTTTGTGAGGGGACCCCAAAGTGACCACATCATTTCTGAGATCTCAATCTGTGTCCAAAATGGAAACTTGTACAACACTGAAAACAGACCGGGGGAAGGGAGTGGGACACTAGAATTCAGAATCTAGTGGGTCACCCCCGCCCCCAAACAATGGACTAAATAAAGATTTGGGCTTTGCAAGCTGCTCTGGTTCATACTTCTACCTACTGCTTTCCCTTCATTGGATCTCAATGTTTTGGCTAGCTACCCTTCCCTTTACACGCTTTTCTCCTACAGCCCCCTCCCAAATGCTTGCGACTATTATCTACTTACCTACCCTGCATTTACTTTATCATGGGGTTATTGTCTTTCTCTTTAAAATGTTATTGACTTTCCCCAACAGCCCCCTCTCAAGTAATTGCCCCCCTTTCTATACCTGCCCAGTGTTTGTTCAACCTGCAGCAGTCCTGACTTTCTACATGTGGGATGGGATTGGGGCCTCTCTGCCCTACTCTGGGCTGCTGGCGTGGCGGGGGCGGCCCCTCCAACTGGCATCAAGTCCATTCCCCTGAGCCTGCGTCACGTACCACATGTCCCTCATTCACACCTACCTGTCCCAGAGAGGCTGTCTAGGCTTCACATTCAGTTTACTTAATTTATATTTTCTTGTTCACAATGTATTTATTCTCATTCCATAGGGTTTTCATACAATATTTCATCATAGTTATACGCATCTCTTGAGAGTTGAAAGACCGCAGACACAGCTATAAAATGTACATTTTAAGTATGCACACCATGTACATATATATGTAACGTGTGCTATGCATGTTGGTTTCCTAATCATCATCACGCATCCCCTCCCCTCTTCTAACATGTGGGAAGTTCTGGGTAAATCCCAAAGATGGACCATGTCAGGTGGGACAAAGAATATACAACTCCATTTCCTTCCCCTTGGTGAGTGCCATGTTCAAGTTACAAACTCCCTGTGAGCAGTGTGGAGTTCCCCCTTTTCAACTGCTTGCCGCCATTTCCCTGGTGAGTTCTCATACATGGCCATCTGTCTTGTAGGGGTAATACCATGACGTGTGTGTGTCCCTCCTTCTCCTTTCACATGTGGACCCCAAACTTCTATTTACCATCAGGGTACAGTAGTGCAGTGTTTGGCCTGAATGTTTGCACAATTTTGCCAACAGAAGTTGGGTGCAATAAAAGGTATCATAGGAACTACTTTGTCTCCAACCAAAAAACAGATGTTACTTAGCTAAGTCGGCCCCTCACGCAGATAGGGGGCAGCCCATCTTTCTATCAACTATAGAATTAAATCTCTGTTATTGTTACAATGTATTATGCATGCTTGGCGTGTGGGTTTCAAAGTCACCTGATTCAGCCATATCAAAACCAATTATCACCAGAACATGCGTCTTCATCGAGGATATTTCCCTGCCAAATTTCTACCTTCCACTCACAGTCATTTTGGGTGTAAAGCTTTTTAAAAAAACTACACAAATTTCTTTTTAGTTGGGAAAGTGCATTTCTTTTCTGTTTCTTCATACACACAAACAGCTGGATGCTTTTAGCTCAAACTTTCACTTTTCGAGAGGAAATAAACCAGAAACATTTCAGCCAGGAAGATGAAAGTTTAGGAAAAGGAGTCCAGAAGAGATGGCTAGAAAGGAGAATTGGTCACCTACCTCGGTGAATTCCTTTCTCCTCTGTCGACGGATGGCCGCTGGGAGACAGAAGAAGAAAGTTTTCCATTGCGCATGCATGCAGAGCTAGCCCCGACTCTCGTCGGTTTATATCCAAGCTGAGGGCCGGTCTCTGAATCTATAATACTTCCAACTTACAACAGGTTAATGCACAACCATGCTAACTCATTCGTCTTCTCTTTTCTTTTTTTTAAAAACATACCTTTCCCCGAATAAACCCTTAACTCTAGCGACTCAACTAACATTTCCTGAGTCCTTTGAACTTATCCAGTATTACATAATTTATAGCCTCTTGAGCTGTTTGCCAGGGAGGGCTTGAGGATTATCCTTCGACAGATGAGAAAGGAATTCACTGAGGTAGGTGACCAATTCTCCTTTCTCCCTCTGTCTCAGGCTAATCCTCCGCACGGGATGTACCCAAGCCCTTAAGATCCCTCAGGATGGGAGCAAACAGCTCTAGGAGAGTTCAGCACTGCCTGCAACACCCTTCTGCCAAACGCCGCTTCTGCGGACTTGAATACATTCAGCTTGTAACGTCTAACAAAAGTGTGTAGGGACGACCATGTTGCTGTCCTACATATCTCTTCATAAGATGCTCTTGTCTTAAAGGCGTAAGAAGTGGCTGCACTCGTTACCGAGTGTGCCCAAATCTGAAGGGGTGGAATCCTCTTTTTGGCTTTATATGCCTCTATGATGCATTGTTTTATCCATTTCGACAGGAGAGTTTTAGAAGCTTTCAATCCTCCCCCACCTGGTCTGATATTTAGAACAGAGCTGTAGTGGACCGGAGACCCTGAGTCCTATTCAGGTAGATCTTTAATGCTCTCCTGACATCCAGCGTGTGCCACGCCTTCTCCTTTGGGTGAGAAGGTTTGGGACAGAAGGATGGCAAAATTATTTCCTGGCCCCTATGGAAAATCGAGTTTACCTTAGGAATAAAGGCCTGATCTACTCTAAGGACCACTGATTGCTCCCGGAAGGAACAGAAGTTCTCCTGCAACGACAGGGCCCCCAATTCTGATACCCTTCTGGCTGAGGTAACTGCCACTAAGTATACTACTTTAAGGGATAGAAAGTAGAGAGAAACATGTTTTAACAGTTCAAAGGGAGGTCTGGTTAGAACGTCCAGAACAAGACTCAAGCTCCACGAGGGACATCTATGAATAACTGGGGGAAGATATCACCCTCGCTGCTTTCATGAAACGTTTGACATGCCTATGGGATGAGACCTGCCTATTTGCAACAGCCCTAAGCACTGAGTCGATTGCCACAGCCTGCCTAGCCAGAGCGTTGGGTTTCAGTCACTTGTCCAGACCCTCTTGCAGAAATTGTAGGATGGATGCGATCTCCACTCTACAAGGATTGTAGCCCTTCTCAGCTGCCCATAAAGCGAAGGTCTTCCAGGTAGCCCCGTATGACTTCCTGGTCACAGGTCATCTGGACTGCTGTAGGGTTGCGAGGACTGCATCTGAGTATCCCTTCTTCTTCAGTGCTGAACACTCAAGTGCCACGCTGTCAGTCTTAAATTGTGAAGGTTTTCGCATGTTAGCAGGCCCTGGGTGAGTAGATCCGGTCTCAGCGGCAGACGCTCTTGTTGTGCGTGACTGAGTTCTATCAAGTCTGAAAACCATGGTCTCTTGGGCCTCCATGGAGTTATCAGAATCATCTGGGCCTGTTCCTTGATGCATTTTGCCACCTTTCTCGCTATCAGCGGGATGGGAGGGAAAGCGTAAAACAACCCTCTTGGCCATGGTTGGTTCAGCACGTCCACTGCTACCGCTGCCCTGCATGGACTCTTGGTCATGAACCTCCGTACCTGTGCGTTTTCTTGACTGGCGAATAGGTCCATTATGGGAAGGCCAAATTTTGCTACTAAATCCCTGAAGACCTCCTTGTGTAGAGCCCATTCATGGGGATCTATCGTTCTGCGGCTGAGCCAGTCTGCTTGACTGTTGTCCTGTCCTTTGATGTGTAGGGCTGTCAGGGAGAGTAGGTTTTTCTGCGCCCAGGTAAATAACCTCACCGCCTCTTTGTGTACGGCAAAATGCATCAAGGAACAGGCCCCTGGACCCGTCCTGGTGATTCACATAGGCTTTGGCTGTCGCGTTGTCAGTGTAGATTAGGATGTGGCGATTGGTGACGCTCTGTGAAAGTTGTTTCAGCGCCAGCCTGATAGCCCTGAGTTCCAGGAAGTTTATACTGCAACCTCGCTCCAGATCCCCTGGACTGACTGGGTCCCAGAGTGGGCTCCCCATCTGGTGAGGCTGGCATCTGTTGTGACCACCTCTCGAGTTGGTTCCATCAATGGTGTTCCTGTGGCGAAGGTTTCTGTTCTTGACCACCAAGACATTAATTGTCCGAAACCCCAGGGAATTGCCACCTATGGATTGAGTCCTAGCATGAGCTCTGCTTGCATAGGACGCAGCAGCTGCTGTAAGGGTCTGAGGTGGAACCAACCCCAATGTAATTGCATGGTGCATAATATCAGCCGGTCTAGGAGTTGGGCCAGAACTTTGAGTCTCATTCTTCTGCGATGGTGTAGAGTATCAGCGGACATAATCTTGTTTTGCCTGGCTGGCGGTATGAACGCGGCTCCTAAGTCTGTATCGAGAATTACCCCCAGGTGTTCCAGCCCGCGAGTAGGAACAAGATGGCTCTTCTCCCTGTTGACTAGGAATCTGTGTAAGTCTAAGTACTGCACGGTCCTGTTCAGGTCCTCTAAGATTTTGTGGGAGGAATGAGCTCTGATCAACAGATCGTCCAGGTAGGGGTATAAGTGTATCCCCTCCTTCCTGAGATTTGCGACTAGGGGAACGAGGATTTTGGTAAATGTTCTTAGTGCCGATGACAGTCCAAATGGCAGGGCTCTGAACTGGTAGTGTTTGCGCTGATAACAAAAGCGGAGCCACCTCCTGTGTGGTTGCCAAATAGGGATGTGGAGGTATGCTTCCCTGAGGTCGAGCGAGACCATCCAGTCCCCCTTCCTCAGGCTTTGGCAAATGAACACTACCATTTCCATTTTGAATTTCTGAGCCATCACCGACTTGTTTAGGAGTTTCAGGTCGAGTACCGTACTCCAGGACCCTAATTTCTTGGGTACTAGAAATAGAATAGAGTACAACCCCTGACCCTCCTGCTCCAGAAGAACTGGTTCTATGGCCCTGATGTTTAAAAGTCTCTGAATTTCGTTTATCATGGCCAAATGTTTTTTTGGGTTTCCTGCTATCAGGGAGTCAACGAATCTCTGTCCGGGACGGGACGTTACCTCTATGCGGTAGCCCTGGGTCACGAACTCCCGCATCCATGCGTCCAATACTGACTCTTCCCAGAGTTCTGAGAAAAGCTACAGGCTGCCCCCTACTTCCAGAAGATCCAGGTAGTCAGGAGTCCTGCTTATTTTGCGCAGGAGTAGAGCTTCTTGATTTCTGCTTATCGAACCTAGTGGCCTGTCTGTTGTTTCTATTGCGAAAGGGGAAATTTCCTGTTGTTTCCCTGGGTTGCCCATGAAATCTCCTACCACCCCTAGGTCTGAACAGGGTGCCTCGAAAAAATCTCTTATTTGTCCCCACTTGCTGTAGGGTCTTGTGTTTGGACTTGTCGCTAGCGTCCACTAGTACCTTATCCAAACACACACCAAATAGTTTCAGTCCTTTATAGGGGGCTGAGACTAACAAATTCTTGGCCGTGACATCCCGTAGCCACGATCTGAGCCACAGTCTCCTTGCTGAGACTGAGCTCGCTAGGGTGCGTGTCGACCAGCCCATGGTGTCCATAGTGGCGTCTGCCAAGAAGGCCATCGCCAACGTAATGCGTGACGTAATGACTTGAGCCCTTTTATCTGATATTTCTGGGTTCTGAGCCTCCTGCATCCAGGAAAGTAAGGTCCATGCTACGAGAGGCTATAATGTTCACCTTTAACGAGGAAGCCGAAAAATCCAACCTCCTGCAAAGGGCTGCATCTATAGTCCTATCTGTGGGGTCTGTAGGATAACAATCCCCCTCTGTGGGGAAAACAGTTTGCTTCGCAAGGGAGACTGCTGCTGCGTCTACCTTTTGGATTTTTAAATATTGGTTCCTTCTTCCTTGAGAAGGAGTACAGGGCGGATTGTGTCCTGTTCATCCTATGGGCCTTATCAGGACGTTTCCACTCCTCTAGGACTAGTTTTTCGAAAACTTTATTGAGAGGTAACCCTGCCTCTTTCCCACGGAGTGACAGAACGTAGTCTCTCTCCTCCTCCTCCTCCTGTCAGAGGAGTCCTCCTTTATTGGCCTTTCCTTTTACTGGAGGGTCTTGGTAACTTGGGCCAAGAACTCCTCCCTGTAGGAGAAAGGGACAATTGTCTATCCCTTTCTCTGGGGTCTGGGAGAGGAACCTGGAAACTCGAGCCTTCCCCTTCACCCCACTCCTGCTCCAACTCCTGGTCTGAGTTAGATTCTAACTCTGGATGTGCAAGATCTCTGCGTTTTTTGGGCTGTGTTTCCTGAGCACTGTCCTCAGAAGAGGGAGAGGATTCCAACAGCCTAGCTATGGCGCCCCCTCATGGGTCCTTCGCTCTCTTGTGTCCCGCCTTGCGGGGAGCTTTTCCCACGCTTCCTCTGCCTTAGGGGAGGGGTTGTCATGGGCCCCCCTTCTCTGCAAATCACATACCTTATCTAGGGATTGCAGGATCTTTCCCATAGTTGCCGCCAGGAATGGCATGTCTACTTGCGTGCCTTCCTGGTCTGCTGCCGCCTGCTGCGCTCCGCTTCCTTGAGTTCCTTCCATAGCTGCCCGTGTGGTTTCCCGTTGCTGCTAGGGGGACGCGCTGCGGCTGGGATCCGCTCCCGCTGTGCAGTGCTGTTCCCTGGGCGGGGGGGAAGTCTATTGCTGGCCTTGCTCCGCTGAGGCTGGGGGGAAAATGCCAGAGTCGTCGCCCCCTGTTCCCAGGTGCCGTGCGAGGGAACTGGCCGGGCTTCTGCGGTCGCCCGAAGGATCGGGGATTCCACTGCCCCATATGTCCCTCCTGCTCGCTGTCACTTGCCCGGTTCGCGAGCCTCTTTTCACTGATCCTTTTTCTTCTTTTTTCTCTTCTAGGTTCGGGGAGAACCAGATGCGATCCCGACGGCCCGAAGGCAGAAGACAGACTGACGAGAGTCGGGGCTAGCTCTACACACATGCGCAATGGAAAACTTTCTTCTTCTGCCTCCCAGCGGCCATCCGCAGAGCTACCCGTGCGGAGGATTAGCCGGAGACAGAGGGAGAATGGAAATACCTCAGCAATCTTCACTAAAGTTGTCTCCCGGGTTCTATTTCTAACAAGCTGCTCAGGGCAGTGTCTATAAAACTTGCATTTTTAAAAAATAGCATATTCCTTCAATCCTGAAATCTCCTAGTATGACAGTGCCAGCATGTCTGACTCCACCCTCCCATCAAACCCCTGAGATCACAGCATGTAATTCACTATTTCCTTGGCCTCCAATGCTCCTTTTCAGGTAAATCCCTTTCGCACTACAATCTAACTGGGCTGGGGTACAGGAGAGCACAGCATCACATCCTTAGTATCTGCTGTCACAGAGGCTAGTGTAATGGAGGGCATTTCCAAAAGGTTCTGTGTAACAGTACAGGAGACCGAAAGTCTCATCATGTTGATATCTGCAGGAAAGAGAAATGCCTGCCTCCAGCTTCATGGGAACATGTTGTGCTTTTTGCTATGGGCTTCAATGGGCATCTCTATCTGCACTTCCCAGCACGACAAGCAGCAATGCCTTAGTCCTGCTCTTAGTTCAGACTCAGAAGGTTTGTGTCCACAAGAAAGATGCACTGGTTTAAACGTTAGCTGTGAAGCTAAGCCAATTTGGCTACAAGGGATTCTTTTAGTTTAAGAATTGCTGATTTCAGTATAATTTAAATAAATTAGGAACAGGTTTAAGTTTTGTGTATCAGTTTAATTTAAATTAGCAGGGCAATGTTCTCGTGTGTACAGCGTACACATAACTTAGCTTGCCATCTACTGGTCATTGGAAGCAAGTGCCAAAGAGGCTCTCGAAGCCCTGTCGTTTGAGTAGGAAGATTTTAAAAACCAGTACACAATAAAGGATAAAAGTTAAACACTTCTTCTATCTGTTATAAGGAGCCATTGTTAAACCTGACCAAACAACATTAACGAAGTCCCAAGTGTAATCACAGAGAAGCTAGAGTAGCCCTGCCTCCATAATCCATTGTTCTTCCCCTTTCAAGATTTGCAATCAAGTCCCAGTAAAAACCATCCAAACAAAGGAAATACTTTTTCAAGTTGTTTCAGGTGAAGGTAGCAGGAAGCCATGTTCCTCTGCAGCTTGGCCAAGTTCTGGTCTATCTGCCCAGGAGAATAGAAGCTGAGAGAGTAGTTGTACCACTGAAGAGCTTCAGAGTAGCCTTTTGCCTAGAAAATAAATAAAAGACAACACAGCCCACTGGTGACATTTCCCTACAATGACTAACCCAAGCTGCTCCTGTGCTGTTGGGGAGGCACAGCCCTTTCTTATCCTCCTGGAGCAGAGATCTCTCTATGTCAGCGTTGGGGAACCTTTTCTGTCTTGGTACAAGCTCTGAGGGACGCACAGGAATGGAGAGTGGGGGTGTATTCCAGAAAAGAAGTGCCCCTCCAGATCATGGATTTGTGCTGTAAATCTGTCCCTTATCCTTGTGTGCATACCTTCCTCTCTGTTCCCTTACTCGGAGCTCAGGTTTTCAGCGGTTGGAGATAGGAACTGGATACAGGGGCCGGATCCAGGAACTGGATCAAAGAGCCGCATTTGGCCTCTGGTCTGGGGTCCCGCCCCCCCACTCTCTACATAAAGGCATAAGCATTTCTACCTCAAGCTGGCACGTCAAGCTACACTCTACCACCTTGCTACTTGGAGGAGCTTACAAACTACCTGTAGCTTGCCTTTACTACAGTTTTGCCTTGGGTTAGCTACCTCGGTTACACAGAACAAACCCAGCGGGTTCCAAACCTCATAGCTCTTGGCAGCTCTGTCCCACAGAAGGATGTGCAGCCGAGTCAGTGTTTCGGGTGACAGCTGCTTTCCTTTGTAGTGACCTGAGGAAAGAGTTAAACTTAGCGCTGCTTGGATACAGGACCACAGCAAGAGGCACCTCAGGAAACCTGACCTGGGCAAGTTTACAGCCAGAATGACAAACACGGTTTGCCAGAGCTACATTTCAGAGCTAGTGGTCCTCAACACTCATGGGAGCGGCAACCAGTGCCTGAAACCGGGGTTGCACTCAATGCCCATTAGCAGCGAGTCTCTAAAGTACAGGAGTCGACACCCAGACATTTCTGCTGCAGCCCCCCGCCCCCGCAGGTACCCTCGCCATTCCTACATGCCTGTGCTGTGGGGGGGCCACTTGCAACCTGGCCCAAGGAAAAGGAGTCTGGCCCCGAGCCTCCCTGCTGCTGTCCTACGCAGGCCAGTCACCATGCAAGGGGAGAGTAACAAAAAGATGCATGAAAGATGAGGAAGAAGAATGAGAGATAAGGGGAGCCTGATCCAGTGCGAGTGACAGAGAGCGACAGCAGAAGCTGGGAACAGACCTGTGATGACATCTTCCATCATCTGCTTTGCAAGTGGCTCCTTCGCCCTCTGTAACAGGAGTTCAATGTGGAGCAGGATGACTTTGCCAACATCAGGGGAAGTTTCCAGTCGCCCAGCAACAGACTTCAGAAATTCAAACCCAACCGATTCCCTGTTCACACAAACACATTTTAAAAGTGACTGGGCAGAGCACTGCTAGTCATGCACCGTTGGGATTAGCATGGATCCTTCATAAAATCCATTTCCAGCTTGCAGAGAGGAGTCTACAATCTCTCCCCCGCCCGCCAACCCACTGGTGCTCCAGCTGTTTTACCTCAAGGATCAGTTCATAGGAGAGTCTCCCCTGCCCCCATCTAAACTGTAGGTCCGGACTCCACACCATCTGTGCATGGGGTCATGGCAATGCCAACAGACACATTTAATAGACTTTTTATGTCTGCAGACTGTCTGGGGTCACACGGGCAAAAGGTTTGGGAACCACTGACCCTAAACTCTGAGCCTCCAAAGCCCTTTCTGCCTGGCTCTTGCACACAGAAAGCCCCATGGATGCCCAGACTACTTGGCCCAGGGACAGTCCAGGAAGCCCTGTGACATGTTAGTACAAAATATTCACATTTCCCAAAGATTCAGATTCTGATGAAACCCTATGTGGACAATTAAATCCAGCACTAAGATGAATACTCTCACCCGCATATCCTCCACAGCGCCAGATAGATACGCTGCACATGGCAAAAAGCAAAAACAGGGGGCAGCTCCAGAACAGAAGGGATTTCCCTTCTCACAGCCCTCTTGGTTATTATCTAACCTTCTTATTAATTTCTTCCCCAAACCGCAGACATCATGAATAGGCCTTCAAAGACTTAAATCCTGAGGTGGGCGGCCAGTCGGTCAGTCTATTGTCAGAAGGTTCTCCTTGGGGCCACGTGGGGAACCTTTTCATTTCCAGGGGCCAATTTGAACTCCGAGAGCTGCATAGAAGCGGGGGGCATGGGAGTGTAAGGGGTGTGTCATGGGGAAAGGGGGGCAACACAGACATTTGGGCTAATGGGACACAGAATTTGGGGTACTGGGGGTAAATATGGCTACTAATAAGGACATCTAAAGATAAATATTAGAAGGTTGTGAGCCTTACCACCCTGCTGAACTGGTCTGGCAGGGTGAGGGGACAGAAAAACCATTGTCAGGCAAATCGAGCATTTTGTTGCAAAGGTAACGCCCAGGTGGGCTCTGCAACGAGCTCAGAATAACAAAAGGAGCAGGAGGGAGGAAGTGACCCGAACCCCCTGCAAAAGAGTGAAGACACAAGATTTCTACACTCTCTCTTCCATCTTGACCAGCAAGGAGTAAGCAGCTTGCAGGAGAAGATGCCCAACCATGAACTAGAGACTTTTCAATTCACTAAAGGGACTGAGCACAGCCTCAACACCCAGGCCGCGAGAGACTCTGATGGACCTGGATTGTGCCTTAGGGTAAGAGGACAGTTAGGGAACATCAGTGTATTTTAGAATGCATGTACCTTATATGTGATTTGTGGACTTGCACCATCCAATCAACAGCCTTATAACTATTTACTTAATATATGTTTTATAACCGAGTCTAGCGTGCTTGTGTGTTTATTTGGCCTTGGGGGGTTCACTAAGGGGGTACTCTATCTAGGTGAGAGCCTAGACGGACCTTTTTTATATAAGACAACCCCACCGTGAAGTCTTCCAAGCTACGGGTGGCCAGAGAAAGTTCTCTGAGTTACGGCTGGGCTGGGAGAACAAGGGGAGGTGTTTCTGGAGGTGCAGACCTCCAAAAGCTCCCTGATTGCGGTGAGGGTTGCTGATCACTCGGGAACCCTAGCCCTAGCCTAGTGGGCATTCGGCGGACAGCCTAGAGAAAGAGAGGGACCCTGATCCCGGTGATAGGGTGCGCCAACAGAGAGGCGGATCCAGATCATGAATCTGCCCCTATCCCTGTGTACATGCCCTCATCTCTCCTCCCTTACCCTGAGCTTGGGGGCAAGAACTGAATCCAGGGGGCCAGATCCAGACACTGGAAAGGGGCTACATAAAAATTAGCTGTGGGGTCTGAGGTTCCCCACCCGTTCTAGGAAAACACCTTTAAGAAAGCCATGACCACAGAACCAGCAACAGGGCCCCCAGGAGTGGGGTAAATAATGGATCGAGGGCATGAGAAAACGACTCCCCTGGTGTTGTTTGCTAGGCTGACCTGACAAGAAGCAGAGCCTGAGTGACAGCATTCCTGTCAGATAGATCTACCTCAAGGCTAGACCCGTGCAATGCGCTGGGGGGCGGGGGGGGGGGGCCTGCTCTTGAAGACTGTTCAAGAGCTGCAGCTGGAGCTCAGTCCAACTCTCCATGTTTTTCACCATCAGAGCAAGACGTGGCTCTTCCACCAGGCGTTTGGTGGAGGGGAGGGTTATGGGTTTGTTTCAGATGCAGTCTTTTTTCTGCTTTTCAGTATTGTCTTTCCGAAGACAATGCAAGACCTGGCTGTTCTTCTAGGATTTCGGCAAGCCAGACAGGTGATGGGTGTGGGGTTGGTTGGGGTAGGGGTTTTCTGGCTCCCCTTGGGGGTGTTTTTAATTGCTATTGTTATTTTAAGTTGGTTTACTGTTTATGTTATGATGTGAGATACTGCATTTTATGTGGTTTTAAAGTATGTTGTGAGCCACCGTGAACTGCTGTGGCAGGGAAGGGCAGCCTAGAAATTGAAATAAATAAATAAATAAAATATTTGATGGTTATCAGCCGCCCCAAGCTGCCGGAGGATATAAATAGATAAA
The DNA here is from genome assembly GCA_003113815.1 of Sphenodon punctatus. Classification (NCBI taxonomy): domain Eukaryota; kingdom Metazoa; phylum Chordata; class Lepidosauria; order Sphenodontia; family Sphenodontidae; genus Sphenodon; species Sphenodon punctatus. The sequence continues at coordinate 29,848,486 of QEPC01011901.1, read as the reverse complement.
TAAATGAGGCGGCCCGTCTCTTGACGTGGGTGGGTCGCCAGGAGCACATTACACCAGGGCTTCCGAGTCTGCACTGGCTGCCAATAGCACTCCGGGCTCAATTCAAGGGGCGGGTATTGACCTATAAAGCCTTCCTCCTTAGGTTCCTCTCTGGCCTCGAAGACCAGCCGAGAGTGCCCTCCTGCAAGTTCCATCACCGTTCCAGGTCCGTACATCGACAACACGCAGAGCGGCCTTCTCGGGGACTGTCCCGTGGCTCTGGAACTCCCTGCCCCCTAGTTTGAGCATTTTCCAGATAGGCAGGAATTTAACAGGCAGGGGTAGATCCTGGGGTGTGTGTGATGTTATTAGTATAGTATAGGGTTGATTTTGTATTTTATATTTTATTGCTAGGCACCGTGAGTCTTAAGGGTTAAGGATGGGATAAAAATACTCCATCCAAAGCAGGCTTGGCTGGTATCGAGGGCATACTGTACAGAGTGGCTGCCTCTCTGATAGAGTCCTGCTGCTCTACAGCAAGGTCAGGATACAGAGGAACAAACTAACTTACACCGCCAGTGAACCATCAGGCTCCCCTCATCTTACCCCGTCTCCTCACCCTTGTGAAGACAGGGATGTGGGAGGCAATTTCCCCTGCACAGGGAGATTTCTCTACCAGCTTAGAAAGTTGCCCTCAGTGCAGTAGAGATTCTGGCCCAGTCTCTCTCTCTACATGTATGTGCATGTACAATATAGACACAATATTTGTGTGTGTAGAAGCTGAATTGCCACACCGGATCTATTCATCACTCCATCTCTGCAAGGAGAGCTGCTGCTTCCAGCCTCTCGCTCCCCGTCACACCCCAGTTCTGCTTGTTCTCTATTTGGCTGGTGGCGGTATCCCCAGTAGCACTTGGAAAGGTTTTAATAGCAGTAATTGTCTGCTCCTATTTATTAATTATTATTATTATTACACAGATTTCACCCCCCTGCCCCTTCTAGCAACAAGCAGCTCGGGGCAGCTACTACGCAATATAAATACATATAAACACAATAAAACAAGTAACAAAAGTATTACAATAGCAAACTCAAAATGAAGTCACGTAAAAATAGCAAGACCCTCCCCCCCATCTCTCTCACAAAATGCCTGGCGGAAGAGCCAGGTTTTGCACTGATGTCTAAAGGAGGGGAGCTCCGGGGCCATCCGGGTCTCTGCCGGGAGGGAGTTCCACAGCCACGGTGCGGCCACCGAGAACGCCCTCTCTATTGTCGCGCTCCCAGCTGACCGCAGGGGCCAATCCAGGGCCCAGGAAGCGAAGCGGTTCCACAGATAGTAGGGCCTAGGCCATATAACAGGGCCTCTCTCTCTTTACAAGAGCATTCTCAAGCCCTGATGCTGTGGATTCCCTCTCAGAAGGGGGAAGCTCGGGTCTTTGTACCTCTCCTGCTCTAGAAGCAGCTTGGCTGTGTTGAGACAAACATCCAGCGATACCTCATGGTGCAGGAGTTCAGCAACAGCTGGAGACGGGAGGAGAAAGCACTAGGGTTATCGAGTCAAACTTAACCCTCAACTATTTTGCCACCTTAGGAAAAAACAAATCATGCAAAAAGTGGGTAAGCAACAACCACAGAGATTCCTCATGATTTACTCTCTTTTCCGGTCAAGTTTTATGCTGCGTTGTGAGCTAAGACCTTTGTCCAAAACAAGCACAGAACAGGTCACAGCAGTGTAATCTGCCTGCTTCTCCAGCCTCCTGCTAATCAACTTCAGCCCTCACCCAGGAGGAAGGGATCACTTCAGTGACATGAGAGGAGTTCGGGCTCCATAGCGTCGTGATAAAATCTGGCAACAAAGAGACGATTTGGTGCGATGGTGAGTTTTGCAATACAGACATGTCCACCAGGGGTTGGGCTGAGACCCTTCAGCAGCAGCTGCCCAGTGGGAAGAGTTTCAATCAGCGCCAGCCTGGCAGGACAAAACTAGATGTCTGGAGGAAACGAAGGCACCGTCCCTGCCCACTGTTGGCTAGTCTCCTCCAAAACCAAAGATCAAGCTGTTGTAGTGTATGCTTTCAGCACAAACCAGGCTCCTGTACTATTATGTACAGTAGTCTAATAAAGACAACTTGACAGTACTAGACATGGCCTATCTCCTTGGCACTGGAACCGAGGGGGGGGGATTATGGGAACACCCCCACACACACACACACACCGCTGTCACGGAGAAACATAGGGTCACACACGTGTAACACGGGACTACATGTAGACTACAAGTCTGCTAACTATGTAATGCAAAAGGGTTCCACATGTATGTAATGTTACAATTGAGAACTGTAAAACTCAAATTAGGGCTCTGACATGTCACCAAGCTACAGGAAATGCAAAGAGATACCAAAAATGTGTATTTGAGAACACTTGCCAGACGGAACCCTGTGGAGATGCAGATGGACCTTTATGTTTGCCTGCCACACTTCAGGTTTTCCCCAAGGCGGGAAAACAGAGACAAAGAAAGAGGAAGACTACTTAAAGGGGCCAATGAGTCACCTTAAGAGAGTTCTCTCCGAGAGCCATACGAGAGCCTGCCAGCAGTCAGGCTGGAGATCATGAATGGAGAGGGATGAATTGCTTCTACCAACTAAGAAACCAGTGCCCAGTCGCTTGCATTGAGGGCTGAGAGAAACCAGAACTTATGGACCTTTGTAGGGTAAGCTGCTGATTTAGGAACTCAACCAGTATAGATCAGGAATGCGTTATATTTACCTTTGATTTCTAGTAACCACCCTGTATCAACTATCTTGCTTATGTAATCAATAAACTTACTTCTTATCTTTATGAAGAAGTGTCTGTGTCTAACATTGGAACACAAGTGAGCAACAAGAGCCCTCAAGCTCTTGCGAACCTAGAGATTAAAGAGTCTGTAAACGGGAAGGATCAGGCCCTTGAGTGACAAAGGAGTTTCCTTGCGGCAGACTTGAATCAGCCAGAGAGAGAAACTAATTCAAGTGGGCTGTGCGCAAGGGAAACTGAGTCACTCAAACCCGGTGAAGTGGGAGTGCAGACCTCCAACCCGTGACAGTTGGCGCCCAATGAAAAGGGTCAAGCTCAGTTTGTGGACCAATGTGTACAAAGTAGAGGAGCATACCCAGGTGACTGGACTCCTCGGAGGGGAGTAAATCCCATCCCTGCAGAGTCTGAAAGCCCCAGGAGTCGGGAACTCAGCTCTGAGAGGGTGGAATAAGCAGATCCTTGAACAGAGTGCGCTGAGTTTGTTGTTTAAATTTTAATTTCGGGACAACCCCCCACGAAACTCACAATCTAAGGACTGAGTGACAAGGTCAGAGGAAGGAATATACCTCCCTCATGTAAACTAATATCTTACTCTTACCAATGTCAACACAGCCACCGCTCGAGGAGTAGGAAGATACTAGCTTTCCTGAATACAGGTGGCAGAATCTGGATCCATCTTAGCAGAGAAGTCATGACTGGCCACGCGGTGCAAATTCCTTCCACCAGCTAGTCTGCTTACAGGGAAGCTTTCCGGAGGGGGATCGGACCACAGAGAGGGTGCTGGGTCATCATGAACAGCCTTCCGTGCACAGGGAGCAGCACGGAAGGGGAGATTCCTTCCTGTGAATCAATATAACCAACGTTTCCCCACTGCTGCTGCCCTAGCTCTAACCAGCTCCATGAAATGCCCTCAAATCAGCAAAGAGAGAAAACTCCCACTTAGCAGAAAAAAAAGGAAACCTTTCATCTGACTCAAAATTCCCTCAGGCTCAAATAGCAGCAGTATCACTGGGTGCTGCTGCTAGAATAAAATCAGATGGATTTCCACGTCACAGCCATCCCAAGACCAAGCAGGGTCCAATGATGTCCCTTCTGTGGCAGTAGGCAAGAAGCTAATTCTCCCCTCTCCACTCTTCCCTGGACATGACACCAACGTTCTTAATCTGGACCACAGACAATACCTGAACTGATATCTTCATCAGATGCTCTGCTTTTCAGAAGTATTTTTATTTTCAAGAATAATCCAGCCGGATGTAAATTCTCCTGTACATCAGGAAACAAAGACATTGTTTTGATAGCCTGGGTGCCTACGTAACTCAGAATAGTTTTAACTGAACGCTGTGGCCGTTTGTTATAAGAAAGGGGCCCGGTCACAGCCAGGAAGGAATGCCAGGAAGCCCTAGTTAGAGCAGGATTGTGGTCCATAATAGACACCTCCCAAAACAGGACTTTCTCCAATCTAGTTTTCAGTGTTCTTGGCCAAGTGCCACATTGGAGACAACGATTGCTTCTAGGAGGTGGGGGCCCATGGATGGCAAAATGAGTGCTCAGCATTCAACTCTTTCTATCCCAATTATGATTCTGCCAGGATATTCTAAGGAGGGGGAACAAATGAACCCTAGCCAGGGGCCTGGGGGTTCACTGTGCTTCCCCTATCAGAAGTAATGGGGAAACCACAGCAAACCTTGCTCCCTGACTACAGCACTCTGATCGTGCTGGGTCCATTAAAAGAGGTACAGAAACTGGGTGCCTTCTGAATTGGCTACACTCCGACAGATTCAGGCTGAATTGGCTGGATTCTGTAGAATTCACACAAAGCCAGATTCCAGGCAGTTTTCCAGACCGTGTTATTTAACACTTAGATAACAACAGGAGCAGGATTCCACCCTGAGCTAGGCGAAGAGCTGAGGACGGTAGAGCCATTTCAGCCATGTGGGGGCCGGTGCTGTATTGGCTGCTCAGCCTGAGTTGGTAACTGAGAGAAGAGAGCGTGGCTGCCGTCCGTCCGTGTTGGGCCCAAGGGACAGAAATGATTTACTGGATGAACTGCTCTTGGTGAGAATGAGCCCCTTTCAGGCCCCACCACAGGGGCCTTCCTCAGGCAAGGAGCACAGCCAGTCAGAAACAGACAGAGAGTAGGTAGATTTGAGGAGGCACAGAATGGGTGGGAGCAGATAAGAAAAGGTAACTGGTGGGAGGGGGTTAGATAGGGAGAAAAAAGAGAGAGAGAGATGCCAGACATTTAAAAACAAAGCTGCAAACAAATAATTGGTGTAGGAGATTATGGGTGCTTTTCCACGGGCTCTGCTTCGCCTCACAGCCAGGCGGGCCGGCCCGTCTGAAGGCAGGCTGCCAGACGGGCAGATGGGGCGGGCTCCAGAACATCCCGGAGCATCGCCAGCAGAGCGGGCTGCCCGAACTTGGGGCACCAGCTGGAGGCAGAGCTGCGGTCTGTCTAGTTGCACCTCTGCTCCCAGCCAGAGGGATGCTCCAGGCAATGCCATAGAGCTGCGGGTGGCAGTCTAGAGTGGTGGCTGATCCACCCGCAGCTCTATGGTGTGGGGGAGGGTGGGCTGCGGGCCGCAGTAGCTCGGGTCTGTATAAACCCGGCGCAGGAACACGGGGGACGCAGAGCAGGGCCGGGGGTGGCCCCCTCTCGGTCCGTTTAAAGCACCGAGTGAAACAATAAGTAGTGGTAAACACAAAGAGGAGAAGGAGGTGGCGGCTAAAGCAAACATGGGCTGGGGGTACAGTAAGAATTGAAACAGCTTAACAGGTGGAGGGAAGGGAAGACACTGATGAAAGGAAGTGGGCCCCCAGCAGTAACATAAAGGTGGAGTTTCCAGCTGACGGAGACTGTCAGTTACAGAGAGACGGTGAACCAAGTTCCTTTCCGATGCACATTCCCTCCACCTGAGAAGCTGTTTCCTACTGTACCCCCAAGCCATGTTGGCTTTCGCCTCCTCCTCTCTATGCGTTTACCACCACGCGTTTCTTTGTCTCCTACACCAAGGGAGAGATATTACAGCCAGTTTTTAAATGTCAGTTTTTAAACGTCTGGCATTTCACTCTCTTTTCTCCCTATCTAACCCCCTCCCGACCAGTTACCTTGTCTTAGCCACTTGTACCCATTCCGTGCCTCCTCTTATATAAACTGAGCAAATGTAGGGCTCTGCACATGGGCGCGGGGCTAAAAGCATCATCAGCTGCATCAGGCGGCTTTTTTCCCAATGAATGTCAGGGCTGGATTTCGAGCCCTGACGTCCGTAGGAAAAGACGCGACTGATCATGCTTTTAGCCCCGCGCCCACGTGCAGACCTCGGTGTTACGTTTCCCAGGAGAATCGCTGGCTCCTGTAACCTGGACAAGTGGCCTTAGTCCCGAGCGCTGTTCACTAGATCACATTCTAGTTCTAGGTACACTTTGTAGGATGGCCAGGAGGGAATAAATATCTAGGTTACCAGGAATTGGTTACACTACATTAAGAGACTCCCTCTTCATCGCAGCAGCTGAAGAATATCTCCTCCTTATTAGCAGTCAGGTCTTAGCAGCATTCCTGAAGCAGCATGAAAATACTTGCAGCTATATACAATCAAATGCAGTTCCTCACATTTTATGACATCTGTTTGTGACATCTGGCCAAATGGTCAACAACAACACAAGAACCACCATAGAATTTCCCTGAAAGCTATGTCATATGGGAGTAGGGGAGACCGTATCCTCAGTCCTCTGGGCAAGGGAAGGGAGCCACTCTATTCCCAGGGGCCACATTTGTGAATCTGGTAAAACAATCTCTCTTCTCAAATTCTGCAGCCTCCCTACTTCCCATCTCTCAAACCATCATTTGCCCTAATCCCCAGTCCGTATCATGTCTCTTGACTGAAAGCGTTGCAGTCCTTATCCATAGCAAAATTGATTCTAGCTTTTTAAAAAACAAACAAAAAAGACACCCCCCCCCCCCCAAATCAGTAGAATTTTAAACAAAAGAAACTGGAAAGTGCAAAGAACTGGACAAAAACTTGGTGGAGTCAAGTCTAAATACATCTGAAATTTAACTTGCACTAGTTAAACAAAGGAGAAAGAACTAGAATTACTTTTTCATGTTCATGCTGATAAAGGAATTTCTTTCACGTCCACTGATTTCCCTGGGTGACCCTACAGCTCACAAGCATTCATTTGGGCAGGCTTTTAGCAGGCAGCAATAGGGTATGGGGCAGGGTCGGACTTAGGATTTTAGCACCCCTAGGCAACCCCCGAAGCTCTGGTGCATGCACAGGGGCTGCCATCTGAGGCAGGGAGGGAGGGAGACAATGGTGGTGACCAGCACAGAAGCAGAGTCTCTTCCTCCACCAGAGAGTGCGTTTGCGGGGGGCTTGGGGGCAGAACAGGGCTTCTCCAGGTGGGGATAGAACTTGGACAGGGGTCTCCCCCCTCCAGGCTGTGGGTTGTGGTGGGCTCCGTGACCAGGTGGGCGCAGGCTGAGAACAGAAGTGCGCCCCGCCCCCCTGCAGCTGTCTACGTTGCCTGCCCCTAAGTCCGGCCATGGGTATGTAGGATGGCAGTGGGAGTGGGGTTTTAATATTTTTACTGGGTTTTTATATTTTTGTATGTTTTATGTTGTAAGCCACTCTGAGCCTGCAGGAAAGGGCAGGATACAAATCCAAATTTATGAATGAATTAAAAGTGTCTCAGTACAAGGTTTGAAAACTAGCTACAGGAGAAGTTGTTCTGAATCCAAGCTGGACGGTTCCCTTCTGCATGTGCAAAGTTCATGAATGTGTGCCAGATAAATGATACTCCTTCTGCAGCCATCAACAGGAGCGGTCTATCACAGATGGAAACCCGGGGCAGAATGTCAGACATAGGCTCTGCATTCTAAGCAGCACTTAATCAGAAGAAACACAAACTTTATTCAGACAACTGAGGTGGTAATGGGGCCTGGAACAGCCCCGCTGACCTCAAGGTAGTCACACCAGTGGGAGGAATCCGGCCCGGATAGGTGGAGCTAGCTCCTCTGTAGTAGAACAAACCAGCACAGCGCTCTGCTGGGGAGGGCTGTATAAAGGAGTCCTTAGTCCTGACTAGTAGGTCCGGAGCCACAGGAACAGCCCCAGTGTTGACCACAAAGTCACAGCACCCTGCCAGCAGAACTGCCAGCCCTAGTCCTGGTCAAGGACACACGGCAGCTCTAAACGTCCATCAGCTCCTCCTGCTAAACTGCTGGTGGATGGTCACCACCCATCTGTTCTTACATGCTAACACCCAACTGGCATTCGGAGCTGCAGTCTATCCATAGGTGACTGATAACTGTCGGGGTGGGTGGGTGGAGGGAGGGCCGGACAGGGTTCTATACATCTGGGAGAAGCATGTGCCTGCCTGTGCTCCCCCCATGAGTTGCCTATGAGACTATCCCTAGCTGAACCCTACACCTTGTGGTGCTTGGTGCAGGATTCAGCAGGAACAACAATATAGTCACATCCATTAACCATTCCCCCTTCCCTGCCTCTCCAATCCTATTTGTAGGCACTGGAACCTGTGGCTGGGGAGGTTGAGTGCAAACAGCTCAGTCACTCAGTTATCATGGCCTAGACACATGACCGATCCAAGCTACAATACCTCATTGGCCAGGCTTATCGCCCTGAGAGCCTTGTCCTGGCACTGTGTGCAGTCCCACTCCAGATAGGCAGTGGCTAGCAACCGCAGCACTTTCGCCTAGAAAGAAAAGACACAATGCATCCTTAAATCCAAAGGGCATAAGTGAAGGAGCAGAAGTAAAGGCTACAGACAACATGAATTGCAAGGACTCTGGGGCAGGGACTGAACAACCTGACACGGATCAAGCTGCTTCTACACTAGGAAAAGGACTGAGTTCAGGTCAGGTGTAGCTAGCACACGGGTTAAGCCGCCTGAGCTAACCTTGGGGTTCACGTGCAGTCCTGCTTCAAAGGCTCTCGGAGGAGCCAAGCAGCATTAGTCTGAGAGCTTTCCATCGGCTTGAAAACCTAGCTCAGAGGTGACAGAGGACATGCACAAAACTGCCTTGGTCCCACCACACTCAGTCTGGCATTTGGCGGGCATTCATTCATGCTAAGCTACAGTTCTGCAGGACTAGTGTGCGATGATTATGAAACAGCACACATAACACACATGTATATGGTGTGAATACTTTAGCTGCATATTTCCTAGTCGTGTCTGATATCAATCAACTCAGAATTATGAGATGAATAAAACCATCATGGAAACGTTGTATGTAAGAGCTCTGTGATGAGAACGCATTCAAACATACATCGTGAGCTTTATGCCAAGGTCAGAAATCCAAAAGCAGAGTTGTGAGCTGAAAGGCAGCTGGACAGGTCAAATCAACACCACAATCAGGGTGTCACTACCTGAGAGACACAGGGGCCGTGAACTACAGGACAAGACACTGGTCCCCAAAATGGCAGGAAGGGCTATGAAGAAACTATTTAAAGCAATCGGAGACAAAGGAAGAGAGTTTCATCCTGGAATTGACAAGGAGGAAACTGCAGCCAGACATTCCTTCTGGCTCAGAATTGGACTTTTAAGCCTACAGCTACATAGGGTAAGATTTAGTTTAAAAACTCTCCAAGTCTTGTTATCTTTGTTTTCCTGCACTCTTGTATCCAATCTTGCACTAAGCTTAATTTTGATTTATAAATTAAAATTCTTTTAACTAAGCCTTGCGTCATACTGACATTGGGCGAGACAGTGGGTGGGGGCGGGGGTTCTGAGTTGGAGATTCAGGGGAACCATTCATTCATTTTCTGTGCTTTGGGGATTCTGAGGTCAAGGTGACAATGAGGGTTAACTCTTTACAGGCTGGAGACATTCCGGAGGGAGTTCTCTTCTGTGGGCGCTGTAAGGAGGGAAACCGAGTCACAGCCAGCTCAGAGTGGGGCAGAGAGGTCACACAGTGTAACAGGAAATGCTGGAGATCAGTAGGGAGAACTACTGGGAGAGCGGTTCCTGGAAAGCCAATACAGAATAGTGGGGCTGGAGGACAAGTTTCAAGACCATGGACCTGTCTATAACTACTGATTGTACAAGTGCCAGGTACACTGCTGGTGCTATATAAAATAAAAATAATAATTAATAATAATAATTTACAGTCATGTACTAAGAGATTGTGAGCAATTTAAGAAGCCTCTTGTTATTTCTCACCTGCATTTCTTGTCCAGTAGAATATTTTTTATCCATCTTCCCAATCTCATAGCTCTGGCTACCATTGAAAAGAGAAAATCAGAATTATATGGATTGGTTGTGGCCAGACAGAGGATAAAGGAGTAGATGGGCCTTGTTTGGTCTGATCCAGGAGAGGCGACATACAACACACAACCAGTAGCCGCTGCACAATGCTTGCTCTTTGCTGCCTGAATTTGCACCCAGAAACCTTTTGTTCCATCCTGCTGAATTTCCCTACAGGCTGGTGCCAAGTGGAAGCTTCCATAAGAGCAGATAGTGCTAATCAGTCCCCTTTCTCTAGTACATTTCAAACAAGGGTTTAAAACTGCCTTGCGAACTTTAATTAAGCTTCACAGACCCAGTTTTAAGATAAATATTATTTCCATTGAACAAAGGAGGAAATGTAGGTACAGAGAAGCTATTGAACAGGCTGCTAAGAGCTCAGCAAGTTAGTGGGAGAGCCAGAAATAAAAAACAGAAGTTCTAATTTCCAGCTACTGATCATTGGGCCATGTTATAAAAACCTGTCGAAGTGAATTTTTCTGGATAACTCCAACAAGCTAAAGTTGGCCTATAAATGGTACCCAAGTGCAAATATGGTCCAAGAACTTTCCAAAAATATATCTAACTCCAATCGTGCGGTTTGAACCATTAGGATTTGTTCCCAGATCCAATACTTTTCCAACAGGCGGGGATACAAACCCCACTAGATGGTGCTAAATCACACCCGGTAGACAGACGTCTGTACTTTGCAGAAGCTGAGGCCACCATCTGCTCTGATTAACGTTAAGCCCAGCTACCATCCTTCCTGGTTACCACGTGACCCTTCATATTTAGAATTAAAGGAGACGTTGTCATCTTGATTTCTTTGCATTTCAGTATTTTTTTTAAAAATTCCAGCTGAGCGTTTTCCGGAGGCGGTGTAAGATCTTTTTATTTGAAAAGGCATTCGGTGGGCAGGGATAGGGGATCTGGGTGAGGTGGTAGGTGGGTTTGGGGTGGGGGTGCGGTACTAGGTGGGTTTTATGGGTTTCTTTAGGTTTTTTATTAGTTTTAAATGTTTTTATGTATTGTAAGCCACCCTGAGCCTATGGGAAGGGCAGCATATACATTCAAATTCAATAAATAAATAGAAATAAGAACTGCTATTCTGTCTCAGACCAACAGTCCATCTAGCCCAGTACCCTGGCTCCAACAGCAAGCAGTACAAGATGCTTCAGAGGAAGCGTACTAGAAACAGGTTTAAATTACTGTGGACCCATCCCTGCTGGTTTCATACTTGCAGTCACACACCTCCAGAGGCCTAGGGACATCTGAGCTAATAGTTCATCTCACCAACAGGGCCACACTTCATTTGGCTATTCTCAATTTGTCTAGCTAGACGTACGGATCCTCATGTCATTCCATGACAGAGTTCCAACGGGCAATCGTGTAGTGTGTGAAAATGCACTTCTTGCTTATTTTAAACTTGCTGACTGTTCACATCATTGGGTGTCTTGTATTATGAGAAAGAGTATCTCACGTCTCCATGGGGCTACCCAGGGTAATGGTTTGGAGACGGCAGCTGGTGCAGAACGCAGCGGCCCGTCTCCTGGTGGGATTGGGCCGCCGGAAGCATATTTCACCGGTGCTCTGAGCTCTGCACTGGCTACCCGCAGTCTTCCAGGCCTGATTCAAGGGGTTGGTGCTTGCCTATAAAGCCCTGAACAGCCTAGGCCCGACCTATCTGAGGGACCACCTCAGCCCCCGGATCCTGCCGGGGGTGCCCTCCTCGAGGTCCCCCAAGTCTTCCAGAGGACCATGATGGAGAGGGCGTTCTCTGTGGAACTCCCACCCGGGTGGAGGCCTGATTGGCCCCGAATCTGCCCTCTTTTCGATGTAGCTGTAAGACCTGGCTGTTCCGCCTGGCGTTTGGTGGGGGAGATGGGTGAAGGGAATGGGTTTGGGGAGGGGGGTGGGGGGGAGAAAGGGTTTTTTACTCCTCCTTGCTACGAGTTGTTTTATGTGTTTAAAAGTTTTATTGTTATTTGCTATTGCAAGCTGCCCTGAGCTGCTGTGGGGCAGGGTATCTAGATTTTATAAACAAATAAAAATAAATAAATTCATGATCCTACACACTTCTCCCCAATCCTTTGTCTCCTGTTAGGTTAAAGAACCCTAATTCTTTTATCCCCTCATTTGGGATCCTTTACACCTCTGAATCCTTTTGCTGCCCTTCTCTGTACCATCTCAAGCTCTTTTCACCCCCTCCTCTCAGAGGTGATCTGACCAGAACTGCAAACCGTGGGTACACCATCAATATTCATAGCAGCATTAGGACACGTTCTCTATCATCTTATCTCCCTTTCCTAATAGAACCTAATGTTCTGCTTTTCTTTTTAACTGCTGCCATGCCCTGAGGTGACAATTCCACTGAACTCCGGGAGTGGTCAGGGTTGGGGTTTGGGACGGGAGGAATGGAGAGCAGAGTGTCTCCACAATCTCTTTCCTGAGTAGAAATCAATCATTTAAAATCCAAACACGATGTCTGTATAGTTGGGATTATTTTTCCCAAAGTGCATTACTTTTTTTCACTTATTCATATTGAATTTCATCAGCCATTTATTGCCCTGTCGCAAACTTGATCTCGTCTGAATATCGCATATCATCTACAAAACTCTGCCACCTTGCCATTCACCCTATTTCCCAGATCGTTCCATGTATATACAGCGTCAGGGGGTGTCCAGGATATGGGCAGACTCAGGATCAGAGCCGGGAGTGGAGTCAGGATTGAGCAGGAATGGAGAGCAGGGTGAGAATCAGCGTAGAAAGAGCAGGGGCAGGGGGTGTCCAGGATATGGGCAGACTCAGGATCAGAGCCAGGAGTGGAGTCAGGATTGGGGTTTGGGAGGAATGGAGAGCAGGGTGAGAATCAGCGCAGGTTGTAATTATTTATTACAGTATAACAACTTATATTTCATTTCTGGATTTCCAAACCAACTATACAATTTCAACACCAAAATTAACTCATTAAGGCATCTGAATGAAAACGAATGTATTAATCAGTAGAGATGGTGAAGTGGTGGGAATTTTTTGTTGTTGATATAATGTTAATGGTATTTAAGAAAGAATGAGTTACGATGTTGAGAAGACATTAATATAGATAAACTTGTTAATGAAAGGTATGAGATTGAGTACTATTGATGCAGTTTGAAAAGGCTGTATTAGAACAGTAACATATTTTTAGGTGATAGAGTAGTGAAATTGTTATTTTTCACAAATTCGCCTTAACTATGAATTTAAAAGCAAAGGTTTTTAAGATGTTGGAATTATCCATATGTTCGATAACTATTTTTACTGTTAGTTTGCCTGGTGCTGAAGTTAGGCTTCCTAGCCTCTATATGCACACATCTTCTAGAGCCATTGTTAAAAATCTGTTACATAGTTACCTTCTAATCGTATAGCACAAAACCGATTTTTGCAACAGGTTATATACGCCACTGTTAATTATCTAATTTTGTGCTTGAGTTCCCTCAGAACTCCAGGGTACTACATACCAACTGGCCCTAGCAATTTATTTCTGTCTAGTTTATTAATCTGCTCTAAAGGGTCCTCTACTGTTTTAGAGTCTAACATTCATCAGCTAAAAAGAAAACCCTAGATCTGGCTATCTCCTCAGAGTCCTCTGTACTGAAGCCCAGTGCAAAGAATTCATTTAGCAGCTTCCCTGCAAAGGCCTTATTCTTCTTGAGTGCTTCTGATTATTAAAGAGAAACACCACCCAATCTGACCAAAATGCAGCTTTGCTGTAATTATCACAGTTATCTGAGACTGACACATGAAAGCTTTTCACAACCAACAGCCGCCGCAGGCAGCCGAACACAAAGGTGGAACTCATGTGTTGCTGCTGAGTCTCTGCAGGAGTGTGTCTACAGAGCGTAGCCATGGGCCTCATGGTAAAAGACCAGCCAGGAAGCTGCTGCTACCACTTTGCAGCAGTCAGAGCTTGCCACGGCTGGATTTTTCCTAATAACTTACATTCTCATTTCTTATCCAACTGCCTTCTCGAACCCCAGCTCTGAAAATTCCATCCCCTTCTTTGTGTTTACACCTTTAAATATCGTAGGCAGTCACTGGGCTGTCATTTAGCCAACACAGACATATTTGATTAATTTAATCTTTCTTTATAACCCAATCCCTTCAGCTCCTTAATGGTTTTGCTGCCATTCTCTGAAGTCTCCTCAAGGTCACATAGGCAAGCGGCAGAGAGCCTGGCTGGCTGTGGAGTTTTCTAGCCCCTTGTACTATTCCAATGAATGTGACATGGCATTAAAGCAGGGAAAGTGAATACAGAAAAGAAAATGCCTTTCATCGCTAGGGTAATTAGGGCTTTGGTTAGGCATCTCAGTCTTATAAGAACTGTTTCTGGCAAATCAATAGGAAGTTGACAAGCACAATTTCTCTGCATTTGTCTGCAGTTTTCACATTCCTCCAGACACAGCCCTATATTACTGCAACAGAAAGAGAAACTGGTTTACTTACCAGTGAATTGCCCTTCTGGGTAATGTGCAGGACAGGAGCTCTTTCAGCCTGGGATGAGCCCCGCCTAGACCAGTAGGAGGCAGACTAGAACAAAGTTGTAGCTGGCCGTGAGTAAAGGGGGTCCATCCCTCCCACTTGCCAGTTGATCTCAAAACTGTAGAAAAAATACTAAAAACTTCCAAGCAACAAAAAGGGTTAACGTGTGGCATGCTGGCAGGGAGGGAGAGAGACCGAAATCCCTACCCTGAAACTAAATCCCTAAGCCCCCCAACCACTACCTGCAGTTAGCATTTGGCCGCTTGATCCCCGCCTAGCGGGTGGGCCGAGCTCCCGTCCTGCGCATTACCCAGAAGGGCAATTCACCGGTAAGTAAACCAATTGCCCTTTCTCCTGGGACGTGCAGGATGGGAGCTCTTTCAGCCTGGAATTTACCAGAGCAGTGCAGAGTAGGGAGGGAAGCAGGGGATCGAGCCTACTGAAGGACAGACTGGAGGACCCTGCGGCCAGAGGTCACATCTGCTGAGTTTATCAAGTCCACCCGATAGTGTCAGGTGAATGAGTGGGGATTTGCCCATGTAGCTGCCCTACAGATCTTTGCATATGGAGCCCTAGCACTGAAAGCCGCAGAGGCAGCCATCCTACGAGTGGAGTGGGAATAATCGACTGAGGCAGAATGACACCGGAGGCCTTATAGGCCTCTGAAATACATGCCGCAATCTAGCCCCCAATCGCCGGACGAGAGGCCTTATTGCCCCTTTTTCGAATGGTAAATTCCAGCAAAAGAGCTGGGGACTTTCGAAAAGAGGCTTTCCTCTTAATGTAAATCTTTAGACCCCTGCGAAGGTCCACTGTGTGCCACTTCTTTTCCAACCTGTGAACAGGTTTGGGGCAGAAGGAAGGGAGAATGATCTCTTCCTGTCCGTGGAACAAAGAATTCACCTTAGGGACAAAAGTGAAATCGAGCCGAAGCACAACAGAATTCGGTTTAAAAATACAGAGAGTTGGATCTATGGAGAGAGCCCCAAGCTCAGAAACCCTCCTAGCCGAAGTAATTGCTATGAGGAAGGTAACTTTAATTGTGAGAAAAAAAGAGAGATACAGTACGTAGTGGTTTGAAGGGGGAGACGGTGAAGGCGTTTAAGACTAGATTAAGCCGCCAAGAGGGAAAACGGTGTACCACAGGAGGCTCCAAAGCCCTAGCTCCCCGCAAAAATTGTCTAACGTGGGGGTGACCTGAGATACCCATCTCTGATGGTGGCTAGGGTCTTGTTGAGGGCCGCTACCTAATGGGTGAGAGTGCTAGCTCGGAGCCCCTCATCTAAACCCATTTGGAGGAAGTGCAAGATGTTGCTAATTCGTTGGTTCCTAGGATTCACATGATGTTCTGAGCACCAAGCAATGAAAATCCTCCACATAGATTGGTATATCCTAATGATAGAACGTCTTCTGGATGACATAAGAGTGGCCAACACAGCTTCCGAGTAGCCCAAGCTCTTCAGGGCTTCGCGCTCAAGAGCCACACTGTCAGCTGTAGAAACTGAGGGTTGTGGTACAGAATTTGACCCTGAGACAGTAGGTCGGGATCTGGGTCTAGAGACAGTGGCTCCCACTGGGACAGATTTACTAGATCGGCGAACCATGGACAACATGGCCACTTGGGGGCTACTAGGATCACCGTTGCCTGTTCCTGTCAGATCTTGGGTCTTGGCTGAGTATCGAGAAAGGGGGAAACGCATATAGGAGCCCTCGAGGCCACTGAACGTTCAAGGCGTCCACGGCTACCACTCAAGGAGATCGGAACAGTGAATAGAACCATGTGCACTTGGTGTTCCGGCTTGAGACGAAGAGATCAAATATTGGGGCGCTGAAGCAGTTGCATATTCGCCAAAACACCGGAGAGAGAGCCCACTCCCCTGGATCCACCTGCCTGCGGCTGAGCTAGTCCGCTGTGGTTGTTTTCTTCCCCTTTTATGTGCTTGGCAGAGAGAGACAGGATATTGGCTTCCGCCCAAGTTAGAAGAGCGGATGCTTCCTTGTGCAAGGTAGGGGCTTGGGACCCTCACTGGTTGCGAATATATGCCATCGCTGAGGTGTTGTCCATTAGAATCAGTAGACGGGACGCCTTGATCTTCGGAGCAAAGTGGAGGAGAGCCAGGTGGATGGCTCTGAGTTCCATCCAGTTAATCGAGTGCCTCCTGTCCCTCGGTTGCCAAGTGCCCCCCTGTATGTATTCGGCATCCATGTGTGCTCCCCAGCCCAAGAGGCTGGTATCGGTCATGACGACCTTCCTCACAGGCTCGGTCAGGGGAATGCCTTCCTGGAACTGGTGAGGGAGAACCCACCAGAGAAGGGAGTCGATGACCTCCTGAGGGAGAGAGAGCCAGACCCTGGTCTTTTCCATAATCTGCCATTGATAAGGGCGGAGAAAGGACTGGAGAGGACGGAGATGATGTCTGGTCTATGTTAGATGCTGGATGCATGAGACGAGTAGTCCCTGTAGTGACAACAGGTGAGGAAGCAATACCTGGTTGTGGGAACGAACATGGTTTATAAGAGCCCGGATCTTGTGCTGGCGTTCCTCCATCAGGAAGATACAATCTCCCTGGGTGTCAATGACCATGCCGAAATGTACTATGTGCTGTGTGGGAGTCAGGAGGCTTTTTTCCTCGTTTACTACGAACCCGTGTGCTGCGAGAGACTGTAGGGTCGTTCGTACTGCCACTACCTCCTGGTCCTGTGTGGGGGCCCAGACTAGAATGTTGTCTAGAGAGGGATGGAGTGTGACGCCTTTTGCTCAGAGACTGGCGACGAGGGGAATCAGAACCTTTGTAAAAATCCTGGGTGCCGTGGCAAGGCCGAATGGGAGAGCACGGAACTGCCAGTGGTGCGAGGCATACCTAAAGCAGAGCCATTTGCGATGGTGCGGAAGAATGGGGATGTGTAAATACGTGTCGCGCAGATCCACAGATGCGAGCCACTCCTCCTGGTGAATGGACCTGCTGATGGAATTCAGGGTTTCCATCTTGAATCTCTTGAGGTGGACGAACTTTGTTTAATGTTTTGAGGTCGAGCACTGCTCGTCACTGGCCCGACTTTTTTGAGACCAGGAACAAGATGGAGTATAGTCCCAGGCCTCTCTGCACAAGAGGGACTGGCTCGATGGCGTTTATCCCTGCTAGGCGCCTGATTTCTGTTTGCAAGGCAGAGTGCTTTGCTTTGTCTTGCACGGTGGGGGATATCCGACAGAGCTGCCTAGGGGGATAGCGAAACTCTATTGCATAACCCCAAGAGATGGTCTCGATCACCCAAGCGTCTGAGGTAGTGTTGTGTCAAAATGCCAAGAGACGAGCACCTACCGGATGGTGGATGGCGGTCCTGGATATACGTGGTCAGGAGTCCTGCTTGGGCTGATGAGACGAAGGTGCGGACCTGGCAGCCCTGTGTCCCGAAGAGTATCTCCCAGCTCTGTGGCCCCGGCCTCGGGAACCCCCGCCACGGAAGACCCAGGAGGGGTTGTTCCAGCCAGTGTCATGTCTTCTTGGAAAGGAAGGAGAGAAAACTCTATTAAAGCCTCTAGCTCGAGTATTGCTAGAGAACTGCTGGAGTGACAGCTTTTTGTCCTTGTCACTGGCCTCTTTTAGCACTCCGTCAAGGTTGGCCCCAAACAGCTTTCCCCCTTTAAATGGACCTGACACCAAGAGATTTACTGCATGACTGTCGGCTCTCCACGATCTTAGCCAGAGTCTGCGCCTAGCGGAGACATGAGCCGCCATAGCCCGAGCAGACCAAGCCACCGCGTCTGTAGAGATAAAAGAAGTGGCTAAGATAATATTTCTAGACAACTTCTGGGTCATCTGATTGGAGACGCCTGAGCTTTGACCGAGCTTAATCCATTTAAGAATGGCTCTGGCGCAGGAGGAGGAAGCCAGGGACATGCGTAGAGTAGCTAACATGACCTCAAAGGCACGTCTAAGCGCCATCTCAACCCCCCTGTCCGTAGGGTCCTTGGGGTATACATTCTCCTCTGTAGGAAAAATGGACTTACACGCTAACGAGGCCGCTGCCACATCGACCCTTGGTAGAGAAAAGAACAGGTCTTTGTTCTTGGAGAACGAGTACAGTGCTTTCTGTGTTTTGTTCAGCTTGAGAGCTCGGTTTGGCTGTTGCCACTCCGTGGTAATAATTCTCTCAAAGGCTCTATCGAGAACAATATCCCTATCCCTTGGGGAGGTTTTTGGAATGTATTCTCGCTCAGATTCATCACCTGAGGAGTCAGAAGGGTTGCTTTTACTAGCCTTCTCCATGAGCCCCAGGATCCTCTGAACTCTGGTAAATAGTTTGGCCTTGTGGGACCCCAGGAACTCACAATCTTGCTTGCTGCAAAAGGAAGCAGGGGCCAGAAGGGGTAAAAGATCCTCCTGCTCACCCTGGGGTTCACCCTGATCTGATATCTCCCCATCCGCCTCGTCCTGCTCAGAGGAGAAAGGTACCCCAGCAGAGGAATTGTTCATAGTGACCCCCTGATTTAACTCCTACCGAAGGGAGTGCCTGGGTTGGGGCTCTAAACCTCTAGATGCTCCTTGAGTTGGGTGTAGAAGGGTATCCTCGTCATCAGAGGAGGAACCGATTTGCTGCAAGAGAGTCTGCACTGCAGGTTTCTTGCGTTTGCGGGCAGGGTGTTTGCCTTTGCCCGCCTCCCTAGACTGACCCTTACCACCCCTACAGGGAGGGGAACTGGGTCTTTCTTCCACGGGGCGTATTTCTCTGCTGAAGAGAATCTAGGGTTGACACAATTTTATTCAAGGCCTCAAGCTGTAATAATTCAATCTGGGAGAGTCCTGTCCTGCTGGGGCCCACCGCTGGGGGGAGATCTGGGTGAGGAGACCCCAAGGGCTCCGAGCTGGGACCATCACCCGCACTCCTAGTAACAGGAGCCATCTGTGGGGATAGGAAGACACAGGGCCCAGTTGCCAAATGTAGGGGCCCCTGTGAATCTGTCCCCCACTGCCAGCAGACCAAACAACCAGTTGTGCAAAAAACCAAAAATAGTAAAAGATAAAATCACCTAAGATGGGATTGTGAATGGGCAGTAAGTCGCCCGTCAGAGACAGGCTGGCTACTGAGGCGGACTAGTCTTCCCGCCAAAAATGCTGCCCCCAAAGTCAAAACAAAATGGCGACTCCCGCCCCTCAGAAAGCGCTGCGGGGACGTCCAAAATGGCGGAGCCCGCCCGAAACCGCTTCTCGCTGGCCAAGCCTCAAAGAGGTAGCTCACTATGAGCGGGAGCGTTGAGGCAGAGGCGACCGGAGATTGGTGAGGGGCACCGGGCAGCAACCGGAACCTGACTGCAGGGCCGCCCGTATCACCGTCCAAAAGGAGGCTGAGGAGGGAAGGGGAAAAGCCTCCCTGCTCCAGGCGGCAGCGCGACCCAGGAGCAGGTGCCCTGTCGCTGCTAGGGCTGGGACAGTGGCGGGTCTAAGAGCCTTCTCAGGGGTCCGCGCCCAAAGGGACGGACCCTGAGGTGCCTAGGTGCCTGCTGATCCGGGGTGGGGGGGGGCGAAAGGCACCATAAACTTAACAGCAGGTAGGAACATGAGAGCCCATGTGACGGGGGTGCCTAGGAGAAAACTGCAGGCTGAGGTTTGCTGTAGACCTAGGAGGAGTCTATAAAGGAAGACAAAGAGTGGTTTGAATGATCTCTTTTATTGGACCAACTGCTGTTGGTGAGAATGAGCTAGCTTTTGGGCCACACAGGACCCTTCCTCAGGCATGCAGCAGCATAGCCAGTAGAAATATATAAACTGAGCAAATGTCAAGCACATACATAAGAGGAGGCAAGGAATGGGTGGGAATGGATAAGAGGAGATAACTGGTGGGACGGGGGGTAAAGAGATAGACATGTCAGACATTTGAAAACAGAGCTGTAAAATTGTATACTAAGTTACGAGACAAAGGAACAATAGGAAGTGTTAAACTCGGGATGCGGCTAAAGTAAACATATGGGTTGGGGGTATCGCGTGGGAAACAGCTTACCAGGTGGAAGGAATAAGCTTTGTTTCCCACGCGATACCCCCAACCCGTATGTTTGCTTTAGCCGCATCCTCTCTCTGGGTTTAACACTTCCTATTGTTCCTTTGTCTCATACACCAATCTATAATTTTACAGTTCTGTTTTTAAACGTCTGGCACATCTCCCTCTCTCTCTTTACCTCTCTCCCACAACTTAATTGGTCTTATCCACTCCCATCCATTCTGTGTCCCCTCCTATCGACCTGTCCGAGTCCTGCATTTGCTCAGTTTATATATTTCTGACTGGAGGGGCCCTGTGTAGCCCAAAAGCTTGCTCAGTCTCACCAACAGCAGCAGTTGGTCCAATAAAAGATCATTCAAACCACTTTGTGTTCCTCTCTGTCACTTTCGACCAACACGGCAACCACACACTATCTCTGGAGGAGTCTACAGATGTGTAAAATATGCTTCTAAAAATTAACTGTGTACATGCTCAGAGCTTCACATCCATTCATTTAATAGAACAGCTGCCCTGGAGAACATTTAGGCCCATTTTTCAACCAAACCTTTTTTGGAAAAAGTTGTTTTTGTGTTTCTTTTATAAAACCTGAAAAAGGAAAATTGGACACTTACCTCTGAATTTTCCTTCTACAGGGATCCTCTTGGACGGCCAGTCAGGACAGTAAGGTAGATCCTACCAGTAGGAGGCAGACAAACCAAGTTTTGAAGAGCATGCTCAGAGGGATCTACCTCTGCTCTCCAGACATGAATAGCCCTTCAGTCATCTAAGACCTTCTCTAACTCTGAACTAAAGACTCAGTTGCAACAAAACCTAAACCCAGAATTATGGGACGTTAACAAACCTGAGCTGTGATCAACCCCCAGCTATCAACAGATAGCTCTGAAGTATAAAAAAGTCAGATCAAGAATTAACTCTGACAGAACGATCACCATAGAGATTAAACTCACTCCGGGTGGGGACTGGCCGTCCAGGAGGATCCCCGTAGAAGGAAAATTCAGAGGTAAGTGTCCAATTTTCCTTTCTCCCGGGGATCTTTCTGGCCATCCAGTCAGGCCAGTAGGGACGTACCAAAGCAGTACCCCATGTTCAAGAGGGAGGGAAGAGTGAGAAGAATCCTGAAAATGCGAGCAAGCTCTCCAGGGTAAAATTCAGAATCCTAGAGAACCGCCTGCAAGACTCTCCTCCCAAAGGCTGCGTCAGCTGAATCCTGAAGAGGGATCTTGTAATGATTAATAAACGAATGTAACGAGGACCATGTCGCAGCGCAACGTAACTCCCCATACGAAGCAGCATTATTAAAAGCTTGTGAGGTGGCTGCCCCTCTGAGGGAGTGAGCAAACACCCCCGAAGGAGGGATCCTGCCCTCTGCCCTGTAGGCTTCCACTATACAAAGAGTCATCCACGTTGCAATGAGGGTCTTAGAAGCTTTCTTACCCCTTTCTCTGCGGACTATAGGCGACAAATAAGGCTGATGACTTACGAAAACGTTCCAAACGGTCAATGTATATCTTAAGTGCCCTTCAGACATTGAAGGTGTGCCAAAGCCGTTCCTGAGGATGAGAAGGCTTGGGACAGAAAGAAGGTAAGATAACCTCCTATTCTCTGTGAAATCTGGAATTGACTTTGGGAATGAACGCAGGGTCCAGTCTAAGCGTAACAGTGGCCTCCCTGAAAATACAAAAAGAAGGGTCAACGGACAAAGCCTCCAGCTCTGAGACTCGCCTGGCCGAAGTAACACCTACCAAGAAGGCAACCTTCAACGATAGGTAGTACGACGATGCCTCCGTAAGGGGATCGAAAGGAACCTTAGTCAAAGCCCAAAGGAGGAGCGACAAGTTCCAAGAAGGGAACCTGTGGATCACCTGAGGGGACAGGAGTCTAGCAGCTCTCAAAAATCTGCTAATATGAGGATGCCTGGATACTCTATTGCCCTTGATAGACCCCAATACACTGCTCAGAGCTGCTACCTGCCTCTGTAAGGTGTTGGGTTTCAGGCCCCTACTCAATCCCTCCTGCAAAAAATCTAATACCTCCTTAACTGAGGTCCAACTGGTCTAATTGTTCTAGACTTGCACCAGTGGGCGAAAGAAGCCCAAGTGCTCTGATATATGCGCCTGGTGGCCAGACATCTGGATTGAAGCATGGTCTCCAAGACTTGGTTGGAATCGCCTAACTTCTTTAGCTCCCTGCGCTCAATCTCCAAGCTGTCAGTCTGAGCTTTTCCGGACAGTTGTGTGTTACTGGACCCTGTGTCAGCAGATAGGGAATGTTTGGAAGACTGAGCGGAGGCTCTTGGCTGAGTTCTTGCAAGTCCACGAACCACGGCCTCCTGGGCTAAAAGGGAGCCACACCAGAATGACCATTGCCTGTTCTGTCCTAATTCTCGCTAGTACTCTCTGTATCAGTGGTAGTGGAGGAAAGGCACACAGGAGTTCCTGAGGCCACGGGTTGTTCAGCGCGTCGAATTCAATGGCCTCCTTGCAAGGGTGGTGAGAGAAGAACTTTAGAGTCTTTGCGTTCCTCGAGGATGCAAAAAGATCCACTGTGGGTATTCCCCACCTTTTAGTTATGTGCAGGAAGACTGTGTCGTGTCGAGACCACTCCGCTTGGTCCAGAGCTACTCTTCTCAGCCAGTCGGCCTGGGTGTTTTCCAGGCCCTTGATGTCTATGGCCCGGAGTGATGACAGGTTGCTCTCCGCCCAACTGATGAGGACGGTCGCCATTTGATTCAATGACTCTGACTTGGAACCGCCTTGGTGGGTATGTAGACTTTGGCCACTGTGTTGTCCGTGTAAACCAACAGGTCTCTGCCTCTGATGTGTGGACCGAGTTTTCGAAGGGCTAGGTATATGGCTCTCAGCTCTAGCCAATTGATATGATGTTTGCATTCCCACGGACTCCATCGATCTTGTACCATGAAGCCCTGTGTGTGAGCTCCCCATCCGTAGAGACTGGCATCTGTCATTATTGTTGTGAAGACTGGTTCTGTCAATGGCACCCCCATCGTGAACCTGTGAGGGAGAGTCCACCAAGCGCAGGACCTCTTGATGGTCTCTAGGATGCTTATCCACGGGTTGTCCCCCTGTGTCAGCGTCTCCTGCCAGGCTTGGAGAAAACTTTGCAGTGGTCTCGCATGGAACCGGGCCCACTGTACTATCCCCAAGCACAACGTCATGGCGCCCAGGAGGCTGGCTAGTGTCTTCAGCCGTGCCTTTTGAACTGATGTTACCTGAGATATGAGTAGGGAGAGACCCTTCCTACTGTGCTCCGCTAAAAACAGCTTGTTGTCTTTGGTGTTCAATACCACCCCTAGGTGCTCGAGATCTTGTGATGGTGTCAGATGGCTTTTATGGAAATTGATTATGAACCCGAACTCTTGTAGATAGTTGATGGTCCTTTGAGTATCGATTTGAGCCCGCTCCGGAAAGGGGGCTCAGATCAGGATATCTTCCAGGTACGGGTGGAGCTTTATGCCCTCTTTTCTCAGATTCGCAATTAGAGTGACTAGCACCTTGGTAAAAGTCCTTGGTGACGTCCCCAGACCAAATGGGAGTGCTGCATATTGCCAATGTTTTTTGGTATAGCAGTACCTGAGCCACTGCCAGTGCTGGGGCAGAATCGATATGTGGAGGTAAGCCTCCTTCAAGTCTAAAGACGTCAGCCACTCTCCTGGTGAGATCAACAGTCGAATGGATTGCCACGTTTCCATTTTGAAGCGTTGTACGTTGATCACTCGGTTTAGTTGCTTGAGGTCCAGTACCGCTCTCCATTCCTCAGATTTCTTCAGCACCAGGAACAGAACTGAGTATTGCCCCCTGCCCTGTTCTTGAAGGGGTACGGCCTCTATGGCTCCGATGTCTTGGAGTCTGATAATCTCTGCATTCATAGCGGATTGTTTTGACTGATCCTTTGCGACCTGTGAGATACGAAAACAGTGTCGGGGTGATGCCAGGAACTCTATGGAGTATCCCTACTGAATCGTGCAAATCACCCATGCCTCTGATGTAGCGACCTTCCATTTTGCCGCAAATCTTTGTAGCCTGCCTCCTAGACGCTTCGGGACAGGCTGATTGACGTGTGCATAGTCAGGCGTCGGGTTTGGGTCGGGAAGCTCCTTGTCTCTGTTTCGGTCTGGAGTCATTAGACCTCTGTTTCTGCCATATCGTTGCTGGTTCCCTCGATGAGGGAAAAAAGGTCTCCTGTTTCCGGGAGGTGGTGCGAAGGATGTTGAGAAGGGATGAAAATTACGTCTTTGTCCCCCCCCCCTACAGATTGCAGCATGTGTTTCTTTGACTTATCTGCTGCATCCGCCAGCACCTTATCGAGGCAGACCCCGAAGAGCTTCCTGCCCTGGAAAGGTGCGCCGATCAAGGAATTCTTTGAAGTATTATCCCCTTTCCACGATCTAAGCCACAGTCTACGACGAGTCGCCACATTAAACGGGTTAGCCTTTGCCGCCCATCGCAGGATGTCTGTTGATGAGTCCGCTATAAATGCACAGGCTAGCTGAATTCTCGTGAATAGTACCCTCGTCATCTTCTGGGATATTTTGGGGTCCCCTGCTCTCCTGATTCAAGACATTAGGGCTCAGGAGAAGTACGAAGTCATGGTCACCATCTTTATTACCGCCGATATCTCCTCATAATTTCTCCTGAGGTTACACTCTATGCCCTTGTCTGTAGGGTCTCATGGGTAACATTCCCCTTCTGTCGGAAAGATGGAACTTCTGGCCAAAGACGCCGCCGTGTCGACCTTGGGAGCAGCCAAGAGTTCACTCTTTGCCTTGGAAATAGCATTCAGATCCAGCTGTGGCTTGGACAGTCTTCCCGCCTTATTAGACTGTTTCCACTCTTTTCTGATTACTCGTTCGTATGCCTTGTCTAGTAGCATACCTCTGTCCCTGTCTCTGGCTTTAGGTAGGCACTCTCTTTCTTCATCCTCTGATGAACCCGAGGAAACCCCCTTCTCCTTTTTCTCTTTAAGGTGAAGCGTTTTGATCACCAGCTGGTAAACTTTTCCCCTGTACTTAGCGGGGAATTGTCTATCCGGATCAGTGGAGGGGTCTAGCTCCAGATCCTCTGGGTCTCCTTCCCCTGAGTGCCCCCCTTCACTCTCCAGATCGGAGTCTTGCCCCGCCAGTTTGCCCTCCTCCTCGCTAGACTGTTGTGAGGCTTGTCAGTTGCCTCTCTTTGTTCTTTTTCTCCCCTCGCCCTCCTCCTCTGAAGACTGCATAGACAGCAGGTCTTCTTGGTCCGAATCAAGAGTCCACTGGGGAATCCAGCAGGCCCACTGTCCTACGGGCTTTCTTGGGCTGCTTGCCTTTGCCTGCTCCCTTAGAAGACCCTTGAAAGTAGCAGGGCCCCTGTCGGGTGATGGGGATCTCTTCCGCTTGAGTTCAGACAAGATCTGCAGCAGGACCTCCATATGGGGATCCTGTGCCTGTTGTGGGGCCTGATCCTGCTGGAGGCTCTGGGGAGGCTGGGGGGGGGAGGGGGAGACTCCCTGTTCTTGAGGTCTCCTGGTTCCCTGCTCTCGCCGCTGCTGATTTGCGGCGGGTAGACATTTTGCCTGGGTTGAGAACACTTGAGAGCCTGGTTGCGGTTTCCCACCGAGGCTCCGACTTGCGGGGGAGGGGCGAGGTGGTCAGAGGAGGTCTCAATGGGGTTTGCCGCCCGAGCGGTGGCACGCAGGTGGGGGGATGGGTGGTGAATCGACGGGCGCTCCTGATCCCAACTCCCAGTTTGTGTTGTCTGAGGGAGGGGGGGAGGGACGGGAGATAGCCCTGACTCACGGGCCCTTCGTGGGCTTGTCAGCTTTTGTCCGGAGGGCTAGCGCCTCTCTGCCCTCCTCGACCCGTTGTCCCTCGGAGCACTGGCCAGGCTTCCAATGAGGCACAACTCCAGATAGACCGCTGAGGGGGCTGAGATGCAGCTAGGCACGGCCCTATTTGAGCCTGGTGCTACGGCTCGACTGCATGCGCCGAGGGAGAGGCGGCCGAAAAACCCGGGCTGAAGCCGCGGCTTGTCTGCACTCCCCAGCCTTCCGCAGGGTTCTAATGCCCTCCTTTTCCCCTTAGGCAGGGACTGAGCTCCAGCTCCCTAGGCAGTTTCCACAAGGGATCAACTGCTGGGCCCGCCCTTCGGGTCCCCCCGCACCAGTGGGGAAGGGGGGGGTCTGGAACTGCTCCTGACCCCTTCCAAGAAGGGGGGTGAACAGGGAGGAGAATCTCTCTCCCCCTGGCACCTGGAGTCTTGTTGAAAATTAAACGATTTCTCGCTGTCCAATTCTCCCAGACAGCGGACTGCTCCTACTTTACAGAAGGCAGACAAAACACTGGCGAGCGGAGGTAGATCCCTCTGAGCATGCTCTTCAAAACTTGGTTTGTCTGCCTCCTACTGGTAACTGGCAGGATCTACCCTACTGTCCTAACTGGACGGCCAGGAGGATCCCCGGGAGAATCCCTTTTTTATTTATTTAATTTAAAACATTTATACCCTGCCCCTCCTGCACACAGCTCGGTGCGGCTTCCAACAATAAAAACATTAACAATATAAAAACAGTTTAAACAATCAAAATTAAATACTCTTTAAAACAGGGCCCCAAGAAACACTTTCAACGTTAAAACCATAAAACAAGGTAGGGGGAAAAAACCACAACCCTAACCCACCCTCCCCCCGTCCCCGAAGGGCTGGGCGAACAGCCAGGTCTTACAATGCCGCCAGAATGTCAACAGGCTTGGGGCCAGGCGGGCTTCCTCCGGAAGGGAGTTCCAAAGGCACAGCGCGGCCACCGAGAATGCCCTCTCCATTGTGGCCCCCCGCTTTACACGGGGGACCTCCAAGAAGGCACCCTCGACTGACCGCAGGAGCCGCCCTGAGGGGCGGAGGGCGAGGCGATCCCTGAGGTACGAGGGGCCCAGACCGTAAAGGGCCTTATAGATCACCACTAAAACCTTGAACCTGGCTCGGCACACTATTGGCAGCCAGTGCAGAGACCGGAGCACAGGTGTAATATGCTCCTGACAACCCATCCCCGTAAGGAGACGAGCCACCACATTCTGCACTAGCTGCAGCCTCCGAACCAGGCACAAGGGAAGCCCCACGTAGAGCGCGTTACAGTAGTCCAGCCTCGAGGTGACGAAGGCATGGATGAGGAAGGCCAGGTCTGGGCCGGAGACGTACAGACGCAGCCTGCGCACCAGATATAACTGGCGGAAGGCAGCCTTAGCAACTGCCTCCACCTGCCGCTCCAGGCACAAATCTGCGTCCAGTATCACCACCAGACTCCGGACCTGCTGAGCTATAGGAGGGCGAACTCCCCCAATCAGGGGGGCCACTACCTCCCTTGCTCTCCCCACCAACATCACCTCCGTCTTATCGGGGTTGAGCTTCAGTCTG
>QEPC01011901.1:29800862-29819153 GCA_003113815.1 Sphenodon punctatus | reverse complement strand
CCCCAAGGGGGGGGCGAACAGATCCTGCCCCCACGGATCTCCCACCCACCCCTGGCAATCGGAGGGGGCGGTGTTAGGAATCCTGTTCTGACGGGACTCCTGGGTCGGAGGGGATAAGCTCGTGGGCGTGCCCCTCAAGAGGGACGGCTGTTTATTGGGGAAGAGTGGTAGAGGCTGTCTTGGGAGAGGGGTGAGTTTGGGTGGATGGGAGGGGGTTGGGTTGCTGGGTGGATGGAGGGGTTATGGCTCCCTCCCCCAATGCAAGGGTTGGGGAGGGTCGGGACTGTTCCCCGTGTGAAGGGTGTGTGTGACCCAACAGGGGTGGGAGGGTTTGGCTCCCCTGGGGGGGAGGGTCGGGACGAAGTGAGGGGGGAAGGGGGGTCTCCCTTGTGGGCCACGCGGGAGTGGGCTGGGTCTGCAGCCATTGAGGTCGTGATGGGCCGGGGCAACTATGGTCCTTCTGGTAGGCCGGTAACACCAATGAGGAGGGACAGGTGCTTGATGCCAGGCCCCCTCACAGGCCCCCAGAAAGGTAATGCAGTAATCAAGATCCTGGATCAATCAGCCGACCTCATGTGTATTACAGAGACCTGGCTGGACACTGAGTCAGGGCCAGTTTTGGCTGACCTTGTTCTAGCCGGGTACCAGCACCAGCCTAGACCTGAGGGGCGGGGAGGCGGTGTAGTCATTATTTTTAAGGACACCTGGTCTGTGAGGAGGTATTCAGTACAGACTATTTTGGGCATGGAGGTGATCCATCTGGTGATCGATTTGGCTGAGGACAGACTAGGGCTGCTGCTCATATACTGCGCACCTACCTGTATGGCAGCATCCCTACACGCCCTAGCTGAGTTGGTGTCAGAGGTCTCCACGGAACTTGGTCCTGGGGGATTTCAACATCCACGCTGACACCGACCTTGGGGGAGCGGATCATGAGTTCATGGCTGCCATGACAACCATGGGACTGTCTCAGAGGGTTGTGGGCCTGACGCATGATTTATTATTTATTTATTTCAAAAACATATTACCCCACGGCTTACAATAAAAAACAATTAAAACAGTTCAAACGCATTAAAAGGAGAAAACAGATAAAACAATCGCACCCTACCCCCCACCCCACCCATCACCCCTCTCCCCCGCCAAACACCTGGCGGAACAACCAGGTCTTGCAACTTTTCCAAAAGAGGGGAGGTTCGGGGCCAGCCGGGCCCCCACCAGAAGAGAGTTCCATAGACGCAGCCGCCAAGAACGCCTTCTCCTGCGTGGTCACCCGAAAAACTCAGGGGACCTCGAGCAGGGCATCCCCGGACTACCACAGGGGCTGATCCAGGACACGGGGAGTGAGGCGGTCTCACAGTAGGTAGGGCCCAGATCGTTTAGGGTTTTATAACAGGTTAAAACCAACACCTTGAATCGGGCTCGGAAAACCACCGGCAGCCATTGCAGAGAGCGGAGCACTAGTGTAATATGCTCCCGGCAGCCCAGTCCCACTAGAAGACAGGCTGCCACATTCTGCACCAGCTGCAATTTCTGAGCTGTCACCATAAGTAGCCCCGCGCGTTATGGTAGTCTAGTCGAGAGGTGATGAAAGCATGGATGACTGTGGCCAGGTCAGAGTCCGAGTCAAACGGCCGAAGCTGTCGCACCAGATGTAACTGGCGAAAAGCACTCCTCGCCACAGCCTCTACCTGGAGATCCAGGCGGAGCTGCACATCGAGGAGCACCCCTAGACTCCGTACCTGGGAGGTCAATGGAGGACACACCCCGTCAATGATGGGGGCACCAATTCCATTGCCTTACCCACTAACATCACCTCCGTCTTGTCAGAATTCAGCCAGTCGATTAGCCCTCATCCAATCCCTCACAGCTGCCAGGCACCGAGTAAGCACCAAGACTGCCGGGCCTGGGTCTGTTGAAAAAGAGAGGTACAGTTGGGTGTCATCAGCATATTGATGCCACCATACACCGAACCCCCTAATCACCTCACCATGCTGGGGTCGCGGGCTTGGGGTGTGTGTGTGTGTGTAAGTTAAAATGGTGGATATGGAGGGAAGGTGCTTCACTTCTCTACAATGAATGCAGGAGAACCTCGTGCTGCTTTGATCCTGCCCCAGCAGCAACCTATTCCAGGTACTCATTCCTGCTTCCCTTAATGCGTACAGAGGGCCATTACATTTGGCGGAAAGCGTGAGTGGGGCAATCAATTCAATTCAGTTTGTTTATTAAGATGTGGCCGTAGGCCATAGCCATGAAAATTACATCATAATACAAAAATAAGACAATAATATTAAAGAACGTACTGCGCAAAATATATACTTTAAAACAAAAAGAAACAGTTCAATCACGTTACTAATAAAATTTTAAATAAAAAATTAACACTTATCAAACAGGCAAATGGTTACAAACCAACACACAATTATAAACTCCGGGGGGAAAAATAACCTCTACCCCAATTAGAATTAGTCTTCCAGTTATAATCATTCAGTAGTCTAATTAGTGTACAGTGGCATGACTCAAGAGATTACAGTCTCCATCGGAATCAAAAGGAGATTTAAATTCCAGAAATCTCTGCCTGTAATCAAATGCCCTCGCAAGAAATTTAATTACTTGGGATGTGACTTCCTGGTCGTAGTCTCTTAACGCCATTTCCAACAAAAAGGAATGTTGTTCCAGGAAGCCCACTTATTAACGTCACCAACTTAAGTAACGTACCCTCAATTCGTCGTATAATTTACAGCGGAACAGAATATGATCCGTAGTCTCTACTTCCTGCATATCAAATGGACACAGCCTGCGATCAAAAGATGTTCCTGCAAATCTACCTTCCAACACTTTAGTAGGAAGGGAATTCATTCTAGCTGCCAAAAAAGCCTTTCCCCTTTAACAGGGAAATCTTCTGACAGATAGCCTGACAAAGACCTTTTATCCGAGATCAAAGAAAGATAAACCTTCACGTGTGGGGAGTTTCTGATAGATGCCAGTTCAGCCTGATTATTTATATCTGACCATCTATTCAAGATCTCCACTCTCACCACCAAAGGTTCCCTCACTGTAAGATAAGCCAAAGAGAGCCCCATTCTAGCCAGATGGGCCTCCATAATACTTGTCCATTTATCTTTGAATGGGTCTTAAGTCATCCATTTTGCAAGACCTGTTGGTGTTCGGTGAATTTTATACTAAAGCTTCAGTGACTGTAACCAGGCAAAAAATGACCATGAGCGTTGCATGGGGTAGTCTGAATTAATGGCTTTCCTTGTTGCCTTGCTACAGGTATGCCAGCGCAACAGGCGCAGCTGTAACACCCAGACACAAGCATCCAGCGGAACCACGACCTGTGGGTCCGCAACCAGTGACACTGGGATGATTTGGTGAGGGAGCTGCTCGGGGAGACCATGCGGCAGGCGGACAAGATCTGGGATGCCATTTGCGGCATGGTCCGGAAGTATAGGTAGCTTCTGTAGCAGAATGCCGCAGAACGCAAGGCCTTTGCTGCCGAGTCCCATCTGCACCACCGGCAGGAGGACAGGCACTGGGCCCACCTCTGACAGCAGTTGGAGTACTCAGACAGAAGCTGGAGAGGGTGAGCAAGGAGATGGAAGATCTGGAGAGACTGGTACAACAGATTTCCCTTCTCCAACATGTAGCTGTTGTAAGCACAGTTGTTGCTCAGGGGCAGGCACCATTCTCCAAAACCTTTAAGCAGTGCAGTACCCCACCTGGTACCCCCAGCAATCAACCCTGCAGAGAAACCACCTGAGCCCTCTCTGCTCTGTGCTCACACAGGTTAATCCACCCTCATCCAGGCACGCTTCCCCCTCCACAGCAAGTCCAGCACGCTGCCTCCTCCCACTCCGCCTCAATTTCCACAGGCAGATCATCGGGAGGAGGAGAACATCACTCCACCATTATTCCCACCTAAGCAAGCATGCCCAGCATACAAAGGCAAAGACACAGGAAGAAATACTAATTATTATTTTTTTAAAAGCACTCTACAGTAAAGTGAAATAAGTTAAAATAATGTTTTTATTGTTTAATAAAGTTGTTATATTTCTCTCAATCCATGCTTTCCATGCTTATTGTTGTAAGACACCCTGAGATGCCGTAGGCATGAAGGGGCGGCTAAGAAATACGTATAAATAAATAAATAAATAATTCTGGGAGGCAGGAAGTATGGGGGAGTGGCAGCAGTATGGCATTATGGGAGGGAAGGCGAGAGGTGGGTGCACTGAAAAAAGGGGGGTGGGGAATCCTCTGGCCATACATGTGGGTGGGGGCATGGAGAATGGTGGTATGGCACAGCGATAAGCCACTTAGGGGGCTGGGGGTTGGAAGCATGTGCACTTGAGGGCAGGGGGGGGGCACATGGGGGTATGGCATAGCAATAACCCACTTAGGGGGCTGGAAGAATGTGCACTTGAAGGTAGGGGGACACAGGAGGGTATGGTATAGCAATAACCCACTTAGGGGGCTNCTTGGTCCTGGGGGATTTCAACATCCACGCTGACACCGACCTTGGGGGAGCGGATCATGAGTTCATGGCTGCCATGACAACCATGGGACTGTCTCAGAGGGTTGTGGGCCTGACGCATGATTTATTATTTATTTATTTCAAAAACATATTACCCCACGGCTTACAATAAAAAACAATTAAAACAGTTCAAACGCATTAAAAGGAGAAAACAGATAAAACAATCGCACCCTACCCCCCACCCCACCCATCACCCCTCTCCCCCGCCAAACACCTGGCGGAACAACCAGGTCTTGCAACTTTTCCAAAAGAGGGGAGGTTCGGGGCCAGCCGGGCCCCCACCAGAAGAGAGTTCCATAGACGCAGCCGCCAAGAACGCCTTCTCCTGCGTGGTCACCCGAAAAACTCAGGGGACCTCGAGCAGGGCATCCCCGGACTACCACAGGGGCTGATCCAGGACACGGGGAGTGAGGCGGTCTCACAGTAGGTAGGGCCCAGATCGTTTAGGGTTTTATAACAGGTTAAAACCAACACCT
Source organism: Sphenodon punctatus (assembly GCA_003113815.1). Taxonomy (NCBI): domain Eukaryota; kingdom Metazoa; phylum Chordata; class Lepidosauria; order Sphenodontia; family Sphenodontidae; genus Sphenodon; species Sphenodon punctatus. The sequence continues at coordinate 29,814,149 of QEPC01011901.1, read as the reverse complement.
TGAATCGGGCTCGGAAAACCACCGGCAGCCATTGCAGAGAGCGGAGCACTAGTGTAATATGCTCCCGGCAGCCCAGTCCCACTAGAAGACAGGCTGCCACATTCTGCACCAGCTGCAATTTCTGAGCTGTCACCATAAGTAGCCCCGCGCGTTATGGTAGTCTAGTCGAGAGGTGATGAAAGCATGGATGACTGTGGCCAGGTCAGAGTCCGAGTCAAACGGCCGAAGCTGTCGCACCAGATGTAACTGGCGAAAAGCACTCCTCGCCACAGCCTCTACCTGGAGATCCAGGCGGAGCTGCACATCGAGGAGCACCCCTAGACTCCGTACCTGGGAGGTCAATGGAGGACACACCCCGTCAATGATGGGGGCACCAATTCCATTGCCTTACCCACTAACATCACCTCCGTCTTGTCAGAATTCAGCCAGTCGATTAGCCCTCATCCAATCCCTCACAGCTGCCAGGCACCGAGTAAGCACCAAGACTGCCGGGCCTGGGTCTGTTGAAAAAGAGAGGTACAGTTGGGTGTCATCAGCATATTGATGCCACCATACACCGAACCCCCTAATCACCTCACCATGCTGGGGTCGCGGGCTTGGGGTGTGTGTGTGTGTGTAAGTTAAAATGGTGGATATGGAGGGAAGGTGCTTCACTTCTCTACAATGAATGCAGGAGAACCTCGTGCTGCTTTGATCCTGCCCCAGCAGCAACCTATTCCAGGTACTCATTCCTGCTTCCCTTAATGCGTACAGAGGGCCATTACATTTGGCGGAAAGCGTGAGTGGGGCAATCAATTCAATTCAGTTTGTTTATTAAGATGTGGCCGTAGGCCATAGCCATGAAAATTACATCATAATACAAAAATAAGACAATAATATTAAAGAACGTACTGCGCAAAATATATACTTTAAAACAAAAAGAAACAGTTCAATCACGTTACTAATAAAATTTTAAATAAAAAATTAACACTTATCAAACAGGCAAATGGTTACAAACCAACACACAATTATAAACTCCGGGGGGAAAAATAACCTCTACCCCAATTAGAATTAGTCTTCCAGTTATAATCATTCAGTAGTCTCACGCCTTCATCACCTTGAGCCTAGACTACTGCAACACGCTCTACGTGGGGCTTCCCTTGGTTCTGATTCGGGAGGCTGCAGCTGGTGCAGAATGCAGCGGCCCGTCTCCTTATGGGGACGAGGCGACGGGAGCACATCACACCTGTGCGCCGCACTCTGCACTGGCTGCCTATAGCATACCGAGCCAGGTTCAAGGTGCTGGTGTTGGTTTATAAAGCCCTATACGGTCTGGGCCCCTCATACCTTGGGGGCCGCCTCGCCTTCCGCGCCCCAGGGCGGACCCTGCAGTCAGCCGGGGGCGCCTTCTTGGAGGTCCCCTGGGTTAAACGGGGGGCCATGATGAAGAGGGCGTTCTTGGTGGCTGGGCCATGGCTGTAAGACCTGGCTGTTCGCCCAGGCCTTCAGAGGGGAGGGAGGGGGAATGCTTGGGGGGGGGGGTGTAGTTTTTAAAATTATTTATGCTGTTTGTTATGTATTTTTATTATTGTTTTAGTTGTTGTAAGCCGCCCTGAGATGCCGTAGGCATGAGGGGGCGGCCAATAAATGTTAAGAAAGAAAGAAATGTAAATAAATAAATTTCCTGACTGGCCTTAAGCAGCCAGGACGGGCATGGGTCAAGTTCACAAAAGGTAGCCCTAACAGCCTCACGAACATCCCCCACCCCGGCAGACGACACCAACTGAAATTGATCCCACGAAATCGGACAAGACGGGACTTCCACAACCTCTGGTTCACCTACTGCAATAAGTGTGGCATCGAAGTTGTGGTGAATCTGAGCAATTTTCTCTGCAAAATAATTTTTTATTTTTATTTTTTATTTTCTTAACATTTCTATGCCACCCCCTCATGCCCACCGCATCTCGGGGCGGCTAACAATACAATAAAACAACAAAATACATCACCAAACATGTCACAGTGGGCATTAGATACCCCGATTTCAGGCGGAGGGAGGGAGGGAGGACTGACCAACCCCCTCACCACCTGGAAAAGCTCAGCTGAACGAGATTTTGCAGAGGCTATACAGGCAGCAAAAATCTCCTTTTTTGCTGCCCTTACAGCTACAGCATAGGCACGTAAACTGGCTTTATGTTGCAATTTGTCAGCTTCAGCACGTGAACGGCTCCACCGTCGCTCAAACCGCCGCCCTTCCCGCTTCAGCAACCCGAGGCCCTCCATAAACCACGGAGGCCTGAGGAGCCGTCGCCGAGGGAGTGGACGCCTCGGAGCTGTCTGGTCGATAGCCTCCAACAGCCAGGTATCCCACAAAACCACAAAGGTCATCGAGTGGGCGGTCGTCAAGATCAGACGGCAACTGTCCAAGAGCTTTCCAGAACCGCTCCGGTTCCATTAGTCTCCAAGGGTGAACCATCCGAATTGGTTCTACATCTCCCTGGGGGCAGACATGCGCCAGGAGACGTGCTCGCAGGAGGTAACGATCTGTCCATAACATGGCGGGGGAGGGTACATGGGGGTATAGCATAGCAAAAGCCACTTAGGGGGCTGGGGGTTGGAAGCACATGCACTTGAGGGGAGGGAGGCACATGGGGGTATGGCACAGCGATAAGCCACTTAGGAGGCTGGAGGTTGTAAGCATGTGCACTTGAAGGCAGGGGGGTACATGGGGGCATGGCATAGCGATAAGCCACTTAGGGAACTATCAGCACTTGTACTTATGGGCAGGAGAGGGTGCTAGGCGCCAGCAGCACTTCTGTGCCTCTGCGCCAGCTAGCCTGGGAATGTCAATAGGGAACACAAGGGGAACTGGAGGTTGGGGGCCCCAGGTGGGAAAGTGTGCTGTCCTGGTGGTGGTGGGGGAGGGCTGGATGGGTCAGAGGAAAACACATTGACAATCAGGAAACAGTTTTGAAGGCTTTACTGAACATTTTAAAGACTTTATTTATGATCAGTAAACTGTCACTTAAGGCTGGGTGTGCTGGCACAAGGCATCCCAGATCTCTCCAGCTATGCACTGCTCCCCTCTTCTCAGCTGGTCTCAGAGCTAGCCAGGTGGGGACGGGAACTGGAGAACACAGGCAGCAGTGGTTAGCAGGGACACGGTCTCCAGCTAGAAATCAATCCTGGCTGCAATTGTTCTCCGGCGCTGCTTCAAAAGCCCCAAAGCCCTCTCCACAACAGAGCGTGTGGTGCTCAGCTGCCTGCTCAATTGCTTTTGGTCTGGGGTACGGGCAGTTCTGTAGGCCTTCATGAGGTAGGGCTTCAGTGGATAGGCACGGTCCCTCCCCCCAGAACAACAGGCCGCATAAGCATCCCCTCAATGCAGGTTTCAGTGGTGGGTTCAAGGTTCCTGGTGTATATGTACCCAAAAGGGGGGGGGGGGGGAGATGACTTGCAGAAGATGCGGACATCATGGTTCTTCCTGGACCACCTGGCCAGCATACCCACAAACCAGGCAAGGTGTCCACTGTGGCATGGAGAACCACAGAGAAGAATCCCTTGCAGTTCAAGTAGTCATCTTTGCTTTGGGGTGGGAAGATGATGGTGATATGGCTCTTATCGATCGCCCCTATACAGTTTAAACCCCTCCCTCCAAAAGTCCTCCATTACCTCTGCGGGGTCAACCAACTGCGCCACCTGGTCCATCAGCACTTCCACTATCGCCGTGCACATCTCAACAAGGATGGAGCCCACCATGGAGGTTCCAGGAACCAACACCAAATTGCTGGGCAACAGAGTAGGAGGAGTCTGGAGTAGTGAGCTTCCAGATGGCGATAGCCATACGCTTCTCCACCGGGGTGGGCAATCACATCGCCATTCTCGGTTTCTCTAGTTGCAGCCTGAGGTTCTCAGTTATCTGCAGAATGAAGCGACAGGGCATCCTAAAGTTAGAGATCCACGCAGCGTCTTGCCAAGAGAATGGTACGTTCTATCACCAGGCTGTGCTTTTCTCCTTGACCCACACAAGCTTCTCGGTGGGTACAGCCATGAGCAGGGTGTTGGTGACTGAAGCCGTGTCTCCTGACAGGTACCTCTCGGCATGCATCAGTTTCCCTTGCAGTGGCTTCGATCCTCTCCAGCGTAGTCCCTTGTCACCAGAGGAAGGCATGGATGGATGGCGCCAAAGCAGGAGCCATCTCCACAATGTGATGTGCCCCACTGTCTTGGACACAGATTGAGCAAGAGCCCGTCTGTGCCTTGCAATTTCATCAAGTCAGTGACAGCAGAAGGTTTGGATCTGCTGGATTGCTGCTCAGCAGTAGTATTGAGGACCTGGAGCATGCTAATGAGCACCCTGAAGTACTCAGGATCGATGGCTGCATTACAGACATCTATGACAACGCACAAAATATTTTAAGAAGTTTACACAGCTGAACAGCTGCCCAGCTAGCAATCGGCTGCATACGCAAGTATCTACTGGCTGCTACTGGCTGGAAAAGTTTTTGCAAAGCTGAATTTGGGTGTGTGTTACTGCACTGCAACTACTGATGCATGTAAACAGGCACATCAGTGCACACACCAAATCGTGTAGAACTGTTAGAGCTGTTACCACATGGAGCATGGAATTTTTTAATTCTGAGGTGAGGAGCCACTGAATGTTAAGAAAAAGGCAGGTGGTTTCTCCTATAACTGCTCTTAATCTGGTAGCCAGAATTTTAGCAAACAGTTTGAAGTCTGCATTCAAGAGGGATATTGGCCGGTAGCTGCCACATGATTCTGGGGGGGGGGTCTGCCGGGCTTTAAAATTAATTACTGCATTATAGAAAGTTTGTGGCATATTCCCATTTTTTAAAATGACACTGAAGGTTTTTGTTAAGTGTGGCACTAAAATTTCTATAAACGCCTTGTAAAATTCATTGGGGAAACCGTCTGGGCCACCGGCTTTGTTCCTCTTTGAGGACTCAATTGCATCTTGCACCTCCTGTTCTGTTATGAGCATGTTCAGAAATGCACCTTGTGTCACATTTATTTGGGGGAGTTGAATATCCTTTAGGAATGCTAACATTTCTTCCTGCTCCGGGTTTTGTGTACTATATATTTTTTTATAAAAGTTTAGGAAGGATTTTTGGATTTGTGTCAGGTCACTGCACCTGTCTCCTTTTCATATTGTATCAAAGATACAATATGAAATCACAGGGTCTTCAGGGCCAGAAGATCGTCTTGAGCTTCAGCCAATTTATGCTTCATCCTCTTTTGGAGTTGGACCATGTGCCCTGGGTTGTCAGCTGTAGGCAGTGGGCTCCCCATCCGGACAGGCTGACATCCATTGTCACCCCGTTGTGGAACTGATCCATCTGTTTCCACCACTTTAGGAAGTCTTTCACCTCCTGTGACATTGAGATCCATGGGCAGGGACCCGAGGTGACTGCACCAAAAAATCTTAAATTCTGCAACCAGTGAAGCCAAATTCTGCAAATTCACCTCGAGCATTAATATTTGCATAATTAACTTGATTTGCATAACTATGCATGCTGGGAAGCAAATTTGCAATAGGTTTGACATAGAATCACAACTTTGCTAATCAAACACAACTCAAATCCTCCGGAATTTCAGCACCTCCCTCACGCAAACATCGGGCCTTCAGACCCCACCAACCCACAATTCATCTCCCAGGGACCTATTTACCCTCGGGTCACGGTCAGGATTGGCTGATTCTGTGAGGATTCTGCAAGGATTGGCTGATTCTGCAAAAATCACTGCAAATTGCAGCAACGCAGTCAACTCGGGTCCCTGTCCATGGGTTGAGTCCCGTGGTCAGCTGAGCCTAGAAGGGACACAGGAGCATCTGGAGGGACCTTGTGTGGATCCTGGCCCAGTGGAGGAGCTGGGTGCATGAGATCATCAGACCCTGGAGGCTTGCCAGTGTCTTGAGTCGGACTCTTTGATTGTCCAGAGTTTGTTGAGCTAGACAGAGAAGCTTTTCTTGCCTCAGGGGCAGGATGAAGACTGTGGGACTTCATGTCCAGGATCACTCCTAGGTGCTCTAGTTTTTGTACTGGTACCAGGTGACTTTTCTTGAAGTTGATCAGAAAACCATGGGATTGAAGGTACTGAAGGGTCCTGGCAGTTTCCTGTTTTGCTTCCTGGGGCAATGGCGCCCTGATCAGGACATCGTCCAGTTATGGATGCAGGCAGTTCCCTTCTGCTCTGAGGTTGGCGATCAAGGGGACCAGGACCTTGGTGAACGTTCTTGGTGATGTCGCCAGACCGAATGGGAGGGCCGCATATTGCCAGTGACCCTGGTTGTACGTAAAGCGTAGCCACCTCCGGTAAGCTGAACTGATCGGGACGTGGAGATACGCTTCCTTCAGGTCCAGTGATGTCAGCCAGTCTCCCTGGGATATTGCCAGCCATATAGACTGGAGGGTCTCCATTCTGAACTTTTTCACTGTCATCGATCTGTTGACTCGCTCCAGGTCCAGCACTGCTCTCCATTCTTCCGACTTTTTGAGAACAAGGAAGAGCAGCAAGTAGAGGCCAGTTCCCATTTGTTCCGAGGGAACTCACTCAATTCTGAAGGAGTTTTGCAAAACTCTATCAAGTACCCTTCTCTGATCATTTCTAGCACCCATTTGTCTGCTATGTCGAATTCCCACTGTTGCACGAAGTGACTTAGCCTGCCCCTCAGAGTAGTGAGGTTCTCTGAAGGGGGGGGCAGGGAAACAGAAGTCATGTGCCAGCTTTTCCCTTGGGCGGGGTACCTCTGAGCTCGCAGGGAGGGACCCCTGGGCCCTTAGAGCAGTCCCAGCGAGGTTTGCATTTCGGCTGGCCGCCCCCTCTAGTGTAGTGTGGCTTCTTGTACCCTCCATAAGAGCTGGAGTTGGAGGAAGAAAAACGAAAGGGCTGCTTGGGTGCTGAGACACTTTGCAGAGTGGGTTTCTTAGCCCTGTTACCCCCTGTTCAAGAGCGCAGCCACAGGCGCCCGCAGGCTTCCACATTAGAGGCCGCTGCCCTGGATGTCCAGCACAGCATGTCCGTGGTGGCATGCACAATAAAGGAGTAGGCAAGCTGGATCCTAGCTAACAAGACTCTAGTAATTTGCGGGGTGGTAGCGAGGTCCCTACCTCTATGGATCCATTTTATAACAGCCCTGGAGAAGTACAAGGTGATGGTGGCCGTTCTGATCACTGACGACACCTCTTCGAAGTTCCTGCGAAGGCTCACCTCGATCTCTTTGTCTGTAGGATCTTGGGTGGAAACAGTCCCCTTTGGTGGAGAAGACTGAGTTTCTTGCCAGGGAAGCCGTAGCTGTGTCCACCGTAGGGGTGGTAAGCCGCCTGGGATTTGTTGAATTTAAAGGCCTTAGTTGGGTGCTGCCACACCTCTGCTACAATCCTCTCTAAGGCTTTATCAAGGATCATGCCTTTGTCCTTTGAGTGGGATTTAGGGATGTACTCCTGCTCTGACTCTTCCCTGAAGGAGTCAGACAAGCCTTTTTTCTCTCTCAGGGCCAGTGTTTTCTGCACTTGGGTGAAGATCTGGTCCCTGTATTTGACCAAGAACTCCCTATCAGGGTCCTTAGAAACTTCTATAATTTCTTCTGGTATCTGCTCTTCTTCCTGGGTGTTGGAAAAATTCTTTCACCAAAAAGCAACCTCTCTAACTTTTGTTTAATCTATTAGCCACTAGGGGCAATAGACACAGTTAGCCAGTGGTAAGGGATTCTCCTTTCCTTCTTTTTCCTTTTCTTATGTGCTATCTTTGTCTGTAACACATGTTCCTAATTATAATAATAATAATAAATTTATTTGTGTAGCCGTGGACCATTACAAAATACAAACAAAAAGTATATCCAATAACAAAACAAAAACCACAACATATATACTATAGCCAATACTTCCATGTACAAAAGGGTTAGACCCAAAATATTCAACAATCATAATGCAACAAGCCCAATAATCACTCTGACCTATTAAGGCTCTTAATCACTGAACCTTAAGGCGGGTAAAATCTGATTTCTGGTTAGGGTTGTAGGGGCATTTGGCTGGAGGGTACCAAGAATTTTATATAAATGGATTTTGGAAATTACTATAGCACTGGTCTCCTATTGAAAGATTATGTTGTTATTAGCTTTTATACGTCTGGAAAGTAATGGAAGGGGTGTATTTATTTTGTGACAGTATAAACTTTGTAGTGCGTATGTGGATGGAGGGATTTGTTGTGTTTCAAGTATAAGTGTTCCTAATTGGTCTGACTGATATTCTCAGGACTCCTTTTTCACTTCCTTTTTCCTGCTTCCTGTTCCCACAATTCCTCCTTTTTCTCCGTACTTTCACACTCACATGTGCTCATCCTCCCTGTAATGGAAGATGCCTCCAGATGGCATGAGAAACACGCAGTCTGTCTTTCTCAGTACGGGGTAGTTAGCTAGATTCTGAGTCTATAGGCTTTCCTAGTCTGAATGTTACTTCCCAATAAAGCTTTGTTTACTTGTTTAAAACAAAGAAATCACCCAGTTCTCTCTCCTTTTTCATTTTTATTTCTTACTGGATGCCTTACGCTGTGTTACTTTGCATTAACTTCCAACACTGGGAAGATTCTCTTTCATCATCTGCCTCCTCAGGCTTCCTGGAGTCTGAGTTCTCGGATTCTGACCTCTCTTCTCTCCTGTGCGGGACAGAGATTTCTCTCTTTTTAGCTGTATTCTTCTTAGTGGCGGGGCAGCCAGGGGCATGGAGTTCGTTTTTGGAGGCCAGCTCTAACTCTTTCTCTGAGGACCCCCTTCTTTCTACCCTTGACTCTAGGAGGGCCCTTGGTTTGGCACCTTTTGCCGGTCTCTTCTCCTTCCCTGCTTTTTGGAGCTCCCTTCTAGTTTCGCTTTCCCCGCAGGAGTGGGGGAGGGGCACTTTCTGGGCCTCAGCTGGGGGGTTTTCAGGTCCCTGAGGAAGGCCAGGATTTCCTGGAGGGTTGCTAGGTGGGGGTCTGGGGTCCTGATTCGGGGGGATCTTATTTCTTCTGATGCCTCTTCGGCTCCGGCCTGACTCCATGGCCTCGGTGTTTCCCATGTCCGGCAAGTTGCCGCTTGTCCCCTTCGTGGCTTGTTTGCCCATCGCCGCATGCTTGGAGCTCCACTCCCTGGTCGACTCCGCTGCTGGGACCCGCTGCGCTAGCCACTGCTAGCCTTAGGGCAGGGAACGGCCCAAACGGGTTCTGGCCAGACAGAGGCACCCGGGGGGTGGTCTGAGGCACCTGTTTTCTCAGGCTCACGAACCGGAGGAACTGGAGCCCCAGGGGGTGGGGTGGGGAGAATGGCTTCCCTCAGCTAAGGGATGGAGGAACAGGGGAGGCTTTTCGCTCTTGGCCTCCCAGCCGAGATTCTTAGGTTCTTGGAGATTTTCCCCTAAAACCAGCGACTGCACAAGTCCACGTCCTGCTAGTCTGGAGGCAGACAAAGAACTAGAGCTCCAGGGGGCAGATCCCTGTACGCATACTCCAAAAAGTTCTGTCTACCTCCTGCTGGTCGTGACGGGAATCTACCCTGGTGTCCTAAGCTGGCTGTCCAGGAGTGCTCCCTATGAGAAGGGAATGTGAACCCCCGATGGAGAGCTTCTTGCCCTAGATGAGGTTTGGACACTCCCAGAAGTGCAGGGCGCCCTGGCGAGTGGGTGTTTTCCGCCCCCACTGAATGGTAAGGTATAAGATGCTCAGGTGGGGGTACAAGAGGCACATGTTGGACTGGGAATTTTATGCAAACCAGGAGGGATTTCCAACCTCATGGCAGGCAAGACCCCAATAAAACTGTGTGCTGCTAGCTGTCAGTAAGCCGCAAACTGTGCTGTGAGCCACAGACAGGAGAAACTGGGCTGAGAACATGCAAAGACTGAATGCTTGGACTGATTGCTTTCACTTTCCATTTTTACTGTAGGTGCTCAAAGAATGCAATTAGTTCAATAAACTCAGCATTCTGTGCATAGCAAAAGGTTACTTCCAGCCGCCAACTGCTGGCAGGTGTCTGTAAACCCAGGTGCCCACTGGTGGGCATGGTCTGCCACAGCGGAGAGTCATGACGGGGTGGCTGGAAGGCAAAGTGTGGCTGGGAAGAACGACGAACCATGTATTAGGTTTGTTGGGCTAGATCTGGGAGTGGAGGCTGCCCGTACGCACAAGAAATACATGCAGGGGATGCCCGTTTATTAGGCTCTACATGTTGAACATGTAATTGGGAGCAGCACAGACCGAACACAGACTCCAGAGGGCTATCATCTCATTTACTAACTGTGGAGGAACCACTTCCCTTACATTAACACCCTGAATTAGGATTCTGCTGATCATATAACCAGCTTCTGGGGAGATACCTACGAGGTGGAGAACACGCAGCATCAGTTTCTCTATCTAGCTTTCCTCTTACTTCAGGTGAAACGGTGTCACTTGAAAACTAAGATGTCAGGGAGGGTTCTAATAAGTAGCGCAATCAGATGAACATTGAAGAAACAAAGCTGGTTTCCATGTTAATGTGCAAGGGAGGGACAGAGAGCACTGAAAGCAGCTTTCCAAACCGCTGGGAAGATATCAAGGGAGGGATTTTACTCCTCACCTCTTTTGGCACCCTCATCAGCATGTCTTTACAGCGCTGTACACACATTACCTCTTTCTGAAAATCCTCTTGAACAACTGCCTAAGAAAGCAAGAGAACAATTAGGTTACCACGAAGTGCTACTTGTCTTTAAAATTTATTTAGCACTTATACCACTTCCCATTCAAGAAAAGATTCTTCTGACGTACATAGCACAGCTATCCGTTAGCATTAGAAGCCTGTTCATGCCATATTGCCTTTCCACAATGCAGCGCAATCCACTGTACTGTAAAGACAGGCAGATATATGCAGCACAAAGAACCCTGTTACCCTGAGGTTACAGCATGCGAGCATGCCAGATTCATGTGACCATTTCCTTCAAATGTTAAAACTGCCATGAAGATACAAACCACGTGGCATGACACAAGGCAGCAGATCTGAAAACATCTCTCACATCACATGGCCCCTGCGTTTCCTCCCTTTCCAACTCAGGGACGGAACTAAAAGTCTCCATCGCCATTTCTCTTTTTCAATTTGTGTGTGTACGTGAACGTAAAAGCCCTGGATAATATCTTGGCAGTACTTTCCCAACATCACCATCTGCACTCGGAGCGGTTCTGAGTTTGTATTCAACGGGTGCTGCTGTTAAGCAGGTTTCCTCATGCTCACAACCCAGTATCTCTAAACTCGGCCACCCCATCTTCACTAGTTACCTTCTAGATGCAGCGGTGGGCTTAAACATTATTTAAACACCTTAGCAGCAGGAAGTTGTCACAGCAATTCTCAAAGGACATTTTATCCATGTCTGTTTCACTGCTGTAGAGAGTCAGGTTCCTATATCCAAGCAGGGGGTTGGACTAGATGGACCCTGGAGGTCTCTTCCAGCTCTATGGTTCTAAAACAATCTCAAGCGTCTCACTTCATCAGCCACTGAAGCCCAGACGTTCCAAGGAGGTGATGCATTTGTGAAGTACTGTTTCAACAGCACCCCTTCTAGCCAACCCAAAGAGCAATGTCTTCAAGAGAGAAGACTTGAGAAAGGGCAATTGGGTCACTTACCTTGTGAATTGCCTTTCTATTCCCTCGAGGGAGTTCAGTCGGACGGTGGGAGATGCCTGCCATGGACACTAGGAGGCAACAAACTGACTTTCGACTGGGCATGCGTAGGGGATCTCCCTCACATTCCCCAGGAGTAAACAGCCGAAGAAGCTGAAACTATAACTTAGCAGAAAAAACAAAATGATTAACTCTATCCTCCCGGAAGGGGGAGCAAGGTAACCCAGGATTAATCGTTATGATGGCGCCCAGGTAAGGTCCGGGTGGGCCGACTGAACTCCCTCGAGGGAATATAAAGGCAATTCACAAGGTAAGTGACCCAATTGCCCTTTCTATGCCCTCTCGTCCGTTCAGTCGGACGGTGGGAGTTACCAAAGCAGTACGGTCGGCACGGGTGGGACCAGGGCGTCCATTGAGAACTCAGCACCCCTTTGAAGCACCCGCCCTTTCGGGGCGGTCCTAGCTGAGTCCCGTAAGTCCAGCTTACAACACCCCGGGAAGGTGTGGAAGCTCCCACAGGTGACAGCAAAATTATTTCGCCCAGGGAATAGAGAAAGGGGGTCCAGTGGGCTTCCACCCGCCTGGTGGAAGAGTCAAGGAACTGACCAGTAGAGTTATGCCTGATGCCCTGTAGGCGTCAGAAAGGCAGGCTAATGTCTGACTGGTCATGGACGTTAGGGAGCCTAGCCACCCTTAGAATGTGGATGCTATGTAACCGAGAGACAGGACGTTGCGTGAACGCCCGCGTCCACTCCCTATATCGTGAGAGGACGGCGGACGCCTAGGGATTGTCCTCCTGTTCCAGCCCGGGGCTGGGACTAGGATAGAAGGAAGGGAGGCACAGCTCCGGGGCCGGGGAATAGGGGAAACCTTTTGAGGAAGGTGAGGCCCAACTAAGGATGACCGATTGCCTGCGAAGGGTGAGCGGGGCCGTGACGCTGGGGAGGGCTCCGAGAGGAAGAAGGGGAGCGAGAGGAAGAAGGACAGCGCTGGAGAACTGTGGCCAGGGCTGGAGCAAATAAGTAGAGGCTCCACTGTGGAACCCAAGGGTGAACGGAACAATAAGAGGCATGCAGGCCTCGAAATGTCTGATGTAGTGGCCTGAAATGTGCTGACCGGAAACCCCCCGGTGCTATCCGATGCTGCTACCCGTGTGGAACAGGGAACTAAGAGGGGGAAAACCCTTCTCCAGACCCCCCAGGAGAAGGAGAACTTGATATATAGCGGGGGAGGGTATTGCGGGACTAGATGAAACTAGGGCCCAAGAGCCCAACACCCGCCTGGTGGATTGACAATGTGACCGTTGGGTAAGGTCGAAGGGCTAGCAAGGCCCGCAGCTCTTGGATCAAACGGTCCCAACCCCAGCCTGGCTGTGGCTCACGGCCCAGCTGACAGACTCTATAAGCGTGGCTGTATGTACAGCGGTGGGCACAGGAACAGCGGCCCCAGGACTTCTGGGAATCAGGGAGATGTCCTGCGACCATGCTGAGGAGGTCTGGAACCCAGGGCCGATGGGGCCAGAAAGGTCCAGTAAGATACCTGTGGCTCGGAGCTGCTCGTTCCCTCGTATTGTGTGCCCGAGAAGCGGAAGAGGTGAAGGCGTGGAGAGGGCCTGCCGGACAGTAGGGGCGTCGTGAGTCTACGCGTTGAGGTGAGGTCATCTGGCGAAGCATGGCCTC
>QEPC01011901.1:29769193-29797517 GCA_003113815.1 Sphenodon punctatus | reverse complement strand
TAATAATAATAATAATACCCGTTCTCTTCCAAGCCAAGATTGGCGATGAGCGGGACTAGGACTTAGGTGAAGGGTCTCGGTACCGTCTCCAACCCCAAGGGGAGCGTTCGGTATTGCCAGTCGGTCCCCTCCTAACCCTGACGTAGCCAACATCAGCAAGTGTGGCGTATGGGGGCGTGCTGGTAGGTAGTCTGAGGTGCAGAGGGGCCATGCAGGCATCTCTGGCTAGGGCTAGCGAGATGGGGATAGCAATTCATCTCAAAGTGTCATCTGTGGCGCGCTCTGTACAACCACCTGAGGTCGAGAACCCCCTGTCCAGCCTCCCGAATTCTTCTGCCTAGGAAGAATTAGAGCCATGGCTCTTCCTTACTCGTGCCCGGCATCGTGTCTATGGCTCCCACACCATGGAGCCTGACGGGTCCCTAGGGCGTCTTCCCGGTCTTGAAGAAGTGCGGGATCGTGGTGTGTGTGTGTGCGATGACGTACCCCTGCCCATGAAGTCAAAGGCCTGGCTTGCCATGGGTGCTGGGCCGGTAGAGCTGCTGGGGCTGAAGGGCCCACTCCACGTGCCCTGTGGGATTGGGACTGGTTGCTTTAGGCCGCTTGCGTGTCTGATAAGTAGGCTGGGGGTAGGTATGGTTCATATTATTGACGCGTCCATAAGCGTCCCGTTCAGGGTGGACCCGAAGAGTTCGCCCCCTTTTACGTGATATTTACTGAGCGTGGGTCCACCAGACAGGAGCGGGCTCTGGACTAGCCGTTATACAGGCTGTCATGCCCCCGGCAGCCTCGATTGGTATGCCCATGAGGAGTCCCTGAGGCGAGCAGGTGCCAGGGTAACGTCGAGCAAATTTGTTGGACAGGGCAGCCGATTATTGGGGGCTTGCCCAGCTTGCACCACTTCACGACTACCCCTAAGACTGAGCTGGGGTGGACACAGGTGAGTGGAACCCAGGCGCCCGTTCCCATTGTACAGATGGGAAACTGAGGCCTAGAGGCTCCGAGCCGCCCAAGGCCGCCGAGCAAGATCGTGGCCAGAGCAAGATTGGAGCCTGATACCGGGATCCAAGCGCAGACCCCCGCCTTACTACATCACATTGGCTTCCGGCAGTGGTTATGTGCCACCATTGGGGCAAGGCCCTGTTCCACTGAGCTCCCCCGCCGGTGGGGTCCTCATCGGGGGATCCCCTCTGCGGGGAACGCAGACCGGCATGCTAGGGCCGCAGTGGCTGCATTCGCCAGAGGAAGGGCAGAGATCGCGTTGCAGCCGGTTGAGGTATGGAGGATCTGCTGGGGCTTGGGAAGCTGGGAGGAACTGATGGTATCCTCCATGAGCATATTGTTTTTCCGACAGGCTCTGCCTAGTGGGGCCCCATTGGAGCTGTAATTTCCTAGGGGATGTATACCCTCTGATTCCTCCCCATTGGAGGAGGAAGGGTCTGAGTCTCTTTCCTCCGAGGAATGGGGTTGATTAAATCACCCTCTCTGCTCCCGTAACTGCTAGGGGCTCTATACTGGAGGATTGTCCATCTACTTCCCTGTGCCCCTGGAGGAGGGTGTCCTCCCACTCCTAGGATCGCTGTTGTAACCTGCGGGGGCCCGGTTCTGGTTTACCATGTCATGCCCTCAGGTACTGGAGCAGCCAGTAGCTCTGCAGCGCCACTGTAGCCCTCCCCTAGGGGGGGGCTAGGATGCCCCGAGAAACAGTGGGGATCTGACTCTGCAGATTGACACAATTGTAGAAAAGGCAGGAACTTAGCAACCAGGCCAACTTGGGACTGGGGGGTGGGGGTGGTCAGCCCCTTCCTCAGCAGAGGTGATGACCTTGGTTGGGGGTACCGTGCCAGTATAGAGCGTATACTAGGAAGGGACTGACTCAAGCCCTCATGGGGGGGGTCTCGCCTTCCTTGCTTAGGTGGGAGTCCAGCTGGGTCCCCTCGGAGGAGGGGCCCAGGAGCTCCTACAAGGATAGAATCCAGGGTGAAGTGGGTTGCTTATGCCCATCCTATCAGTGGCCTCGGAAGAGCCTTGAAGGTGGCTTCAAAAATAACCTCCCCTGAGAGAGGTTTGGGAAGCGCTCTAGGGATTTTACTCCCTTCATAAGTATTAGGGCTGGGCCCTGAGCTCACTGGCGCGCTCTCCCGCGCCCTCAGTAGGAGCAGAGCTGAGAGCGGAACCCAGCTCCTGCTTTCCTACGCAGCAATCCCTTAGTCCAGTAGGCACAATGCCTCTCTTGGAAATCCCGGGTCCCCACTTACTTGTGGGGAGGCAGTTGAGGCTATCTCCCCCTTTCCAGAACCTCCTCACCATGTAGGATTGGGCCCCGTGCTACCAGCAGTCCAGGGCTGAGCCGGCTGCGGTGGGGCGGGCCGTAGTTTGGCGGGCTATGCTGGACGGGGCTGCTTCCAGTTTCGCTTTCGCCCGAGTGCCAGCGGGGCTTTCCTCGTAGCGGTGTGGGGTACCGCGCCCGGCGGTCCTGTCCGCCATGATTCTGTGGGCCCGTGCGGGGGGGTACCCGGTGGGCCACGCCCCCAACTTAGTGAAGCCCCGTCTCGTGCCTGAAGCCGAGAACGGGGAACGGAGGAGTCTGCCGCTTACAGCGGCTCCCGCGCACACAGCGCTATCGGTATCCGTGTAGGGGCAGGCGCCCCTGCAAATAACTAAGAAAAACGGAAGAGCCGCCCCGCCTTAGGGGGGAAAGCCCAAAAGTTGCCGGTGGGTGCGGAGCACCCTGCTACACTCCTTTCAGTTCAGAGGCAGACTTTCGACTGGGGAATGTGAGGGAGATCCCCTACGCATGCCCAGTCGAAAGTCAGTTTGCTGCCTCCTAGTGTCCATGGCAGGGATCTCCCACCGTCCGACTGAACGGACGAGAGGGCATAGAAAGGTGGTTGGACTAATCATGACCAATGTGATTCCCAGAGGTGTCAGTCTGCAGGCTAGCTTCTATCAGTATTTGCACTGTCTAAGGGTGATTTTAGACGATACGGGCCTCCCTCTAACGACAGTCAATCCCCTGTGGTGGTGGAAAGGCCCGTAACGTCTAATGGGGTTCCCGCCAAATGTCCACCCCAGTGAACGTCCAGTGGGAATCAGATAAACCACGATTCCAATCGTGGTTAGCGCAACCACGATCCGGGATCGGCGGAATGTAACGTCTGTTACCTCCGTCAGCCCAGATCATGGCCCAGACCACGCTGTGGGATCGGGCGCAGCGGCCGGATTGGCCACTGCGCCCACCCGTCTCCCAGAAGGCGGGTGGCCGGGGGAGCAGGGCAGTGCGGCCGCACATTGCGCCGCGTGGCCCCGCCCCCTCCCTGATCCCCTGTAGGAATCAGGCCGGCACGTCTAAAGGCCAACCGGCCTGATTCCTGTCCAGGATCAGTTTTGGATCCCGGACCATGGTTAGAGGGAGGCCCGTATTGTCACGGAGGAACATAGGGTCACACACGTGATATTGGCCTACATGTAGACTATAAGTCTAGTAAATATGTAAAGCAAAAGGTTCCACATGTATGTAATGTTACAATTAATAACTGTAAAACTCAAATCAAGTTTCTGACACTTGACCAAGCTCCAGGAAACGGAAAGGAAAATTGGTTCACTTACCTGTGAATTTTCCTTCTGCGTGGGATCCTCCTGGCCGGCCAGTCGGGATAGTAGGGTAGATCCCGCCGGGAACCACTAGGAGGCAGACAAGCAGATTTTTGCAGACCCCTCTCTCCAGGGATCTATCCTCTCTGTCCCAGACTTACTAAGTTCTAAATCCTAATCTTAAATCCGTATGGCAAACTTAACTGAGAATATAGAATGAGAGGAACTTCTAACATAATAAATTCAATCTAGAGCCACCCTCTCAATAACCTGAGGCTAGGCTCAACTGAATGATAGAACTGACATCTAATTTTTCTCCCCCGTAGAGTTCTACTCACTCCGGGAGGGAACTGGCCGGCCAGGAGGATCCCCCGCAGAAGGAAAATTCACAGGTAAGTGAACCAATTTTCCTTTCTCCCGGGGGATCATCCTGGCCGTCCAGTCAGGATAGTAGGGATGTCCCCAAGCAGTACCCAGATCACTACTATGGGAGGGAAAAAACAAAGAGGAGAGAACTCCAAAGGGAATTCACGTAGTTCTCTGGCGGTAATACCTATCAGAGGACCGCCTGAAGAACTCTCCTCCCGAAGGATGCATCGATAGAATCCTGTAATGAGATTTTGTAGTGCCTAGTAAATGAATGGATGGAGGACCACGCTGCCGCCCGACAGATCTCCCCATACGAGGCTGCGTTAGTAAAGGCCTGAGAGGTCGCCGCGCCTCTTAAGGAGTGCGCGAATATACCGGTCGGAGGCAACTTGTCCTCAGCTCTATACGCTTCTGCAATACATAGCATCATCCATTTGGCAATCAGCGACTTGGATGCCTTCAAACCCCACCTCTGCGGATTATAGGAGACAAACAGGGCTGAGGTCTTCCTAAATGATTTAGTTCTATCTATGTAGATCCTCAACGCCCTGCAAACATCCAAGGTATTCCAGGACCGTTCTAACGGATGTCTAGGATTGGGGCAGAAGGATGGTAAATTAATTTCCTGTTCTCTATGAAACCTAGAATCCACTTTAGGACTAAAGGCTGGATCCAGCCTCAGGACCACCGAAGACTCCTTAAAGGAGCAAAGGGATGGGTCTACAGACAGAGCCCCCAATTCTGAAATCCTCCTGGCCGAGGTGATTCCAATAAGAAAAGCCAGCTTTATTGAAAGAAAATACAAGGAGACCTCTAGAAGAGGTTCAAACGGAGCTCTGGTCAGGGCTCTAAGTAGCAGGTTCAGGTTCCATGAGGGGAATCTATGGATAACAGGAGGGGAAATAATCCTAGCTGCTCTAAGAAAACGCCTGATGTGAGGGTGTGCTGAAATGCTCCGCCCTCTGATCGTGCCTAGCACGCTGTTCAGAGCTGCCACTTGTCTTTGCAAAGTGTTCGGTTTTAAGCCCACTTCTAGACCCTGCTATAAGAATTCCAACACCCTAGCAATAGAAGCCCTATCAGGTCTGAGTGCCCTACTCTGACACCATAGAGCGAATTTCTTCCAGGTACTCTGGTAAATCCTTTTGGTCGCTGGCCGTCTGGATTGTAACATAGTGTCCAGCACCTTGTCCGAGTAGCCCAGGAGACAGGCTGTCCTCTCAACCTCCACGCTGTCAGTTTGAGTGCAGCCAGGTTGTCATGTAGAATGGGCCCCTGTGCAAGAAGATCTGGAAGGGCCGGCAGTCTGAAGGGCGGTTCCGTGCTGAGGTCGAGCAAGTCGGCAAACCACGGCCTCCGAGGCCACCAGGGAGTCACCATGATTACCTCTGCCCCCTCGCTCCGTATCTTTGCTATGGCTCTCTGTATGAGGGGTAACGGAGGAAAGGCATACAGCAGCTCCCGAGGCCACTTGATGTTCAGGGCATCGAAGGCCACTGCATTGCTGTCTGGATACCTGGATATGAACCTCGTTGTCTTTGCGTTGCAAGTCGAGGCGAATAGATCGACTGCGGGGAAACCGAACTGATTGACTATCGTCTCGAAGGCCCTCTGGTGTAGGGACCATTCCCCTTGGTCTAAGTCCCTTCTGCTGAGCCAGTCGGCTCGAGTGTTGGCTTGGCCCCTTATGCGTAGCGCTCTGATGGACCGAACGTTCTTTTCCGCCCAGCTGATGAGCGTGGTTGCCATCTGATGTAGTGCCTCTGATCTCGACCCGCCCTGATGGTTGACATAGGCTTTCGCTACTAAGTTGTCGGTATACACCAGTATGTCTCTGTCCTTTAGGGAAGGGGCTAGACTCCGTAGAGCCATATATATCGCTCTCAACTCCAGCCAGTTGATGTGATGTTGTTTTTCCCAGTCTTTCCACTTCCCTTGAGCTGACAGAGATAGCATGTGAGCTCCCCAACCATATAGACTTGCGTCTGTCGTCAGGGTTATCCTCTGTGGGTCTGCAAGAGGCATCCCTAGTTGGTATCTGGACGGGAGCATCCACCATCTGAACAAGCTCTTCAGGACTGATGTTACCGGGATCCAGGGGTTCTGTCCTTGAATCAGTTCGTCCTGCCGTGGCCTGAGGAATCTTTGCAGTGGTCTGGCGTGGAATCTGGCCCACTGAACGATTCCCAGGCATGATGTCATGGCTCCCAGCAAGCTTGTTAGTAGCTTTAATTTTGCTCTGCGAGCCACTAAGACCCGCTGTATCAGATTGATCAGTCTGAGCTGTCTCTGATGAGAGAGGAATAGTCTGCAGACCCTGGTGTCTAATATCACTCCCAAATGCTCTAGTGATTGGGATGGTTTGGTGTGGCTCTTTTTCAAGTTGACCACAAACCCGTGATCTTGTAAGTATTGGATAGTTCTGGAAAGATCTTTCTGGGCCTGATCGTATGTTGGGGATCGGATTAAGATGTCGTCCAAGTAAGGGTGCAACTTGATTCCCTCCGTCCTCAGGTTCGCAATGAGAGCGACTAGAATCTTCGTAAAGGTCCTTGGAGACGTAGCCAGCCCAAAAGGTAGTGCTGCATACTGCCAGTGCTGGCCCTCGTAGCTGAATCTGAGCCACTGTCGGTGTGTTGTTAGAACCGGTACATGAAGGTAGGCTTCCTTCAGGTCTATCGAAGTCAGCCATTCCTCTTTCGCGATGGCAATTCGAATGGATTGCAGCGTCTCCATTTTGAATTTTTGGACCTTGACGGACCTGTTCAGGATTTTTAGGTCCAGCACCACCCTCCACTCATCCGATTTCTTCGGGACGAGGAATAGGACGGAGTAGAGGCCGTGTCCTCTCTCGAGTTGCGGGACGGCTTCAACAGCCCCGATGGAACTGAGCCTGATAATCTCGTTTTTCATAATTACCTGTTTTGCCCTGTCCTTGGATATAGGCGAGCTGCAGAAGGACTCTTCGGGGGAGCGGGAGAACTCGATGGCATATCCCCGTGTCACGGTTTGGATGACCCAGGCATCGGTGGAAGCCTGCCTCCACTGTTGCGCGAACCGTTGTAGTCTTCCCCCCAGGCATGTGCAGTCCTGCTCGCCGAACCGGGTCCAGTAAGACATCAGGTTTCGGACGACCTGTGTTCTGGTGTTGTCTGTTTCGATTATCTTGCCCCTTTTGTCTCTGCCAGCGGTTTCTGTATCGCTGCTGGTTTCCCCTATGGGGGAAGAATGGTCGTCTCGATCCTTCCGTGCCAGCGGATGATGTGTTGTAGGGACGAAAGGAATGTTTGAAGGAGCCCACGCTCTGCAGGGTCTGTTTTTTGTTTTTGTCCATCGCATCAGCTAGGACCTTGTCTAAGCAAACTCCGAAGAGCTTGCGACCCTGGAATGGGCCCCCCACGAGAGCATTCTTTGACGTGTTGTCCCCTTTCCAGGAACGAAGCCACAGCCGGCATCGTGCTGCAACACTGGAAGCTGTTGCCCTGGCTGCCCAACGGAGTGCATCTGTCCAAGAGCCTGCGATAAATGCGTAGGCGAGCTGGATCCTAGTGGACAGGACTTTGGTCATCTTTGCGGACGTGTTTGGGTCGCCTGCTCTTTTAACCCATGTCATTAGGGTCCTAGAGAAATAAGAAGTCAGAGTGTTCATTTTGATGATTGCCGCTATTTCATCAAAATTTCTCCTTAGGTTGGTCTCGATCCCCTTGTCCGTTGGGTCTCGAGGATAGCATTCCCCTTCAGTGGGGAAGATCGAGTTACGTGCCAGGGAAGCCGCTGCTGCATCCACTTTGGGGATGGCTAGCAGGGAGTTCTTATTTTTAGATAGAGAGTACAGGGACACTTGCGCCTTCGATAGTCTGGATCCCTTATTAGGGCACTTCCATTCCTTCTTGATGATTCGCTCATAAGCCCTGTCTAAAGGCATTCCCTTGTCCCTGTCTCGGGGAATGTACTCTCTGCCCTCCTCTTCCTCTGAGGAAGCCTCTTTTTCTTTCTTTTCCTTGACGTGGAGGGCTCTGGCCACCGTCTGGTAAATCTCATCCCTGTACTTGGCGGGAAAATGCTTGTCTGGATCAGACGGAGCATCTAATCCCTGTTCCTGCTCCGCCAGGTCCTCCTCACTGTGAGAGTCTCGATCAGAGATTTCCCCCTCCTCCTCACTGCTCTCCCTGCGCAAAGGCCTAGACCTCTTCTTCCTCTTTTTTGGGCTCGCCTCTTCCTCCTCAGAGAATTGGATAGAGAGCAACTCCTCTGAGGGATCAGAGTCTGAGGAGGTGGATTCAAGAAGATTACTGGCCCTGCGAGGCCTCTTAGCTTTTGGCTGCTTTCCCTTGCCTGCCCCCCTTGGAGCGCCCCTTGAAGGCTTGCTTTCTGTGTGGAGGGGGGGGATTGTTTTTTCTTTAGCTGAAGGAGAATCTCCCTTAAGATTTCCACCTGGAGATCCTGAGCTGGGGGAGGCGTGGGAACAGGAGGAGGAGGGGTGGCCACAGGGCTCGCTGAGGCTGAGGGTTCTCCCTCTTCAGCCTGCTCGGGCGCTGCCTTGCGTCTGGGCGCCATTTTCTGCCTTTCACGCTTTTTACTGATGCCGCCTGTTAGCTCTGGGGGGAGGGGCCTACACGCGGTCGGGCCTGGTTCTTTCCCCTTCGCGGTCTTTCAGGATGGGAGATGGGGAGATCACGCGGTCGTGCCTGCAGCTCCCTGGAAGGCTCCCGCGTCTCCATCAAGCCCCACCTCTGTTAAATTTCTCCCCGCGTCTGTCGTGCCTGCCCTGGATGGCCTAGGGCTTCGAGGCACCGTAGCTCCCCTGTCACTCCCAAGCGCCAGAGCAACCTCTGCCGGGACGCCGCGGCGGGCCTCTGAGACGGCGCAGCAATTATCAGAGAGGCGGGGGGGGGCGGCTCTGAAGGTGCCGCGGTGATATCCTCCCCTTTTTTGCTTGCCCCCGATGAACCCCGATGGGCGCTTTCTGTGCCAGTGGGAAGGGGAGAGGCCGTTCCCACTCTTCGGACCCCCGCGCCTTCCGGGAAGGGGGTAACCGGAATGCTCACAATCCCTTCACTGAAGGGAGGATGAACAGGGAAAGGAATTCCTCCTCCCCTGGCACCCGGAGCTCCACTTACTCTTTCCTTTGAAAATCGTGTAGAACAGACTGTCTCAGCAGGAGACAGTCAGCCTGCTTCCTAGCTGTGTCCAGGCAGACACAAGACTGGGACAGAGAGGATAGATCCCTGGAGAGAGGGGTCTGCAAAAATCTGCTTGTCTGCCTCCTAGTGGTTCCCGGCGGGATCTACCCTACTATCCTGACTGGACGGCCAGGATGATCCCCCGGGAGAAAGACAGTTTGTGGATTTGCCCCAGACAGATGGCCAGAGACATTTAATATGTTAATGCAGGCAGCCATTGCCTATGTGCAAGAGACACAGACAAGCTGGTAAAGACAACAAAAGAAATTCTAGAAGCCTCGAGAAGATACGAGGAGTTTCCTCCTGGGGATATAAGGAGTTGTACCCCAGAGGGGAGAGGGACTATCAGGAACTCACTCAACATCTTGCAGCCAGGAGGGCTGAGCCGAATCATGAACTGAGAGAGAGAACTTTGCTTTCTAGCAACTCTCCAGTCACTTACATCAGGGACTGAGAAGAACTTATGGACCTTTGTATGGTAAGATGCTTATTTAGGAACTCAACCAGTATAGGTTAGGAATGTGTTATATTTACCTTTGATTTCTAGTAACCACTCTGTATCAACTATGTTGCTTACGTAATCAATAAACTGACTTCTTATCTTTATGAAGAAGTGTCTATGTCTAACATTGGAACACAAGTGAGCAACAAGGGCTCTCAAGCTCTTGCGAACCCAGAAATTAGAGTCTGTAAACGGGAAGGATCGGGCCCTTGGGTGACAAAGGGGTTGTCCCTGTGGCAGGCTTGAATCGGCCAGAGAGAAAAACTGATTCAAGTGGGCTGTACACGAGGGAAACTGAGTCACGCAAACCCAGTAAAGTAGGGGTGCGGACCTCCAACCTGTGACACGTATCGTCTAAAATCACCCTGTCTGGCAGTTACCTTGTCCGCCACTTTTCACATTGTGCTCTCATTGCTCTCCCTGTCTCCTCTCCCCAGATTTTCCCAACCACAACCCCCACCCCCTCCATCAGACTCCTGCTCTGGCCAATCAAGGTTCGGGGGTTTGAGAGGTCAGCTCCTTCCATCTCCCCATCCCTAGCCAATCCTCAGGGTCTAGTCTTCACAACACTACCGCTGATGTGCAGAGAGAAGAGAGAGAGGGGGCTTTTCTAGGTGTCCTTTTTCTTAATAGCCTATAATGTCATTTTTGGGATAGATTTTGCTGGTTGTCCGAGTGAAAAATGTTGGGAGCCACTGGTCTAAATGAACATACCAGACGGAGAACCAAGTACATTAAGGGTATACCAATTATTTTAACAGTAAGAGCTTACAAACTAGAAATATGACATGATAAGTGCTCCATTGGCCCTTCCTATTTCCCACATGCTCCTCCAACAGCTTATAAACCTGGAACACTGGGCAGTCCACGTACTGATTCAGCTTGATAACAGAGCACTTTGAACAGGTCTTTCTCCACATCAGCTTTGTGTCTGTGTATATCTGCTTCCCCACTGCTCCTCTTCATTAACTGGGCATACAGTTTCTCCAGACTCTGGAAAATAAAGCAGAAGAGCATCCGGACAGCTGTTAAATTACCCATAGCTCTTAATAACAGACATGCTTGCAGGCAACCAGAACTCGTCAGGAACTTACATTCATGGCGATCTGCAGAAATCCATCAGCAAGGGCAGCTTTTCCAACATCCACCCACCCTTTCCCCGTCTTCATGGCCATCTGAAGTAGAAAAGAAACACGTGCTTAGTGGCAGTCCAGCCAACTGCAAGCTGACTGAGCTGGAGTCCCATTGTGCCTGCTCAAGTACTTGGCACAGAAAAGCAGATTTTAAGGTGAGACGAGACCATCACATTCAGGCAGTCTGACCGCTGGCATGACACCGACCAGAGAATCTCATCCAGGAGATTGTGTGGCAAGACAAGAGCTTCTGGTCCAGTTAGATGTTATCTTTTAGAAACATCTCATCTTTGTTTCAAGTACCCAAGTAATGCAGAATCTACCCTATCCTTTGGTGAGTTATTTCAATGAGTAATAACCCTCACCGTTAATCTGCATCTCCCATACAGGCTGGATTTGTCAACTTTCATCTTCTGCCACCATATCCCCTATATCTGAAAGACCACCTGTCCTACCATGTCCCTCCCATACCATGCGGCCCCTAAGGTCAGCCAAGAGAGCCCTCTTCCAGGTTCCATCTGTTATCCTTGTCCGTGGTTGCGCAGGAGGGCCTCCTTGGTTGCTGTCCCCATCTTGTGGAACTCCCTTCCCCAGGAAATTTGCTTGAGCCTGAGTGCAAGCTGTGGCAAAACGCCAGTAGGGGGCGCTATACAGCTGAGCCACCCACCTGACTGTGTTTCTCCAAATCTCTGACCGGGGGTTCCCACAGCTGGCAAACCCCACAAAACCCTTAGTATTCCGCTGCCACCACTTGAGTGTAATTCAGAGGGTATTCACACCACTCAAGACATGTGAACCCCACAAGGTATAAAACCCACAGATTCCCAAGAGCTCTCCTTGTTCCCGGCACACTTTTCCCAGGGTTTCCTCCCTGCATTGGAGGCCAAACCCCAGAGTCACCCTAGGAAGGCTTCTCTTGGTTCCAAAGCTGCTGGCTTCTAGCCAAATGGGGAGTTTTCCCCTCTCTCCTTGTCTTAGTAGCGAGGCTTGGCCACTCGGCCCAAAGGAGGCGTTTAATGGTCAGCCAATAACACACACACACAGAGTAAGGTAAAAAGAAAACTTAGACTTTACTGATACCTATAAAAAGGAATAAAAGCATAGAACTAAGGGGTGATAACCCTTTGAGCAATCAGAGTCAGTCCTGTGGGCATAGTAGCCCGTTTGGAAAGCGTCTTCCTATAACTGTAGCTGAGGTAGCAGCAAGGTACTCACACTGGTTCTGATCAGGTCTCCATAGGAGATGGTTTTCCTATGGGGTCCAAGTTCTTCTGGCAAAGGCCAGAGTTTATTTATTATTTATTTATTTAATACATTTAAGCCATATAGTCCATGAGTGCCTCCAGGCAGGGAGGTCACCAGCCTAGCAGCGTCTGCTAGAGATCTCAGTCAGTGAGTCCAGAGAGAGTCACAATGCCTGTGCTGGTCCTTTTAAAGCATCCTTGACCTTCTTTCTGATTTGTCCAGGAGGGTCAGCTGACTGCAGTCCAGCAGCCCCTCTCCTTCTATGATTCGATCATCCCACGTCACCTGTCTTAAGTGTACAGTCCCTCCCACCCCCACTCCCTTTAGGAATTCCAGGAATGAGGACGTCCTGAACAGGTGCTTGTTGAGGCCTGGGCTTTGGCGGAGCCAGGTTTGCAGTTTCAGCGAAGGGGGGTCAGAGGGGTCTTTGTCAGGGCAAGGGCATTTTGCCACATTTCAGCGAAGGGGGGTCAGAGGGGTCTTTGTCAGGGCAAGGGCATTTTGCCACACAAGCATCTTCCAGAGGCGGTATAAAACATTTTTATTTGAGA
The DNA here is from genome assembly GCA_003113815.1 of Sphenodon punctatus. Lineage (NCBI taxonomy): Eukaryota > Metazoa > Chordata > Lepidosauria > Sphenodontia > Sphenodontidae > Sphenodon > Sphenodon punctatus. Next base: position 29,784,940 of record QEPC01011901.1, on the reverse strand, counting down.
AAGCATTTGGTGGGCAGGAACAGGGGTTGGTTGGGTTTTGGGGGAGGGTTGTGGGGGAGGTTTTTTTGTTTGAATTTTATTGTCAGAGTTTTATGAATTATAAGCCATCTTGAACCTCTATGGGAAGGACAGTGCATAAATTTGAATAAAATAACTGCCTTTGTGTGCTAGCTTCTCTCAGAAACCTTCCCCTCATCCATGCAGGTACTTACAAACCTCTTCACCTTATTTTGGATAAACTGCACAGGCTGAACTTCTCAAGTCTCTCTCATTGTAAACCAGGCTTTCAAGAAGGTCTGGTCCCTGCCTAGTGGGGTTATAATCTAAAATGGACACGGGTGAGGGGAACGCACAGGACAGACACACCCATCCATAATCCCATTTGACAGATGAGGAACCGAGGCTGAGAGGTTACGACTTGCCCAAGGCCACCCAGTGAGTTCATGGCTAGGGTGAGATTCAATCCCTAATCTCCCAGGTCCAAGTCTAGTACCTTCTCCAAGACATGGGCTGGCTCTACTTTCCTGTATACTGCTGTCTGGCGGTACTATTGTTTATGCTGACTGTGGTGTCCAGGAAGTCAGTTATGGAGTGGGAATGCTCTAGGGTTTATCTGATAGCGGGGGAGTGCTTGAAGTTGGGAGTAGAATTCTATAAGAGAGTCTTCAGCAGCGGAAGGGGGGGGGGTTTGAAGAAAAGCCCAAGCCCTCCGCCATTTGCCTACTTACCAAAATCTCCCTTCGCACTGTCCCCTCTGCCAGATCGCTGCTCTGCAACAAGCACACCAGCCTGCAAGCAACATGACGCACTGCAAGAAAACAAGAGGCACACTCATAAAAACGAGCTGCAGTTCTGAGACCCAGGGCGAGAAACAGCAGCCACCACTCCCTGGGTCGGGGCACCAAGCTAACATGGCTGCAGCTAGAGAACCCTCTGCCTGCATGCCTTGGTAGGGCAGGCAGCTCAACAAACATGTGGGTAGCCGGCCCCACCCTCGCCCCGCTCCCAGCACCCCACCATGACCGACAGCCACAGGGGATGAACAAACATGCTGGCTCACTGGTCAGCATGGGTGGCCCATGGCCCAGGAGGGCACATCCTGGGTTACCTGTCTACCCGCCCCAGGGCAGCAGCACACGTGACGGTAGGTCCCAGGCCACAGCGGGCCAGTGTCACGCCTGTTTCTCCCCTGTGGAGAATGTGTGGACAATTTCTAAACAATAACCCGTGTGCTTACTGTCCTGCATAGCCAAGGTACAAAGGTCGTCAGCAAATTAGTTTACAACTGACGTTTTTAGATCTGCTGGTCTCATGCAGACTAGTTACCTACATCCACTCCGTGTCACCTCACATCACCCACATGAGGAAGCACCTCAGAGTCTGCTGCCGTCCATGTGGAAACGTTACCTCTGTTGTGTTTCTTTTGCTGTATGGTAGCAAACTACCACATCAGAGCCCCTTCTATTCTACCATCCGCCGCTCTGATGGCAAAAGCTTTTAGCGTAGGAAGGGGGTGCAGCGTAAGCGTCTGTTCTCTGGTGTCTATATAACAGATTTTTAGGGTGTGATTGGTGGAGGGAAGTACCCTGCTAGGGTATGTTCTCGCAGAATCACTGCCACAAACCAGTCCACAGTCCTTGCTTCTCCTTTAGTGCTCTTTATTTACACTGTCAATCTCCCTTCCCACGTATATACACGCTCGTTCTCAGCTGAGACCCTCCCAGCTGGCTTCTGAAGTTAGCCTTTGGGCTCCTAGGCCTGGCTGTTTCCCACTGAGTCTCCTCTCCAGAGACCGAGTCTTCAGGCTTGCTGCCTCTCCCCAATGGTTCCCGCCCCCCCCCCGCCCCACATACACACACCTTGTGAGCTACTCAGCTCACCTTTATAAGCTCCAGTGCCTTCTTACCCAACCCACCCAACCCTGCTGCTGACCTGCTCTGTCTCTGCTCTTCTTGGTCCCTTAAAGGGTCAGATGCTTGTCCAAGCCCCGCTTCTTCCCAGGGATGCATGACCCTGTCACAGCATGATGGTCTATAGGATTCTTACTACTACTACATCATTTCTAGAGCACTACTGGGCATATACAGCACTTTACAATTGTTATCATCAGAGAGAGGTCCCTGCCCAGTATATAATCTAGTGAGGGGAACGCACAGGGAAGGACAGACACACAACACACCCACCCACAATCTCATTTTATAGATGGGGGAACTGTGGCTGAGAGGTTGGGACTTGCCCAAGGCCACTCAGTGAGTTCATAGCTAGGGTGAGATTCAAACCCTAGTCTCCCAGGTCCAAATCTAGCACCTTCTCCACAACACCATGACATGGGCTGGCTCTCTAATAGACTTTCCTGTACACTGCTGTCTGGAGGTACTATTGTTTATGCTGACTGTGGTGTCCAGGAAGTCAGTTATGGAGTGGGAATGCTCTAGGGTTTGTCTGATAGCTGGCGGTGGTTGAAGTTGGAGTGGAATTCTATGACACAGTCTATGCTGTCTGTCCAAATAATAAAAATATCATCAACGGACCCGAGGTACAAGAAAGGTTTGGTGGTGCATTTTTCCAGGTGGCCTATGAAAACTAAGGTTGGCATGTTGGGGGACCATTTTGTAATTTGTACATTGTGTTTGTTAGTAAATATGAAATAGGAATAAAAGCGTCTGCACTATGCCCTCTCTCTTCATCCTAATATGCAAACCCCCCACCAAGTACAGCCATGTCACTATATGCAAATGTTAAATCAAATAATAATAATGTGGACAGCATTTTTATTAGTAAAAAAACTACACCTCATGGTACCATATCCATACGTACACTTTGCTCTTTGCTCATCGTTGATGACTGAGCCCACTCTTCTAGTCACCGCCCAGTTCCATAAGCTTATTGCACTTTCTTCGACCTACCAAAAACGGGGGAGAAAAACTCCCTTACCATTTATTTTCACCTGGGTCATATTTGAAATTCTTGTTAGAACAAGAATCGTGACTACTGATTCTGGGCAAACGTTTCTGTTTAAGTTTCATAATTCCCAAATACAGGATGATTTTATGCAAATTCCCTTGACAGTGGTGTGAGATCAGTGTGACTACTAGAAGGACAGAGCGACTCCATGGATATCTCTTGAGATAGTGAGTAAATACATTTCTGGATAAGAAAAGACAAAGCGAATGGACCACAGGCCCTTCCTTTACGTTATTTTCATAGACCTTTTTCACACTCAAATCAAGAAATGTATTAGAAGTAGCTGACGAGAGCGATGCATTCTTCCCACAAGTCCCATTCTATACTTTCTCCCCTTTCGGTTTCTATGAGACAGACGCTCATTTTCTTGGCTTGGTGGGAATTCCTAGGGCCAAGCAAAGTAGGTAGATAAATATTTAAGCCTTGTGAAATCGCATTAGTAGCAAGAAAGATAGCAGTCCCCCTACACGTGTACCCTCAGTCAGGATCTGAAATTGTGCCCTGCAGAAAAGGAAATTCTGTATGAGAAAAGGGAAGAGTTCAGAAAAGTAAAGGTGATGAAGGCATGGATGACAGTGACGAGGTCAGAGTCTGAGAGATACGGCTGAAGCCGCCGGACAAGATGTAACTGCTGAAACGCATTCTCTGCCACGGCCACAACCTGAGATTCCAGGCTGAGCCGTGAATCAAGGATCACACCCAGACTCCATACCTGCGGGACCATGGGAGGGCAAACCCCCCCACCCCGACAAGAAGAGATTCAACCACTCCCAGGCCCCCCAGGCCCTCGCCCACCAACATCACCTCCGTCTTTTCAGGATTCAGCTGCAGATGGCTCAACCTCATCCAAGCCCCCACAGCCGACAGGCACTGGGAAAATAAAGATACTGCATGGCCTGGGTCGATGGAAAAAGAGAGGTAGAGCTGAGTGTCATCAGCCTACTGATGAGACTGCATGCCCTGAAACCTTCTCACAATCTCCCCTAACGGCTGCATTTAGATGTTAAACAAGAGGGGGGACAGAATGGCACCCTGCGGGACTCCACACATGAGGTTTCGGGGGGGAAGACGTACACTCCCTCAAGACCACCCGGTGAGTTCTCCCAGCCAGGAATGAACAAAACCAGTCCAAGACAATCCCGCCAAAGTCCCGCAGGCAAGTCACCAACACCTCATGATCAACTGTGTCTAACACAGCCGAAAGGTCTAGCAGGACCAGTAAGGTCTGACAACCCTGGTCCAATGCCAGACGGAGATCGTCAACCGAGACCACCAATGCAGTCTCCGTACCATACCCAGGCCGAAACCCGGACTGAGGGGTCAAGGAAACAGGTGCGGTCCAGATGCTCTTGGAGCTGCCGTGCCACAGCCCGTTCAATAACCTTCCCTAAAAGGGGAAGGTTAGAGACCGACTGATAACTGGCAGGAGCATGGTTTCTTGAGCAGGGGCCTAACCACAGCCTCCTTCAGGCATTCAGGCACCCTGCCCTCCCGAAGGGAGGCACTAACCACCCTAGCCAGCAATGGCCGTAACGTCTCCTGGCTGGCTTTCACCAGCCAGGATGGGCAAGGCTCTTGTTCACTAGTGGTGGCACAAACAGATCCCAACAAGGACTCCACATTGGCAGACGACACCATCTGAAACCGATCCCACAAAACAGAACAGGACAGGGCATCCATAGCCCCAAGATGATCCTCTGCAATAACTGTGGAACCGAAATTGTGGCAGATGTGAGCGATCTTATCTACAAAGTACTCGATGAACCGGTCACAGTAGTCACTGGATTGCTCCAGGTCCAAGCGGAGATAGGCAGGACCGACCAAACCTTTCACCACCTGGAAAAGCTCTGCTGGACGTGACTTTGCAGATGCAATAAGGGCAGCAAACAACTGCTGCTTTATCACTCTGTGGGTCAGTTCTGAAATTAGTAAATGCCTGCAGGCTGGACAGAGGCTCACTTAGGGTGAGGGCAGGGACTGATGGACTATATTTAGGGGAAGGAGCAGAGACGGGGGCGGCGCGGAGGAGTGCAGGGGGAAGAGCTGAGACATCGGCTCAGGGACAGAGGGAGTGTGCTAGCATGGATCTGTGGGGGCCAGATTTATAAATTGGAAAGGGGCTATATAAGAAAAGGCCACAGGCAGTATTTGGCCGATGGTGGCAGACCTGAGGGTCTCTAGCCCGGATGTAAGTCAATGGGATTTTTTGGTACAAGAAACGATGTGCCAATTGTCACCTGCTTACCTTTGGGCCTTTCAACCCTCTACAAGTCTCTCAGACCAAACTGGGTTGAGATCAGCCTGCAGGATCCAAAGTTATTAATCAGGACGTACAGACAGACAAATACACACACTGGAAAACGAATGTAAGTCAGTGGAACAGTGGGGCTACATATTTAAATACACAACCTTTGGTAAATGAAAGAGTTATGGCTTTCAGAGTAGAATAACTTCCTCTCGCAGCACACATGCCACGTATCATTTAAGGTTGCAGGTAATGGTAGGACTATTACATTTAATGGAATTTTAAACCCTAACATTTCATATTAACATTATTTAATTTTTGGACTTGCTATTGACTGTGAGGTAGAAAGTAGCAGGATCTTATTCAAACCATGATTATCAGAATCAGATTTATGGCACTCTCTCTCAAAGCCAAAGGAGATGCGTGCATGTTGATATGAAGAGCGGCAGGAGTCCAGCCAGAATGCATAATAAAATCCTCTTGCTAGCCACTAATACGGCCTCTGGATTTCCTCTTAACAAAAAGATTTTAGAAAGTTATTGCTTTAATATGTTTCATATTCATCTTTTGATAATACTTCCCCTGCCTTCAAATATGCGTAAGGAGATATAGAAAAGAAACCCTCTGCCCTGTGTTCGATATTAATCAAACAAAGTGTCTAGAATGCACACAGACTTTTGACGTGTCGGAACGGGGTCTCTGATTTTGGCACTGTCCAATAGGAATCCAACACTGAGAACTAGCTGCGTGTTTTCTCTTTTCAGCCCTCCTACTGTACCTGAGCCTCTTGAAACTCATTCGTGGCCACGTTATCCACATTTTCTATCTCGCTGAATAGTTTATCGATGATGTCAGAAAAATTGGACGGGGTCTCTTTCTCCACCAGCTCTTGAATTAGCTCTGACATAAAGACAGCAAAGGAGGGATGAATGGAGTAAAGAGCAACACATCATTTTCAAATGTGTCCAAAGGAGAGAAGCCAGTCAGCTTACATTTTAATTCTCCATCATTTTCTATCTCTTAAACACAAAAAGAAGCAGGGCCTAAGGGACATTAAACAAAACCACTCAAGGGACGCAATTCTGTCTCCTTGAGGGAGTTTCTTTTAGCTAAAAATTCTGCCGTGTTCCATCAGCAAAAGCCATGGAATAAAATGGGGTTGATCCCAAGCAACAAACAGCAAAATTTGGTCCAACATTTAAAATGCCTCTTTTTTGAAAGACTTCTTTGCAAACAGTTTTTACCCGTTGGCACTCTCTGAATGAACAATGCACGAAGGCTGCATTCAGCACTTTTACTGTAGGCGAGTCAAAGCCTGTGCTTTCCCCCGAGAAGGCTAAGCAGAGCAGGCTGGCTGGCTGGCAGTTTTGAACCTAAGCTTCTAAAAACCCTTTACAATCAGTTAAGAAACATATGATGAGAACAGAGAACAAAACACTAGACAAAGTATCTACCACAAACTTGAGTAGTAGCTGTATAGAGAGGTCACTAAAGCTGAAGGAAATGAAGTCATTTTAATGGATTGTCCATCCATCAAAGACCCCTGCACTCTCTTCAACAAGTACGTCTACATGAGGCGTTAACCCATGTTAAAATGTCTGTTTCTTACCCATGCTAAGAATCCTGGGCAGTCTGTCTACACAACTCATTAGCTAACCCACTTGAGCAACATACATTCAAATGTTGCCAAATCTCTCACACAGACATGCCCAATAATGATCAAAATGGCTACGTCTCTCTTTAGACAGGCTGGACAAATTCTGTTTCCCTCGTGTCTCCTGTTCTGCAATATTCACGTATCACTATAATATGCATAATACTTATATACCATGGACATCAATTGTGTAGGCCTGATATATCTGAAAGAATGCCTCCTCCTCTATATAGTCCATCGTGATCCATAAGGTCAGCCAAGATGGAACCTCTTGCCGGTTCCATCAGAGCACCAAGTTTGTACGTACAGAGAGGGGCTCTGGGTGGCTGCTCTGCAGCTCCCTTCTGGAGTTATTTTCCCACGGCAATACAAGACCTTTCTATTGGGTCAGGTGCGTAGCAGGCAGGGATAAGTTCTTAGGAAGCAAGTTTAAAAGGGGTTCATTTTTACATTGTCTATTGTCTTGTTTTTTATCTACCGTATGCATTATTATTTTATGTATATGTATTTTGTGCACTGTTATTTTAGTTGTACCAGCTTGTATGTGGTGTAATTTAATAAATAAATTAATTTAAATTAAATTACCCACCCTGAGCCCTTGGGCTAGTATCCTGGTCATTTTCATCGATACTCTCAGGTCACTCACCCGCTTTATCCAGGTCATCAGGGCTCTTGAAAAATAAGATGTGACTCCGGCCATTTTTATGATTGATGCCACCTCCTCAAAATTTTGCCTGAGGTTACACTTAATGCCCTTGTCTGTGGGGTGACGAGGGTAGCACTCCCCTTCAGCTGGAACGACGGAGTTCCTAGCGAGGGACGCTGCTGCTGCTGCATCTCTTTAGGGATGGCCAGCAGGGAGAGAACGGAGTCTTGTTCATTTTGCAAAGCTTACTAGGCTGCTGCCATTCTCTTTTTATAATCTTTTCGTAGGCTTTACCTAGAACCATCCCTTTGTCTCAGGCCCTGGCCCTAGGGATCTATTCCCGCTCTTCCTCCTCCTCTTCTTCAGAGGACTCAGAGGAGGCCTGCTTATCCTTCTGCTGTTGAAGGTGCGGCGCCCTTACGACCAGGTCAAAGATCTGGTCCCTATATATGACCGGGAAGTGCCGGTCCGGGTCCAACGAGGCCTCTAATTCTGGCTCGTCAAGTCCCCCCTCTTCTAGGAGAGAGCCTGCATCCTCTTCCTCTGAGGTCTGGATCTCCATAGCCTCCTCCTCCCCTTCAGCCTGCGCGGAGTCTCTGCCTCTCTCCGGCCTTTCCTTCCTTCTTTTCCTGATGGGAAAGGAGTGACAGGATCTCCTTCGAGGCTTCCCCAGAGGAGACCAGGGAGTCTTGTGGCCTGTGAGACCGGCACTGTTTTTTAGGTGCGGAGAGTTTGCCCTTCCCTGCCCCCTTGGAACGGCCCTTGTATTGTCTTGGAGGGGATCTTTTTCGTTTCAACTCCGACAGGATCTCTTTAAGGAGCTCCATATGAGGGTTCTGGGCTGGGGGAGGGGGGCGCGGGGGGCTTCCGTCGCTGCCATGGCTGTCGCCGCCATTGATTTCCTCCTGGAAGTCATTTTCCGGGGGTGTGTGCGACAGAGGGTTATGAGGGCTGCGGGTCTCTCTTAGGGCTTCCCCCGAGGCTTAGGCTGACAGGAAGTGCGCCCGCGCCCGGAGACTAGTTCCCCACGTTGCGAAAAGGCACCAGTGAAAACGGGGGCGTGGCTACAGGCCGCCGCTTTTGTGCGCTCTGTGTCACCTCCCAGCTCTAAATGATGCCGCCGCGCCGTGGGAGCCCTAGCGGCGCGCAGGAAAACTGAAGCCGGAATGGCCCCCCTCCTGGTTGCTGTTGAGGTGGGGCCGCGCAGGGACTACAGAGCTGCCGGGCTGTTAGCCGCATCAAAAACTCTACGTGTGGGCAGGTCCCCTCCTTGGGACACTGAGAGCGTCAGCGCTGCCGGGCTCTGTGCCGCGGTAGGCATAACTGCGCCTGAGCCATCCCCGGCCTTAGTGGGGAACAGGATCCCTGGGGATCATTAGCCAGCCCCCTCGAGGGTGCTACTCCTGCTCTTCGCCCATAGGGAAGGGAGCACCCAGGACATACCTCCTCACCCCTCCGATGGAGGGGGGTGAACAGGGAGAGGACTTTCTTCTCCCCTGGCACCAGGAGTCTTTTCCTTTGAACGGTAGGCTGCCTGTAATCTTCCAAATTTTAGCAAGGCAGCTCACCTGCTTCCTACTCGCGTGAAGGCAGACAAACAACTGGAGAGGGGAAGGAGATCCCCTGAGCATGCCCACAAAGATCGTTATGTCTGTCTCCTACTGGTAGTGTTGGGGATCTACCCTACTGTGCTGACTGGCCGTCCAGGAGGACCTCCCAGGAGAAGCGGTTTTGCCCTCAGTGAAGGAAAGGGTTTTGTCCTCATCAACATGCAAGGCCCTGCCTGTGGACATTTTGCACAGATGCTTTCACAGTAAGCAAGCTAACTGCACATGCTTATTACCGATTTTTCTAATAAAAATCCAGCATGTGTCTCAAACTTCCTTGACTATGAATAATTCTAGTATTTTCAGCCTAATGAAACAGTGCCCATTTTGCAAGTTATGTAACATGATTTGCTTTTCTTGTGCCAGATTTTCAAACGAGCTCAGCAACACAATTGGGGCCAGATTTTCAGAGGCAAGTTCAGATGCTGAGCTCATCTGAAAATCTGCCCGTGTGCAACACTATGGGCACTGCTGGGAGCTCTAGCACGTTTGAAATTTCACCTTTATTTTAGTGCCCATGTTTAAAATTCCTCACTAATTTGGGGCACCAATCTTTTAAAAATCTAGTCCTGAATGTTTTTAAAAATCTGTTGCAAGTGTCCATTTTGGACTCTATTTCTTCTGCTACGCTGCAAAGCTCAGTCTGGGTATTCACTCTACTGGGCATGGGGTCCTAGGAAATTTGTTTATAGCCAGTGCTACCCAATATTTCATCAAGCTTTTATTCAAGACCAAATATAGATAATACCCTTGCCTTAGTTCAAGCTCCACAGACCAGTTAGGAGTTGGGGCTGGGAGTAATAATAATAATAATCTTTATTTTTATAAAGCGCTCCCCTGCCATGGCACTCGGAGCGCTTTACATAGAACCATTTAACACAACTTTTAATCCTCCCAACCACCCTGTGATGTAGGTTAGGCTGAGAGAATATTGTGACTGTCGCAAGGTCACCCAGTGAGTTTCTGGCTAAGGAGCATTTACAGGATGTGCTCAAGATGTGAAAAGGGAGTTGGGGAGTCTAGATAACGGATCTATGTCAGAGGTGGGGAACCTTTTCCCTCCCTCTGCTCCCTTACCCTGAGCTCAGTTCTTCAGTGTTTCGGGCAGGAACTGGGGCCAGAGCTAGGAATCTGAAAAGGGCCAAATAAAAAAAAACCCAAAACCAGCCTCCCATGGGCCAGAGACTCTCACTCCTCGTTTAGCCCACTAGGCAAACTCACTCCAATATTCTCATTTGGGGTAAATTTAATGAATAGCCAGTTTTCTCTAATATAATCATTAGAAAAGAGGCAGTTATTCTACGTGAAGAGAAAGAGCACCCCACACACGTGGCTCTGAACTGTCCCCACAGGCCTAGTCTAAACCCTACCGATCCATACCTTTAATGCCCAGGAAGCGAAACGTCTCCATTTCCAAACGCTGGAATCAAGTCCTCTAAAAATAAAATACACTGCATTTTAAGAATTCTTACGCTTGACTTAGACTTACACCACATTGATATATGCCTCTCAGCTACCCCTCACTGAAAACCCAGGTTTACTTTTCTGCTCCGTACACCTGCAATTACTTCACACCTTTCAGTAGAGATTTAGTGCAAAACTTGTAAATCGCCCAACTGATGTAATTAGCAAAACCAACCGCGCTTTATGTTTAGGGAAAGGCATCTTCATCACTGAATACGAAGGCTGAAGGGGGATCAGCACACTGCATGAGAAACAGGAAGGGATACGGATCAGAGAAGGAACACATAGCAGGGCTCTACAGCTAAAGAGCCAGACATAAGACCCAACACATGACTTTTTTATTGAGTCGGGCCTTTGGCAAGTGGGGATAGGTTTGGGGGAGGTTTGAGACAGACGCTGAACTGGTTTTATTCATGTTTACTTATTCTGAACAATTCTATAGATTGTAACCTACCCTGAGCCCTTCGGATAAGCATGCAGTAATAATAAGTATTATTTATTTTAAAAAATTGATACTGTGACATGAACTGAAATAGCCTTGGACTTAATAATAATAATACTTTATTAGCTTGGCTGAAGCCATTGCTTAGACAAACAAACACAGAACCAAAACAATAATGGACAGAATCAAACACCTTTGGTTGTTATCCCAAAAAAGCAAAATGATGTAACACCCAATAAGAAGAGAATTTTGTACAATACAAAAACTTGATACAATATTCAAGCTGTTCATAAACCACCATAGATCATTTGAGAAGTATTATTTAAAACAGAAGGATTGTCAGGAGCAATCTTTTCACAAACTGTATGGGCCAAAAACAATGCCCTCTGTTTTGAGGCGAAGACCAAAAATTGGGCAAGACTTAGTTACATCGAGGTCCCCATCCATCAAAAAGAAATGCAATAACCAATCATCCGACCTATCAGAATATTTCGATAGGAATGGAGACAAGAACTGGGTCCTAAGGGAATCATATATATGGCAATGAAGTATCACACGGAGCGAGGTTTCCACCTCCCACATATCGAAAGGGCATAGCCTTTTTTCAAAGCTAACCTTCTGAAATCTGCCTTCCAAAAGAGCAGTCGGAAGGCTATTCATTCTTAATCTCATAATCAGATTTTTCCCTCTTTGAGAGATGGACAAAGTCAGGTAGTTAGCCATCATTCCCTGGGGAGGATAGCAACAGAGATAGTCCCTTAGGAACGAAGTGTCCCTAATCCCCGCTACCTCATTCTGTCTAGCTATGTCTAAAAGTCTTGTCAGAATCTCCTTTCGAGTCACGCCGAGATGCACTGTCAATATAATCCAGCGAGAGACCCATTTGTTTCAGGCATTGTTCTACCCTAATCTGCCACTTGCTTTTATAGGTATCACTCCTAAGGAATTGAGAAAGACCCAAATCCTCTGAGGTTCTTAATTTAAGCCAGTATTTAAAGACCTGAGACCAAGCAGTCACCTTCCAACTTAGTTGGCCCAATTCCAATCTCAGTAGGGGTTCCATTGGGTAGCCCCATCAGTCTCCTGAGGAAGCGGGATTGTAGCCCCTCCACCTTACAATCCAAAGGGAGAAGAGGGACCCAAATCTCTGCTCCATAGAGAAGCTGCGATTTGACCTTAGCAACGTGGACTTTAATTGACATCTCAAGGTTTGCATTACCTGACCTGGCAAAAAATTTCTGTATAGTCAGAGATGAAGTCTTAGCAACTATCTGAGAAGTCGAGAAATGATCTGACCAAAGGCCCCTAGATGTAAAATTTAATCCAAGGTACTTAAACGTTTTAACCTGAGAGATTTTGGGGGACCCCATCTGCCAACTGAATTCCTTTTTTGCTTTAGAGAAAACAACCGCTTTGGATTTGTGATAAATTTATTATAAGTTCATTTATATCGCATTACTCTTGAAAAGCATTTAATTGACGAGAAAGACCCACCCTTGTTTGAGAAAGAACCACCAGGTCATCGGCATATAACAGACCACCAATAAGTCTTGCTGTCAATTTTGCTGGAAAAAAATCTTTTTTAGAAAGTAAGGGCACAATATTATTTATGAATAAATTGAATAAGGAGGGGGCCAAGACACATCCTTGTCGAACCCCCTGAAGAGAGTTGACATTCCTTGTTAGGTGACCTTGATTATCAATTTTTACTGCTAAATTTGAGTTGGAGTAAAGCCCCATGATTAGTGAAAGAAGTCTCTTATCCATTGAGAACTGATTCAATTTCGTCCATAACAATTCCCTGTTTACTGAGTCAAATGCTGACCTCAAATCACGGAATGCCACAAACAATTTATTATTTGAGGCCTGATCCTTTTCTACTAGATGGTACAATATAAATGAATGATCTGTGGTGGACCTTCCACGCTGAAAACCGGCTTGTTCCGGAAAAATTATATGCTGCTGTGACATCCAGGCCTCCAGTTTACACAGGAGAAGTTTCACATAGATTTTGCTAATAACACTGAGTAAGCTGATTGGCCTGTAATTAGCCGGATCGGACAGAGGGCTCTTCTTAAATATTGGGATGATTATAGCCCTATTCCAATCGGGAGGTATAATTCCTGATACATTTATCGCTGTAAATAGAGCTGCCAAAAGTGGAGCCCACCAATCCAAGTTAGCCCGAATAAGCTCGATCTGAATAAGATCGGGGCCCGGGGCTTTGCCAGACTTAAAAGTCGCAATTAAATCCACCACCTCATCTGATGTAACTGGAGGCCATACGGGGAAGGTGGACCGTTCAAGGGTAAAACACCATTCCTCATCTGGTAACTGAAAGACCTGTTGGAAATGGGATTCCCAGACTTCCGGTGCTATGACCGAGGAGTAGAAGTATAGCCGGTGCCCAACGCTCCTTGGTCTCTTGTGGCCAGATTCTGTAGGGGAAAGGGCCCTTGGAATGAGTGTTAGATACATTAGCATCCATTACCCTATGTGTAGATGTTGGAGCCGAATTACTGCAAGGAGTTCTATGCGGTGTGGTCAGAGCCATTCCATCATTAGGAAGCGGGGGCACAAAGGTTCCCCACATCTTCCCAGTTGGGATGGCCTTCCCAGGGATGGAAACAGATCTGTCACTACAGAATACAGAAGTAGCAGCAGCGTCTACCCACAGGGTATTATGAAAAGGGCAAGGAGACACTGTTTGAGTAGCCACATCAGAATGACCCTGAGGGCCAGGTATGGGGGAAAAAGAATTGGAAATAGCCTTATTAAATTCCAACCACAGTCCGCCTATAAGAACTTTCATTGAAAAAAGATAATTATTGAATTGTACCAGCTTCTCTTCCAATTCTTTGAGTATCAAGATCAATCTCTTGTCTGACATTAAAATCTTCATACAATTGACTAAGAGTATTAAAAGAATACTTAATATCTATAATGGTAGGGATAAGATGGGGATCATGCATGGAGACCCACGGGTGCATTGGAAGCCGGAGCGTCACTGCCAAAGGGAGAGGGAGCTTTCGGGTGCGTGGCTGAAGGCTCCAATACAAGGGGTGGGAAGAAGTGGGTCAGTTTAGCCTGTGTGGTACCAACAGTCTTAGTTACTTGAGTAGCTAACTCAGCCTGCCCAATTTCCTTGGCAAGGCTGATACCTGCCTTGTAGGCACGAGATCTCAGCTTCATGGTAAGGTAAAGCCGGATCCACGTCCCTACATACGAGGTATTAGCACAGGGGTAAAGCCAAACACAGTCCAAGAACAAAACCAAAAATTTACCCCATTTACCAGCTGATCATCAGGGCCCCACTATGCCTACAAGGACAGTTAATCACTAACCCTTCTTCCCACCCTCAATCCTTCGTCAAAACCTTCCTGGTTGAAAAGGTAGGGCTCAAAGTTCTCAGAGTTTCTCGCACCTACAGCGGCCCACTTCCTTTGCACCTCGTCAAAGGAACAAGGCACCGCCAACACTCCTCGTTGTCTCCACTCTCCCCCAGCGCAAGCGAGTCTCTTGCTCTGCAACTTGCTGGGCCTCGGACTTCGATTAGGGTAAGAGCCTAAGTTAGAAGAATCCAAGTACAGATAGGAACGTGTTATAGATTCTGTTCTTTTGATTTCTGCACTCGAGTATGATCTTGTACGGCAGCTTATTCATGATTTATTCATTAAGCTTCTTTTAACTGAGCCTAGTGCGGTCCAGTGGATTTGCTAATCCTAACGTTGTCCGGACACAGTTTGGGTTAATTGTGTGTTTACAAACACAGGCGAACCTAGAGAGAAAGAGTCTGTCTGGGAAACTCTGTGGCTGAACAGGTGACAAGAAGGCTCCCCCGTTGCAGACTGAATCAGTTCTAGAGAGAGAGCTGGCCCAGTGGGAGCTGCAAGCCGGGGAAACTGAGTCACAACAGCCTGGAGTGGGGGAGCGAGACCCCAATCCCGTGACAGTGGTACCCAACATGCCGGCACGGCTGACTGCAGGAGTCGATACCATCGATCATTTCTATTCCACTTTCACCGTTCAAACTGCTTTACAATTCTTACCTAGTTCATCATGTGCTCTTCACATTTTCTAGCAGTGACTTGCACAAAGGAGCATACTGCCACTTATCACATGCGGGGAGGGCAGCGCTGGGCTTGGATGAGTCTGTGAGCGTCAGGGAGGACAAGATCAGAATTCAGAGCGATAGTGTCAGCAGCGCAGCTCTAAGCTAAAATTTGTGGGAGTCTGAGGCTAGGCCTCCCCCGTACCCCTTGAATTGGGGTGGCTGAATCCCCTACACCCACATCCCATAACCCTAGAACGGGGGGGGAAGAGACTGGGCCCCCCTAGAATTGGGGTGGCTGAATCCCCTACACCCACATCCCATAACCCTAGAACTGGGGGGGGGAGAGACTGGGCCCCCCTAGACCCTAGAATTGGGGTGGCTGAATCCTACACCCACATCCCATAACCCTAGAATGGGGGGGGGGAGACTGGACCCCCCTAGACCCTAGAATTGGGGTGGCTGAATCCCCTACACCCACATCCCATAACCCTAGAACGGGGGGGGGGAGAGACTGGGCCCCCCTAGACCCTAGAATTGGGGTGGCTGAATCCTACACCCACATCCCATAACCCTAGAATGGGGGGGGGGAGACTGGACCCCCCTAGACCCTAGAATTGGGGTGGCTGAATCCCCTACACCCACATCCCATAACCCTAGAACGGGGGGGGGGA
>QEPC01011901.1:29732378-29751723 GCA_003113815.1 Sphenodon punctatus | reverse complement strand
CAGCCCTGAGCCCCAGCTGCCACTTCCCTGGGGAAGAGGCATCTTCTCCCAGCTCAGCTACCGGCCAAGGGAACAGCATCATCCTGGGCACGACCTTGCAACCTTCAGCCGCATCCAGCCCTGGCGGTGGCTTGCTTTCGCCGAGACGGCTTGGGCCACCGTTAGTGTCCACTCACTGCAGGAGGGAGGAGCTAGGCTACCAGGCACCAGTGGCAGAAAGAAAGGTGGAACAGATGTTGGGAAGCACTGACTGGATAAAGGAGATTTTTTTACTTTATTAAGCTGAAATTTAGCTGATATAATAAAATGAGACACTTCACACATCGTTATAGGGCTGCTAGAAATGTCGTTTTAGTAACAATGTTGCCTATCAACATGCCCCAGACACAACCTGGACGGTACGTTAGTTGCGCCAGGCAGCTCATCACCCCAGGGCCCTGTCCTGAAGGCCGCTTTGATATTCCACCCTGGGGCTTTGATTTCTCAGCAGA
Source organism: Sphenodon punctatus (assembly GCA_003113815.1). Classification (NCBI taxonomy): domain Eukaryota; kingdom Metazoa; phylum Chordata; class Lepidosauria; order Sphenodontia; family Sphenodontidae; genus Sphenodon; species Sphenodon punctatus. The sequence continues at coordinate 29,751,232 of QEPC01011901.1, read as the reverse complement.
AATCCTTCTTCTAGCCTTGTTTTCTGCAGCCGTTCAGCTGAACCACGTCCAAGGAACTGGCCTTTCGTCAGTGGTTTACCTTAGAGTATCTGTACTGAGGACTAAAAGACTTATACAATATCTTGTTTGACTGTATTTGTCTAAATCATTTACAGGTACTAACGTAGGGTGCTTTTGCGCGATACTACACCCCATTTGGCTGCATGAAAGAATGCGGAAGGCAAAGCACGCTTGGGGTTTGTAGCGTGGGACCGCCTCCCCCCACACACACACTTTTACCAGCGAGCCTGCCGAGGATTGCAGAGTAGGGAAATCGGCTCCGCAATTCCCTGCAGGCTCGCCAGGGAAAACTGCACTGGGGGGGGGAGAATCCCACATTACAAACCCCGCACACGCTTTGTCTGCCAGATTCTTTCCCAGAGGCAAATTGTGTGAAGTATCACGGAAAAGCACCTAAAATAATTTAATGTACGAGTAGATTTTTGTTTCTCATCTATTCCTTTGTGCATCCCATCTGGTTTTTGCTCCCTATTATTTTTCTATTACCTGACCCTAATAGTTTGCTTGTATGATCAAAATCATCCTTTTTAGTAAAATTAACTTCTTTTAAAACTTGGCTTTCCTGTGTGGGGAAGGACTAAGGAAACAACAGGCAGTTGAAGCCAGGGTGGCAATTTTCCCACAAGCTGCCTGTGGCGGGATGAGCGCCGCTCCCAGAGCCGGTGAATCCTGCAGCGCCCCCTGCAGGGGAGCATCGCCGTACCGGTAGTGGGGGGTGGGACTGTCCCCACCATTGGCCTGTGAAGCCCCCCCTGGCTGCAACCAGCAGTAAAGCCGCCCCACGCTCTGGCCGGGAAAGGTCCCGCATGGAAGTGGAGGGTCCGGCCCAGCCCCTGCACCGCAGTGCCCCCCGCAGGCACCTCCACAACGTGGCAGAGCAGGACCAGCCTCCATCGCACCTGGCCAGGGAAGGTTGCTGTGGCAGCCAACCAGCCCCCGACCTGCATCTGCCCCGAGGTGGGTGTTCGTGGGTTGGGCCCGGTCCCAAGGAAGTAGCTGGCAGCAGGGAGGGCAGCATGCCTGGGGCCCCGGAGGTCTGCTCACCGTCATGCCATTACTAGGTGGGGCTGACCTCCTGGAACCTCTTGTGACCCCCCAGGGAAACATCAGGGCTGGGCTGGAGCCAGCTTCCCCCAATTAGTCTATTTTGCAAAACAACCTGTCAAGGGTGATTTAGAGCAGATGAGGCTCCAGGAAGTCATCTCTTCTGTGCTCCGCTGCCACGGTCTCTTCTTGGCTCTAGCTCTGCCAGCACGCCAGATCTGCCCCTACAGCTCCCAGCCCCTTGGTGGGCGACAGTCTCCCTCGCCCCTGCCCAGCTCGATTGCCACAAGACCTTGCCGGCAGGGCGAGTCCGACCGAGGGGAGACCCCATGCCCTCTTTCAGGACAGGTGCAGCCCCAGGCTGGACTCCCAATGCAAAGGGGGCCCCTCTGCTTCCAGCCAGAACCACACCACTGCCAGGGGAGGGGCACTGAAGCTCTTCACCCAGGCAGCAGTGCCAGGTAGCCAGCCCCTTCTCCCCAGGGAACCAGTGCCCGGTGCCACTACTGTCTGGCTCCAGCCCTGGTGACCAGCTGCTCCAGCACAATGCTGCTGCCTCTCCATTGGCCTGGGTTTCCTTGCTGAGCACTTGGGAGTCGCCGCAGCTGCCTGATTCTTGGGCCCGGGACCAGAAGGGTCCTAAGCTAGGAGCCAGCTCCAAAACACTGGCGCCCTCTGCTGCCCCATACGCCCATATGCAGTCCGGGGCCTGGAGCTGGTCCTAAAGAGAGCCGGTTCCTCTGGCCGCCCCCACCTCCATGGCAGCTCCAACTCCAACCTGTCTGTCTGTCCTGCTTGGAGTTAGGCCAGCGCTCTGCCTCACGCCCAAGCTGGCAAAGATGCAGGATGTCTCCCCCCTGCCCTGGCACAGGAGCTGCGGGCACCGACAATAAAGGGGCTTGCGGAGGCCGGTCTGTCCTGGAAGAGGGACTTGCTGTGGGCAGCCAGGCCACGCTGTAGCAGCTCCCAGAGGAGAGCACGGCTGTCTGCTGCCGAGCTGCCCCACTCTCGGACGCGGATGCTTGGGGGGCCGGCCCCCAGCTCCCCACGCCTGCTACAACCAGCCACAGGCACCAAACAAGCTGCTGCTGGGTCAGAGGAGCCAAATGGTTTTTAAAAAAACAGACACCTTGGGCGTTTTAATAGTAAAAAGCGACGTTTCAGACACGGACTCTACAAGGGACAGAGCGGAGACCCAAGTGCTGGTCCCTGTCGACGCACAAGACTCACGTGGGAGACAAAGGCAGCGCCAGGCAATAAATACACCAGCACTATGTACAGGGGGGGGCCCGGCTGCAGCCTCCAAGGCAGGGGAGGGAGAGCGACCCCTCGCGCCAAGCTGGCGCTTACACCGTCTCTCCAGCCCTGGGCTGAACCAGGCTCGGCCTTCGCTCTCCCGGGGAGGCTCCTGACTCCCCGCCACTCACACAGCGGTTGCTTCCGGGCTCAGCTCCGCGCTGGGGCAATGCAAGGGCTTCCCCCCCGCCAAGGCGTTCCGCTCTTCACTGCTGTTCCAGATCCCGTAGCCAAAGTAGATGGAAAAGCCTGGAAGGGAATTTCAGCACAAGGTCAGAAGCCTGCGGGGGCCCCCAGCCCCTGCCCGACAACCTCCAGGCAGCCGAGTGCCAGCGCCCCACCCGTGGAGGAGTGGGAGCAGCACAGGATCACACCCACCCACAAGGACTGCTGGGAGCAGGGGCCAAGGGCCCATTTCTGAGGCTCAGGGCTTTCGAGGCCTAGTCTCCTGCTAAACACGCAAGCCACCCCGGCACTAACCTGCTGCTGCCTCTTTACAGCTCAATAGAAAAGGGGAGCGCTCTGTGTGACGCCCAGCACAGGCGGCAGGGCAGGAAATAAGCCAGCCGGGTTCTGGGGGTTCACACTGCGACGGGGAACATTTCCCGGGGCATGGGGGCTGTGTCGTGAGTACGTCAGTTCTCAGCAGTAACAGGTTGTAAACCCAATGAATGTCCCCGTGTGTGTGTGTGTGTGTGTTATGGTCATCAATGTAATGTATAAAGTGTTAATTATAGGAGTGTTCGTTACGGATTGTAGAAACTAGGATGAATGTTGTAGCAAAAGCTTAGAAACCGGAACAGAAAACTTAACCCAGACGAAGGAGTCTGGCCCGACTGCATCTCCAAGCAGCCTCCCCCGCCTGGCTCAGCCTCTCCGCATGGCAGACAGGACACTTGTCTTTCGAGAACTTAGGCGAGCACTTAGACGGGGCAGTTCTCTAAGTTTTAAAGCCAGCATCGTGCACCCTTTTGATTTCATTTCATGATGCACCTTCTGTATTTACTCTAAACCAATATTATCTGTCAATTCTTATATAAAACTCTCATTATAAAAGCATGCGTGTCTGTAGGGTGACAGATCTCGGTCGGCCACCCAGACGGGCCAAACCCTTTGGACTTTTCTGATGACTCTGGAGCCCCGAGATCCAGGCGACAGAGGACATATCCCACCCCAAATGGGTGCTTTATCTCCCCCAAATGGGTGCGTTGCCCCCATGTCCCCATGACAAACCTCTTACGGGCTGGCACACTGGGGAGAGTGGGGCTCAGTGGTTACTGTTAGTGGGGTCATTGAGTTGTGCCTGGTCCAGCGGTGCCTTGAGGGACCGCCAGAAAGAGGGGAACCCCCCAGGAGCCCCAAAAATCCTGGTCACACCTCCCCCCCCCCTTGAATTTAATTGCCAAAGCTAAGCCCTGGCAATACACACACACACACTCCAAAAAAGTTAATCCCTGCGTGGATTCCTTACCTATAACCATCCAGATGGCAAATCGGACCCAGGTACCGACATCCAGCTGCATCATGAGGTAGATGTTCACAAAGATACTGATGACCGGGAGCACTGGCAGCCAAGGCACCTGGGAGAGAAGACGACACTGGATCAGGCCGGGAGCTCCCTGATGATGCGGGCCGCCGCGGTCCGGCCATTGTGCCGAGAGTCCGGGAGCTTCCCGAGGACACGGGCCACAGGCAGCCGCAGCCCGGCCATTGTGCCAAGAGGCCAGGAGCTCCAGGGGCCCAAGCAGCCCCTGAAAGGCCATCCTGGGGGCTGCAGTCCCAGCAGGTTCCCCAAATGAGCTGGTGTCCCCTCCCCTCCCCCAGCCCATGCGGTCGCGGAAGGTGCTTCCTGGCTGCGGCTCTTACTCTGAACGTCAGCCGCGTCTTGCTCTCCGGCTGCCTCCAGATGACAATGGTGGCGACCGCCAACGTGGCCAGAAGGAGCGCGCAGACAAAGATCCAGCCCACGCTGCCGTTCAGGAGAGTCTTCCAGTTCCGGGCCAGGATGGCGCAGAGAGCGGTGACGGCAACAGCTGAGAGACAGAGGGGGAGGAGGAGGAAGGGGAGAGGCTGCTCAGGCAAGTCCAGCCGTGCCAGGGCAGTAGAACGGCACATCTCCCCCTTCACCGTGGCTCCTGCCCACTCCTCCAGCCTCCCGGAAATTCAAAGCCCAGCAGGAGGCAGAGCGGCACAGGGGAAGCCCCCCCGGCCGTGTCACCATTATTATAAGCATTTGTGTAGCGCCGGCTGTGTACATGGCGCTTTACGGAACAGTACGGCTCACAATCTAATAGACACGGGGGAGCGGAGACGTAGGGAGAGACACGGGATAAACATTTATCGGATGCGAAGTCTCAGGTGCGCGTCACGGGAGCCACATCCAGGGGACTGTCCCCCACCTCCTCTGCAGTGCGCACAAGGAGATGGGGCAGAGACTGCAGGCGCCGCCCCCCTTTCCGGCAGCAGGCAAGGCATACGCTGCTCCGAGTGCCGGCCAAGCCCAAGGCCCCTCCACACCCCCACAAGCCCAGCAAGCCTCCGCTGTGTCCCCCAAGCTCCACCTGAGTGCTTACCCCCCTCCCTGCCCCAAGGAGCTCCCGCCCAACCTGGCTCTGGGGCCTGCCCGCTGCTGGGGGCCAGCACTTACCGAGCACGGAGGTGCTGATGTAGACAATGCGCCCAGAGAGGTCGGTGGGGGAGTCGTCGGAGGGGCGGACGAGGCTCTGCAGGGAGAACTTCTCCAGGAGCATGGCAGTGGGGGGGTCGCCAGCAAGCGGGTTCATGATCACCTTCTCCTCCTCCTGGCTGTTCAGCTCCAGCATCTCCAAGCCCTTGCCGGGGGGGTTCAGCCGTTCCGGCTGGTACCTGAGCCAGAGCCACACAGCAGTTACGTAGGGCCACGTGCAGGCCAGGAGCGGCCAAGCCGAGCCCCCCGGCTGAGACCAGCCCCAGCTTTGCCCCCCGCAGGCCAGGGGAGATGCTTCGCTGCCACGGCAGAGATGGGGGATAAGGAAGGCGGGTTCATGCACCTGAGGATCAGGACACACACGGCCACCAGGGAGTACGCCAGCAAGGTGCCGATTGACATGAGGTTCACCAGGTCCTCCAGCTTGAAGACGAAGGCCATGAGGGCTGCAATAGACGGTCAGCAGTGCAGTGAGTGCCGGACGCAGCAGAGGGAAGGAGGCGATGGCAGCTGCCCCTCCCCACTTACCTGCAATGATGCCGGACACAACGGTGGCCACCAGGGGAGTCTTGGCCCGTTTGTGGATGCGGGAGAGGAACCGGAAGAGCAGCCCATCCTCAGCCATGGCATAGATCACACGGGGCATGGGGAACATGGAGCCCAGGAGGCTGTTGGGGAGAGAGGCCGCAGTCAGCACCCACCCATGCTGGGCTCGGATCCCCACAGCCAAGGGGAGTCCAGGTCAGCGCCAGCCCCTTCTGCCCCCAGGGCGACTGCCCAGGCCACATGGCACAGCAAGGCCTGCCAACCCAACAAGCCATGAACGGCCCTTGTGGAGACACAAGCACCCGCATCCCGGCAGGACCCCCCCACCCCCCTCAGTGCTGGTGGCGGCCGCTGAACCGAGCGTGGAGACGCAGACGCTTTCCCACCCAACCCCAAACATACCGACACCATTTGCCGAGAGGGGGGGCCCGGCCCAGCGGGAGACTTATACTGGCTGGCGGGGGGCACAGGGCTTAGTGCCCCTTACGGAGACGGCAGGAGCCTCCAAGGCTACCGGGGCCAGGACGTTCACCCAATCGCTTGCAGGGCAGAGGAAACAAACCCCTCCTACCTGCTGGAGAGGGCGCACAGCGAGCCAACGGCCACCACGTAGCGGGCAGGCTCCCAGCCCACCCCCTTGAAGGCCTCGGGCAGGGGACTCTCTTTGTTGAGCAGGTAGTAGGGCATCATGAGCGTCAGGGCAGCCGAGACCCCGAAGTAGGCCAGGAAGCAGACGAGCAGCGAGACGATGATGCCCATGGGGATGGAACGCTTGGGGTTCCGGGCCTCCTCGCCTGGGGAGAGGGTCAGAGAAGCCCGGCTGAGAGGCCGCTTGCTAGGGCTGGGCCCCCTGGACCAGCGCCGTCTCACCCCGCTGCTCCGGGCTGCCAGTCAACGCCCACCCCAGGGACCAGTCAGAGCCCAACAACTCGGGGCACCTTCCAACCCACAGCGTGAAACTCACTCACTCCTAACTCCTCCACTTTGGAAGCTACTAACACCCGGTCGCTTTGCACTCGCCCCCTAGCGGCGCAGCAAACAAGGGTTTCACTCCAGAGCAAAGCGTTCACACGACCGTTCCCAAAAGCAGGAAGCAAAGGGGAGCAGAGACGCCCGCTTTTTCAGAAGTGAAAACTTCGCCTAATTCCAAATCACTGATTGCGCGAATGAATCTGACATTAAAGCCAAGTATCGCGTCATCCAGCCGCCGCCGCTGGGGGAAGCTCTCCGAGGGACAGCAGAGGCCAGAGGGTTGGAAAAGCACCTGACAGAGGCAGGGGTGGCACAGTAGGAACCCCTCCCACCCCCAACAGCACTCAATGCCTGAGGTCCCCTCTGCCAGTCTTCCCAGATCCCTGGCCCCAGGACTCCCACCTGGCCAGCTCTCCTGGGGCCCACGCAAACTTTCAGGGCAGGCTGTGGGGAGGGAAAGAAGAGGAGACTCTCTCTCCAAAGGCATTTGAGACAAATCAAATCAAAGGTCCCCTTTCCCCCTGGAATGCTCGGCTCCTAGCAGGGGTGTCTGGAGTCAAGCGCGCGCAGAGAGCAGGCTCCTACCTGTTCATTATTCCGATTTTAAGTGCTGCATCTGGCTCTTCAGCAGCTGGGCTGGGCAAACCCCCCCTCCGCTTCAGCAGCCAAGGCTGTTCCCAGCGGCACTAATTACCCTTGCTAAGTTCCCGCGTGCGCTGGTGGAACGCCCCAACATTTGCAGGTTATTTCCCAAATCGCAGGCAGTAGCTTTCCGCTCCAGGCACAGCAAGAGCAGAACAGCAGGCGAGCCCCCACACTCCCCTCCCCTCCCCAGGCTGCATAGGGGGCCTTCAGCAGGGTCCACAGGGCCCTGCCAGGCGTGTTGTGCCCAGCTGCTGCCAATCCAGAAACTCCCGACCCCAGGCAGCTGATGGGGAGAGCCCGCGCCCTGGATTCCCAAAAGCTGCTGCGTTACCTGTTGTCGCAATGCAGTCAAATCCCACGAAGGCATAAAAGCAAGTGGCAGCCCCGGAGAAAACCCCATCAAAGCCAAAGGGAACGAAGCCACCGACGCCAAAGTCACCGATGCTGGAGAGAGAGACAGAGACTCATCAGCCACGGGCAGCATGCCCCATCCATCACGGTGAGAGTCAATAGGCATTTAATAGCCTGCAGCCGGCACGAACCCTGCAGCAGGGAAGCCTGGAATTCAAAAATGGCCCCCCGTGGAAAGGTGGCCCCAGCAGCTGGTCAGAGCCCCCTCGCGGGAGCACGATGCCCAGTCTGGCCACAGCTCCCTGCAAAGCCCCCAGGGGAAGGGTTCTCACCTGGGATGTTCCTCCGTGTGGTTCCGATAATCCTCTTCCGACAGCCGCCAGTTCCGGAGGTCACCCTTCACGAAGCCAGAGATGATGACGAAGCTCAAGACCAGCAGGTTCACCGCCGTGAAGATTTTATTGACCAGCGCCGACTCGCTCACGCCAAACGCCAGCAAACCTGGAGGGGAACCAGCGAGGAGGGGGTCGAGGAGGGGAAACATAAGCCCCACAACCCACCCACCCGGTGGCTTCTGGCAGGGCCGGCCCCCTCACCTGTGAGCAGCAGCACCAGGAAGAGCGCAAAGAAGTCCGGGTAGTCGGCGAGCACCCCCGGCACGTACAGGGAGGTGTTGTTCCGGAAGAAGGTCGAGATGTGGTTGCCAACGATGTTGTCCAAGGCGGAACTCCAGGCACGGGCCACGCTTGCTGTCCCTAGAGACCCCCAGCAAAGCACCGCGTTAGCCAGAGAAATCTCTGTCCCATCTGGCGTGTGTGGGACGCCACCCTGGCCAGCACAGGCTCCCCCCGCCATCCGCCCTGGAATCTACGGGAACAGGATGGGGGCTGTGCCGGCCGGCGGGGAGCAGCCTGCGCCTTGAGCTCAGCTAAGAACAGCAAAGCCGCCCCAGCAGGCTGGGAAGCACCCAGGGCGCGAGATAAGGGGCTGACACAGAGAGGGGACTGACCCCCAGGGTGTTCCCTTCCTCCCCTCGATGGCTGGGGGAGAGGGGCTTCCCTGCTACCACAACAGGCACGTTCACTGCGTTTGCCTCGGGTGTCCACGGGTGAGGAGCTGCGCCGCTGAAGCATGGAGGTCCCCGCCCCAAGAATCATCCTTGTAAGAGAGGGTGAGCCCTGTCCTCCACCCCCACCGGCACCCTGACTGGAGGCCTCCCCGAGGGGCTGCCCTACCCCCAGAGGCCCCACAGGCAATCCCGGCGGGGCGGCTTCGCACGCACCTATCACGTAGGAGAGGATGAGATTCCAGCCTGTGGTGAAGGCCCAGATCTCGCCCACGGTCACGTAGCTGTAGAGATAGGCAGAGCCGGCCCCGGGCACGCGGGCCCCAAACTCCGCGTAGCAAAGCCCAGCCAGCACCGAGGAGACAGCAGCAATGAAGAAGCAGATGACAATGGCGGGGCCAGCCTTCTCCTTGGCCACCTCCCCGGCTAGAACGTAGACTCCTGCCCCCAGGGTGCTGCCTATCCCCAGGGCGATCAGGTCCAGGGTGGAGAGGCAGCGGGCAAAGTGCGTCTCCTCGGAGCTGAGGTCCACGAAGCGACGGCGGATCAGCTTCTTACCAAAGGTGGTCACCTTCTGCGTCAGCATCCTGGCTGCTTCCAGGCAATGCCCGACTCCTTGCAGCTTCTGAAAGGGAAGAAGGAGATTGCTGTTACGACGACAGACAGCAACGGGAACAGATGGAGCCAGCGCACCATCTCCTGGCCTGGCAGGACCCAGCCAGCCATAGCGGGGCCAACACGGGCCCAGCAAGCCAGGGGCACCCCCTGTCATTCGGGAAGCTCACGGCTCCATGCCCTGGGGAGGGGGCAGGTGACCATAGGAGGAGCTGCCACCCAAGCCGATAGCACCCTCCATGCCCCCTTCCTGGACACAGACCAGCATTTGCTGCAACGTGCAGCTTGGAGCCCAGACCCCAAGTGCCCCCCACCCCCCTTCTCTTCGCCTCTGGCAGCAGCAAGGAAAGGAAGAGCCCTCGGCAACCAGAGACTCCCAGCCCAAACCCTGCTCTGCCCCCGCGGGTGTAAAGCTGTCTGCTCTCCTCGGCCTCTCCACTCGGCAGCCTGTGCAGTGCTTTGTACAGACACGAGGCACTTGTGCTGCCATCCCAGACCCGGGCTGGGGCTGGCAGCCACCGTAGCAAAGGGAACGTCCCTCCAGTGAAACGGCTGAGCTTGGGGGCCACGTTGCTAGCGTGCGGCTTAGCGTCATCAGTCTGAAAACTGACTGATCAGCAGGAATCGCTAAGACCCCAGCAGAATGGAGGAGGAGAGGATCTTGGCGGCCAGTCCTGCGGACACACTACAGCGACCCCAGTTCCCAATGCCTCGCCGTCAGACGCCAGCACAAAGCCCACCGGTGCATTCTCCTGAACAGCTAAATCCTCAAGCAGATGCACCGTCTGCCAGAGAACAAGCGGCATCTGGCCTGGACAGGCCAGTGAAACACTCCGAGAACAAGAGAAGGAAACACACTGCAAGAGATGGCTTCAATAAAGCTACAACCGGTGAGGAGCTCCACAGAGGGCACCGGGACAGTCACCGAGGCCCCTGTACAGCGACGCAGAGAGCAGAGCTGGCTCCATCCTGAACGTGCATCAGGACAAGCCCTTAAAGACTCCAAGGGGATGGTTTCGTATCCAGCAGAAGAATCATCTGCATCTTCCACTGGCAGCCTGTTGGGAGATGTGCGGGGTCACCTCCTGAGCAGTAGCCAGCAGAGATGGCTGTCGCAGGGTAACTCAGAGTCGCTGACATAGGGCCGGGCCAGGCCAGGGACGATGACCAGGTCAGTCCAGTCTAGCGGCAAGATGGGACATGGGGGTGGGTCACAGGGACGTGATCAGAAGCCGGAACAGGTCAAAGTCCAAAAGGTCAGAGGCCGAGTCAGAACCAGAGAGTCAGCAGGACCAGGAGCCAGAGCAAGGGTCAGAGCTGTGGAGCCAGCCCAAGTAGGGCAAGGAAGGAAGCTCAAGAGCAGGCTGGCAGGCAACCAAGGAGAGGTGGAGACGGGGAACCACAGGGTGGCAGAGCGGCCAGGGAGGGGGCACAAAGCCCCAGGGACCCAGCCAGGGCATCCACTGCTTAGCGAGGTTAGGGAGTTTTGCGATGCTTAATGGAAGCACAGAGATCAGCACAGAAAAAACAGTGGCAAACTCGGCGATCCAAGAGGAGAGTCGTACCCAAAATTCAAGAGACTCAAACAAGCGGAATCATCTAGACACCTGGAAGCCCTCAGCTTAAGAGATGAAAATCAGAGACGTTGAAAGCGCTGCTCTCCTGGCACAGCCGCACCCGGCCAGAGGACAAGAACATTTCAACCGTGAGGAGGGAGCGGAGCAGCTCGCTTTGATCAGCAGCAGCTCTGCTTTCAAATGCAGATCTCTCGGAAGAGGGGACAGGTATCCCGGCAGGATTAACTGGATCCCAGGAGGCTCCATTATAGCAGCAGGAGCTGAAAGCCAACAGCAGGCTGATCAAACAATCCAGGAAGGAATGACTGACAGGCCGGGGGCGAGAGGCCTCCCGCAGCCGGACCTGGGACAGGAATCACAGACAGAGACCACCTGGAATAGAGGGCCAGTCACAGGCTAGAGCCCCATTGACAAATAACCCCCCAACACTGTGCAGAGTGGCCCGGGGCGTGTGCATGTTCCCCAGCACATACCAAGGTGCTGCTAGCACGGCTCCCCCAATGCCGTGGCACGTGGAACACTAGGTGTTTGCCTGCTGGGCTGGGTCACAGAGCGTCACGTTCACATCGGAGCGTGTCAACGTCCCATCCTTAACCACAGGCTGAAACGCGGGGCCTCCTTCGCGTCACAGAGCTGCCCTCAGAACAGGACAAATCATTCCCCAAAGCACTTTCGCCAGAGCCCGCCCGACCTTTGATTGGGGCAGACCAAGCGTAGAACAAGCCATGCTAATCTCCAGGAATTTGCCAACGTGATCTGTTCCCCACGTGCTGCAGGCAAATGTCTCCAAGCCCTTAGCTCCTACAGGCCAAGCTCCGCGGGGGGGATGTGGGGGCAGCAATGCCAGTAGAGCAGAGGAGTTTGCTTCCCCAGCCGTGTCACCAGTGCAAGAGGCAGCCCAGTGAACAGGATTCGAGCAGAGTCTGGCACTCCCTCCAGCAGCTCACAAAATATTTAAGACACACACCAGAGAAACCACCCTCCCTCCCCCCTCCCCCAAAGGGCCGGATGAACAGGCAGGTCTCACAGGCCCGACGAAAGGCAACAGGCCCAGGGCCAGGTGAGCCTCCTCCGGGAGGGAGTTCCACAGCCGCAGCGCGGCCACCGAGAACGTCCGCTCCATCGTGGCCCCCCGGTTCACCCGGGGGACCTAGAAGGCGCCCCCAGTAGACCACAGAGGTTGCTCCAGGGCCTGGGGAGTGAGGCAGTCTCTCAGATAGGAGAGTCACTCCTCCAGGAACGGCCTCACTGCTGCCGCTGCCGGCTCCGCACAGAATCCCTCGAGGAGGCACAGACGTGCTCAGAACTTCCCCCCCCTCCCACCGAGATCGATGCAGACGCCATTGACCCACCTTGCCACTCAGGCTGATGGATGGCGCTGCTGACACAGAGCAGGAATTAATCCCATCATTTCCTCTCTCCCCCGCGCCAAGACTGCCTAGTGCCTTCAGCCCGACGCTGCCGCTCCCGTCTGCTCTGCGCGTGGGATGGCAGCTTGGACTCAGCGTCAGGGCACTGGGATGGGCACCTGCTACCGGCGCACAGGAGGGGCTGCCGCCCCCGCTGACAATGCCAAGGTCAGCTGGTTTAACCCGCTTCCTCTAGCTCCTGTGGGCTGGCTAAAAGCAGTTCCGTCACTGCCAGGGTAGCCTAGTCGATAAGGTGTGGGACTCGGACCCGGGAGACCAGGGTTCAAAGCCCATCATAGTCATGCACTCACTGTGGGGCCTGCGGCAAGTCTCTCTCAGCCTCAGTTCCCCATCTGTAAAATGGGAATAATGATGGCCTACCCCCGCAGAGCTGTTGCGAGGATGGAGGAGCATAAAGCACTCTGAACACTGAAAGCGCTTGTGACAGGATTTATGAAAACACATACTTATTGTGGTTTTCATGAACGAACAATAGGTTTGTAACTTCAGAACCATTATGTAAAACATGACAAAGCTGGTGCTGTTTGACTTGTCTAGAAATACTGAGTCCAACGAGGGGAAATTTGTACGTGGGAACAATATAAGAAAAGTTACGTTTGGAAAGCAGAAAATAAAATGTGAGTCCAAAACAAGTTGAGCTGCTTTTGGTTCAGGTAGGGAAGACAACTGTAATGCTGATGAAGTGTTACTGAAGGGGTAACACTGGAGTTTCCCAGTAGCTTCCAGAGACTGAGCGAATGGGCCCAGAAACCGAAAGGAGGAAGAACCTTCTGGGAGCCATTTAGAAAGTATTTAGGATGACAAAGATAAGCCAGAAGAGAGAGAGAGACACCCATTGGCCCAGACGCTGCCAAGACACGGACTGAGAAGCATTGAAGGAGATCAAGACGCCGGCCCAGCTACAGACATCTAGCTGCGTAAGATATTAGTCAGGCGCTTTCTAGTTAATCTAGCATTGGAGAGTAGGTCCATTCATGGCTATTAGGCAAGTAGAGGACAAGATGGAACTTCCTGCTGTTAGGAGCTGGGAGTGAGCAGCAGGGAACGCATTGCCTCATAGTGACCCGTTGCGGACTTCTCCCAAGCGACTGAGATCGTCACTGTCGGAGACAGGATGCTGGGCTCGATGGACCACTGGTCTGACTCAGTCTGGCATGGCTTATGTTCCGCAGGAGCCTGGGCAACCAAGGCACAGCGGCTGCCAGGAGAGAGCTCGGAAGTTTCCTCTGCAGGTTAGAAGAGCGTTTGACAGCAACACTTGGCTCCGTGCCATCCCAAGGCCATTAGCGCGATCCCGGAGATCAATAACTAATGTCAGCCCCCAGGAACTGGAGAAGAAAGGATGTGTCAGGAGCAGTCGCCTCCCTCATCAAGAGCGGTCCGAAGCCCAGCAACCGCTTCAAACCCCCAAGCACTGCAACTCGCCTGTAGCGTTTCCACCTTCTCAGAGCTGGCAGGCTGCCCGGCTTCCCCCACGGGGCCGAGAAACAAGCTAGCCTTCGGCACCCACTGGAGGCAGAGGGCTGCCCAGGGAACCGCGCAGGCCGCGAGTGGAGGAACGACAGCGATGTTCGCCGGACGGACGATGCAGCCCTGGGACAAGGGGTCTTGCTGCAGTTTGACACCCAGGAGCCTGGCTACGTACCGAGCACATAAAATCGGCCCGTCCCCTCCTGAACCCACCACTCTACCCATGTCCCAGGTCTCATCCTAGACTGGAAGAAGCTTGCCTCAGCCCTCCTGCCCCATTGGCAGCAGTACCCTAGTTCTGGGGCCTCTCGCCGTCCCCGCCCCGGACCAGAGCACCAATCCTGGAAAGGGCTTTAGGGTCAGACATGAGCTCCTAGCCCAGCGTGGTGGCAACAGCGCTGAAATCCTTTGCTGTATTAGGAGGGGACAGCCAGTAAGTGCATGGAAGGGAGGTCACCCCAGCAACCCTCTCTCACGGCCACAGTCTAGAAACGAGAGGGGCAGCAGAGCAGGGTTGCACGCGTGAGTGGAAGGCTGGAAAACCAGGTTCAGCCACAAGTTGCAGCCACAAGTTGCAGGCAGCTGCCTACGCCAGCTGAGCTGCTGCTGCTTCTGCCTAACGTTACACCGCTGCGACGTCTAGAGACTGAGCGAGTTCCAAGCACCTTCGGGCAGACTGGGAGACAGACCGAGATTCGAGGGAGGAACGTGAAAGCTGGACAAAACTCAAGAGAAAAGAGGTCAATCAGGGAGGTGACTGACTGCCCAGTCAACCAGCCCTGGAGGGTGGAGACACCCGGGAGCCAACCAGCCTGGAGGGTGGAGACACCCGGGAGCCAACCAGCCCTGGAGGGCAGCTCCCCCACCACACACAGGCCAGGAACCAAGAGTAAAGAGGTGCCAATGGCCTGTCCTTCAACTGCATCCAGCCCTTCGCAAACCTTACCCAACCTGTAGCTTCAGTCTCTGCCAGCGATTGCCCCAGCCCCGTCACATCCTGCAAAGCCGGTTCCCAGACCTGCAGGCTTTGAAATGCCGGACCGGGAGACAATCCCAGCCCCGGGCAGGACACACGTCTGTCCGTAGTGCAACCCGGCAGACGGGGGACACTTGCAGCTCGACAGGCAACGCCTGGCTTTAAAGAGCAGTCAGGCTCCAGGGAGAGGGGACCAAGCTCCCCAAGGGGCGCTGCAAGCCCTGCATGGCGGTAGGGGGGCCACCAGGCATATTTGTACGGCAGACTTATAGAAAATACATGTTGCAGGGCCTACATTGGGGCCTCTGGTGCGCACACCCTCCCCGCCTTCTTGCAACATGCATTTCCCATAAACGTTCCTTAAAACGTGCCCAGCCCCTCCCGGGCCGGGTGCCTCGAGCCAACCCCTCCCAGCTGCTCGGGAGCCGCCAGGCGCGAAGAATCAGAGCAGGCTGGAGCCAGAAAAGGGGTTGGAGGGGCAAGTCACTGCTGCTGGTTCTGCCATCCAGGAGGAGCTGCCCGGCTGGGGCAGCCCACGGCTTCACGCAGCCCACTCCCCACTGCTGACAGCAGCCGGCCTGGAACGTGGGGAAGCCCAAGGCAGAGCAATTCTGGCTCTGGCTCGCCCTCCAGCCTCCCCTGCCTGGCACATCTGGAAGCACCGACGGGCCTGGCTACTGCTGGCCTCCTCTCCGGGGCCCCCGGCAAAGGGAACGTTTCGTGCCCAGGGGGCAGGGCCTGGGACTCGCTCACCAACTGCCACAAAAGGGGTCATTTTAAAGGGGTCACTTTCTCAGCACGGCCGCCTTCCCCAAGCAGCTTTCCCGAAAGCAGCCCGAGCCGATCAGCTGCAGGGACCGTCTCTCCCCTGCAGCTTCCCCTTGGTTCTCTCCTGCCTGGGGGGCCACGCCGACCTCGCCACGTTTGCCGCAAGTCACTGGCAGCAGCTCAGTGGGTCAGGCTGCCCAGGGAAGGGCTGGATTGTCCATTGCTCGCTGCCTGCACACCGGGCATCTTCTAGGGGGCGTGCGTCAGCCAGACACGGCGAGCCGGCCCGAGCTGGAGGAGACTCGCTGGCCGGCTCGAGGCAGCCCCCAGCTGGCACTCAACAAGCTCACTAAGCGTCCCAGCTAAATGAGGAATGGGAACCGCGCATCGGGCCGTATGCAGACTCGCCAGAGAGCTGCTGCCCCTCTCCTCTGCCAGGTTAATCGGCGGGGGGGTCGGAAAGTTACCAAATGCAGCAGAGGGCAGAAGCGTCTCTGCGATCTCCATCAACAAAGCAACCTCTGAGAAGTCAGCTCCTTGCCCCCTCCCCCCCCCCCCGGTTTGGATAAATGATCTGCCTGCTGCTCTCCGAGATCAGCTACAACTCCTCACCCACCGCCCCCACGGGGGCTGTGACGCCGGCGGGGGCCTCCCCCAGCACACAGACCCAGGGGCAGCCTGCTCCTACGCTAGCTACGCCGTCCCTTCCCCGTGCCGGGAGAGGAGCGAGATTCGCAATCTCTGGCCCTTGCCCCACCGCTGTTGCCGTTTGCCGTTATCCGGCTGCCTCCTCACGGCGTTCACCGCTAAGGCGGCAAGCACATCATTAAACACTTCTCGCTCTGGAAAGCTGCTCAGTCAGATTGCAGCCTCAAGCCCTCCAATCTCGGTTCTATAGATTCCTTCCAGGCGAGGGCCTATTCCTCTCGCTACCTCAGTCCCACAAAGGAGCCAACCAGGCACGAGCTTGGCTGCCTCCCGGCTCCTAAGCCGCGTAGCCACGGTTACCAAGCGACTGGGGCAGCCTGCAGCCAGCGCCTTTGGAAGCTGCGGAGGGAAGCGTGCCCGCACGGGGGCCTGCAGGGCACGAACCCAGCGGCGTGCGGCCCTCCAGGCCGGCTCAGGACAAACCCCACTGCCTGCCCCCACCAGTCACTAGGGCGTCTGCACCTGGGAGCGCCCTGCGCAGCCTCCTGCCTCTGCTGTCCCAGGACGGCGCCCTCGGCCCTCCAGCCAGCAGAGGCGCCACCACCTCGGCTGAACATGTGCCAGGGGGAGGGGGCGCCTCACCGGGATCGGCAGCTCCGGATTTCACGGTGTCTGGGAGGGAAGGTTGCAACAGCGTCTGTGGCTCTCAAAAAGGGAACGGTTTTCACATTCCTATCAATCCCAGGCTTGAACCAAAAACATTAGAAGCTGAAACACTGGCTTTCAGGAAACGTGACTTTGCCAGAAACAGCAAAATTCGAGAGAGATGTTTGGGGCTGCGCTTTTGAATTTTCACACATGGCATTTTTCAAAGGAGAACATTCCAACTAACTCCACTGTCCCTCTCCCAGTGAACCCCTGCGGGTCTTCCCACAGCTTGCAAGCTCGGTGGGTTCCCAATCCTGAATTACTCCCAAACTAGCTCCACCCGAGGCCAGGGCACCAGAACAGCAGGGGCTGGGGCTTGGGTTCGAGTCACTCTGACAGCTTTAAGAGTCAGCTGTCGAGCATCGCACACCGGGCCGAGACCTGCAGTCCCCACAGGGGTGTCTGGGAGAGTATTGTCAGCCGGCTGCGAGAGGTGCCAGAATGTCAGCGCCCGCTCAGTGCCAGCCGGGCACCTATGATTGACGGGGTGCAGGCAAACACAGGCCGTGCCAGTTGGTTACAGCTTGATTGGGCCCTTCTGGAGAGGAGGTTACGGAGTGAGTGACACACGAGACAGGGTTATTCTCCATGCGTAACGATCGGAGCTGCCATGCTGCGCAGAGGGCACTGCCACAGGGGCCGATGGAGCAATCCCAGGCTGCCAGGCAGAGTGAGGAGGGGACAAGGCGCATTCTGCCCCCCTCACTACTCCCACAGCATCGCCACCGTTATCATGAGCTCCGCCAGCCTCCCACCGGTAGCTTAAAACGGCAAGCCAGAAAATCCCCAGCCGAGTGCTGAAGCATTAATTCCCGTCTCTGCAAATCCGGGCTGCTCTTTAGCAACTCCCCACTCGCTGGCCCAAGCGCACCTGTGGGACTCCCTGCCACAGCCTGCCCTGGAATTCAGCTACACGTGTCCGTGCTGCCTGTTGCGCCAGAGTATGGACCCATGAAACAAGCCTCCCCTTCCCCACAGACAGGCAGCCAGCAGCACCCGCTCTGCCCAGAGATGGCAAGTGCGGTAACGAGGGAGGCCCATTGCCACCCGCTTCTGCTACTCCCACAGCAACCACCACCGAAAGAGCCTCTCGGCAAGTTACCAACCTGCCGCTCCACCCACGCAAAGGTGCCTCCCAAAATCCGGAGAAGAGGCCTCTAAGCTGCCGCTAATAAGCACCGCATCAAAGCAGCAAAGCTGGTGCCGAGCTTCCAGTTAGGAGAAGGATCCTGCTAATTAACACACACAAACACAAGCCTTTTATCAGCTCCCAGGTGTGGAGGCAGCAGCGCCCAGCGCCCGGCTCTGCCCCATGCCCGTGCCCAGCAGCCACGCCCAGCCCGGCAACGCTGCCTCTCGGTGTCTGGGGTCACCGCTGCCAGGGTGGGCACGGAGCAGCCAGTCCCTTTCTGCATGGCCGAGGGGCTGGGATCCGTTCAGTCCCGAGAGGGGCTAGGGGCCGGCCGGCCGGCCGGCGGTCACTCCAGCAAGGACAGGAAAGCCCAAGAGCTACAGGGGTGTCTGGGGGGAGGGGTCCTTCTCACGCCCGAAGGGAAGGGCAGGGCAGGGTTTAGGAGACACCCCCCCCCCAGAGAAGGGAAACAGGCCCAGGAGGAGGCCGGGCAGACACAACAAACACTGGCAGCTCCAGGAACCGGGGAACAAGAGCAGGAAGAAGAGCAGGAGGGCAGCAGCAGCAGGTGGTTTCCTTTCATCCGGCAGCACCACTGGGCACTGCCAGGCAGAGGCCACTTGGGGGGAGCAGACTGCCCTTGCTCCAGGGCAAAGCGCCCCCCCCATCCCCACTACCACCCCCCAGTGCAGCGCGACCAGCAGCTTCCATGCCACACACACTCCCCCGGGCAGGCAGCCCCGCCCCCGGGGGCAAAATGCCCTTTCATACGCCCAGGAGCGTAGCCTGGAAGGGGCCCAAGGGGAGGCTTTGGGACACCAGAGCAAGGGGGGGGGGGGGGGGGGGGGAGAGGGGGGAAAGGGG
>QEPC01011901.1:29702887-29730351 GCA_003113815.1 Sphenodon punctatus | reverse complement strand
AGGGTAGGGTAGGTTGCCTGAGCTGAGCTGAGCAGGGCAGGGTAGGGTAGGTTGCCTGAGCAAGGCAGGGCAGGGCAGGGGAGGCTGCCTGAGCTGAGCTGAGCTGAGCAGGGCAGGGTAGGTTGCCTGAGCAGGGGAGGCTGCCTGTAGGGGAAGGGGAAGCTGCCTGAGTAGGGGAGGCTGCACCCCTCCTGCACAAGGCCCCCCCCCCCCCGCTGCTGGGCAAGGACCCAGGAGTTTGGGACGGGAAGTGAATTGAACAAGTGATTCCCCTCTTGTGCCGCCTCCATTCCTTTGCAGCTGCTGGGCGTGCGGCACTCTGGGGTTCTCGCTGTGGGGCTGGCCACCCAGAGCCCTGCCTAATCCTCAGCATGACCTGTTGGGTTTGGGGTCTCTTCCCACAGCGATAGGGGTGGAGGCCTCCGCTCCTCCTGCCGCCGCAGTGGAAGGAGGGTGCAGCTCCCTCCAGCAGGAGGGAGCCACTCACTTCCCTGCTTCCAAGGGGGAGTATTTGTTCTCCTGGAAGCTGGCCGTGACCGACAGGGAGAGGCTGCCCGGCCCAGGCATCTCTGCAGCGGGAGACTGCAAGTGCTCCAAGCCTGCCGTGCCCTGCGGGGCGCTGACAAGGGGGGATCCTGCCCCAGGGGCCGGGCCGGGCCGGGCCGGGCCGCGGGGTCAGCAGCCAAGCAGAGCCGAGGACCGGCATTCAGGCCTCAGGGTGCAAACGGGAGTCAAGAAGAGCAGGCCTGGCTGTAGCTCATGGCAGCCAATCAGTCACCTGACCATCACATGACAGCAGCACTGGGGCCAGGGCTTCCTGGATGTTGCAAACCCTCCCCACAACAAATTCTCTTGCAAGCGGAAAATCCATATTTTGCAAGCAGCATAAATTATGCAAATTAACACAGAATCCCCCAAATGCTGCAACCTTTGAATGCAAATAATCTCCCATGATGCCATTGCATCCGTTTTTAGCCTCCCATTTTTGGACACTGTGTTACGCAGGCCCCTGGTCCCTCCGCAGTGGCCGCCCCGGTATCCTTGGTACACAGCGGCCCTGGGGCTGCTAGCACAGGAGGATAGGTGGCTCGGCTCGCTCCAAAGCCAGCTGACCGTGGCATAGATAGTTCTGAAGGCTCATGGCTGTGGCAGACGGAGGTGTTGCCAACCCCAGCCAGCAATGGCCCCAACGTCTCCCAGCTGACTTTCGGCAGCCAGGACGGGCATGGATCTAGTTCACAACTTGTCACCCGCTGCAGTGGCACCCAGGCACCCACCACTATGTCAGAGTTTGGGGTTGGGTGAGTGACCAGCTGTGAATTAGATCCATGCCCACCCTGGCTGCCATAACGTCGGCAAAGTGCCATCCAGCGGAGATCTTCTGAGGGGTGAAGAGCCTGCTTAATCCTGGCTGTCTCCACCGGAGTTACTCATTAGCTGCCCGCTGGGATGAGTTTGCCTGCCACCTGCTTTGCAGATGAAGTCACTTGGATTTAGCTCAATTTGGGCGCTACTAATTTGGGTGCAGAGTCAAAGTTTGGGGCCGGGGAGGCTCAGTCTTGTCCAGATTGCTTGGATCCGTTTCAATTCATCTCGCCCACTGAGGCAGAGGGGGTGCTTGGAGCAGCTGTGAACTAGATCCACTCCCGTCCTAATGGGGGAAAGCTAACTGGGAGACATTGGCCCGTTGCTGGCTGGGGTTGGCAACGCCTCCTTTGGGGAGGGGAGGGTGCCTGAAGGTCTCAAAACTGTGGTTATCCGACCCCTTCTGAAAAAATCATCTCTTGATGTTGACTTGCCTGCCAGCTATTGCGCTGTCTCTCATCTTCCCTTTTTAGTAACAGGTGGTTGCTTTGCAGCTTCAGGCACATCTCGATGCTATTGGATTCCTGGACCCGTGTCGGTCAGGATTTCGCCCTGGGCTTGGCACCGAGACACCTGTGCTCTTGGCTGACAATCAACAAGGGCACTTGGGCCCTGTTCTGACACCACTGTGGGATCTCACAGAGGTTCCCAAGATGGCTCTTGAGTGGTTCTGCTCATTCCTGGCTGGGAGAACCCAGAGGGTGGTGATGGGCAGTGACTTGTCATCCCCTCAGGAACTCCTGCAGGTTCCATCTTGGCCCCACTCCTGTTCAATGTGTAGCTGAAGCCCCTGGCGAGGTTGTGCGGAGATTTGGAGTGACGTGCCATCAATACGCTGGTAACACCCAGCTCTCTCTCTCGGTGCCTGGCTGCTGTTTGGGGACTGGATGAGGGGGAGCTGATTGAAGCTCAGTCCAGACAATGATTGGCCGGCCTTGTGACCTGGTAAGACCTATGGACCCCTGTTCTTGATGGGGTCTGGCCTCCTTTGGGCATTCAGGTTCATAGCCTCGGGGGCTCTTGGAGCCATCACTGCGCCTGGATTGTCAGGTTGTCCAGGAGCACTTTTCACCTATTACATCTGGTGAGAAGGCTGCGATCCTTTTGATCAGATTCAGATCTGGCCACTGTTGTCCCTCGAGGCTAGACCACTGCAACGCGTTCTACGTGGGGTCGCCCTGGAAGCTGGAGTTGGTGCAGAACGTGACGGCCTGTCTTCTATCGGGGGTGGGACATTGGGAGCATGTTGCAGCGGTGCGTCAGAGTCTGCGCTGGCTGCCAATAGCTTTCCAAGCATGATTCAAGGGGTTGGTTTTGATCTCTAAAGCCCTAAATGGTTTGGGCACCAGGTATCTAAAAGACCGCCTCTTCCCTATGTCCCGTCGCTGCCTCGGAGGTGAGCTGGGGGCGCCCTCTTGCAGGGACCATTGCCCTGTGATGTTCCTACAGCAAGGGAACGCAGGGGGGAGGGGTTCTTGGTGGCTGCCCCATAGTTCTGGAAGCCCCTCCCCATGGAGGTACATTTAAGCCCGAGCCAGGTCCTCTTCCAGAAATTATGCAAGACCTTTGTGTTTGTCCGGGCATTTGGGAGGCACGGATAGGGTTGGGTGGAGGGGCTAGGAGAGAGGTGAGGGGGTTAAGGGGATTTTAAAAATGGATTACATGATTATTAATTTTTTTGTTTTATTGATTGTAGGCTGCTCTGAGTATTTATGGGAAGGGTGGCATTTAAATTTAAATAAATAACATTTTAAAAATCTCAAAATACCAGCAGGGTGTGGTGGCCTCTTCGGTCCCATGAGTGGTCGTGGGGCACAGGCGTTCAAGGAGAGGTACCTCAGCCAATAAGTTTTGCCCCTGAGAATAAGCTCTGCCCCTCACTCACGTGCACCCCCCTCCCACCATTCCAAGTGCAGGGAGAGAGAGAGTGTCTTGTGGCTCTAGCCTCTCCCCACTGGCCTCTTAGGAAAGAGCTGCTGCCTGAGCCTTGAATCCCTGACTCTTTGTCTTTCTTGCCTGAAAGAAGAGCTTGGACCCCTGCTTGTAGGAGGCCAGTGGGATTCAGCCCCCAAAAAGGACCATCTAAACAGAGACGGCGAGTTGGGACGTGCAGGCAGCTCCCAGTGTCGGTCCCCTCTTGGCTGCCTCCCAGGAGTCCCTTGCAGCTGCATGGCCCTTCTACTCTCCTGTCATCTGCATCAGGGCTGCCCTGGCAGAGATCCAGGGGGAATCCCACCCTGCTTGGCAGCCAAGCCCCAGGGAGAGCCACCTGCAGCCCTGCCCCCTCTGCTCTGCACCAGGCCACTGGCACAGAAGGGGGATCCAAACTACAGTTCCCAGAATGCCACGTGCTGATGCAAGCTGCCAGGTGGTGTCATCATCTCCTGTTGCTGAGATGCCACCCAGCGTTAGCAGCGCAGCAGCTGGCTGTGGGCACCGCAGCCCCGGCTGCAGTTCAGCCTCCTAGCAACGCGCTCACCCCCTTGGCACAGAACTCTCTCCTCCTCTCTGCAGCAGCATTGTACCCCCAGCCCCTGCCTCCCCCGAGCAGCCCTGCATGCTCTGACGTGAACTCCCCCAGCCAGTTCCAGCCTCCCAGGCTGCCTCCCAGACCCCGGCATTGGCCATGGGAGGCAGCAGGGCTGAGGGAGGCTTCGGCCCCTGCTAGGCCCCACTGTTCCAGGCAGCCAAGAAGCTGGGGTTTCCTCTTGCTCCAGGCCCCATGGGTGGTTCTGCTCTTCCCCCACCTGGAGGGATCAGGTTGGCTGGGTCCAGAGCCCTTGATTGGGCTAGCCCCGTGATGGAGACCGGCCGGCGCAGAAGGGCTGCTGGATGGGAGCTGGGGAGGCCAGCCCCCAATAATCCTGTGGGGAGGGTGGGGAGGTTCGCACCCATCTGACCCCAAGGGAGACCCTCTGATCAGTCTCAGCTGCTTGGGGGAGGCCGTGTGAAACCCGGGTTCATTCACCCTAGAGCAGCAGGCAGGGAAAGTGCCTCGTCCTCAGCGGAGAGCACAGAAGGGAGGGGCACTTGCCCTGCCCAGGCAGGGACATTCTAGGGGCAGCTAAAGCAGCTGTAGGAAATGCCATCCCCATTGCCGGGGCACTGACCCAGGCAACCTGCTGGCGCACAGGAAGAGGAAGCCATAGCGACACCCTGACTTCGGCAAGAAGACTGCTCTGCTCCCCGTTGCTTGGCAAGATTCTCGGTCCCGGCCCCGGCCCCCGCTTAGCCCCAGATGTCTGGGCAACCAGACCTTTGTTTTCCTGTTTAAGAGAAACTGCTTTCTTGTGGCCAAAAGGGGAAGTGCACCACAGGCCCCCGAAGGGAATCGGCTGCAGAACTGGAGACTTGTTCTGGGGGAGACTGGGGGTCTCCCCAGTGAGTGTCCAGCCCTCCTGGCCAATTGTCAAGGAGAGCGGAGAGGCAGGGGCGACTGAAACCAGAAGCCAAAGAATCCACTCTCTCCTCCCCCGGCAGGAGCAGGCGCTCCGGTGCTCAGCGTAGCCCTGGTGTTGGGAATTCCAGGCCCTCGGGCAGGGCACCCAGCCAACCTGATCCCGGCCTTTCATGCATGGACGCAGCTGGGCTATTTCATTGCTCATCAAGCCAAAACCTCTCTGGTCAAGCGCAGCTCCAAGGGTGGGGATAAAGCTGTCCTGGGAAACCCCCGCTTTGACCACTGCAGGTGTGTGGAGCCGTAGGCTCCAGCTGGGGTTTGGGGGACTAAGCCCCATGATCACTGTAGTATCAATATGTTGGCTCCTGTCTGGATTCTCACTTGGCCCATGTATGGGAACGTGGCTGGGAGCCAGCGAATGGTTGAACTCTGGGTGACTGCGGCTCATCTTTCCTAGCAAGGCTCTGCATGGGCAGACATACCAGGCTTGAGTGATTCCTGAGATGGCTAATGACCCATTAACAGGCCATTGAGGCACCCACCTCGGACAATGGCAAAGCACGGGAACAGGCAAGCCCCTGGGTGCCCTTCCCTGGGACAGGGTGGAGATTCCTGCTGCAGCTGGTGGGCTTTAACAGGGGCCCGTGCGGGGCTGCAGGGGCGCTCTCTTTTGGGATCTGTGCTTGAACCTAAGCAGATGCCCTGTCACCCGGCCGGGGACACAGAGATGAGACTCCCATCCAGTAACCAAGATTTCTACCGACGCTTGGGAAGGCCTCGCCAGGGGACTGGAGGGGAGAGTCAGCCTTGTGCTTCTTGCCCTTTATTTTCCCTGGGCCCGTTCTGTGCCCGTTTGAGGCCCTGTTGCTTTACCTCTTCAAACATAAAGCTGCTCTTTCAGTTCCAAACGTGGTCTCCTCATGTTCGCTGCCGCCGAGCATTGAGCAGGGCGGGAGTTCTCGGCCAGCCTCGAGACGAGCCTAACCCAGCGGTACATTTCTGAAACCTGCGACTGCCAGGGGCAAGAGAAAACGTCGGGGGAACAGTCCAGAGTGAGTGGGGACCCGGACAGCCCACTCGGCCCCAGGTGACAGTGGTGAGCCAAGACAGCGACCCACTCCAGCTCCGTTTTGTGGCGTTGCGGGGAGACGCATTGTGGTAGTGGGTGAATTGGCACCGACATTGCATGTGTGAAACCTCATAAGGAGTCAGAAGTTGTACAGAAGGCACAAGTGTTTGTTTGTTTCTTTGGAGTATGAACAAAGAGGATCTGGTGAAGGAACGTCATGCCAGAAATCTAGGAATAACCGATAAAACCAAAGACCAGCTTATCATCCCACTGATTCAGCATGAGCAGCAACTAATCCCCACCCACCCCATGCACACACAGAGAAGGCTGGATGCCTCAACAAAAGGGAGTTGGCCAGACGTGCCCTGAAGCAACAGGAGTTGAAACTCCAGCAGGAACAGGAGACTTGGTGACAGGAGAAGGAAGCCATCCAGCGAGAGAAAGAGGCAGCTCTGCTAGAGCAGTCTGCACTCCACAGAGCAGAGGAGTTGGAACTTGAGAAATTCTGCTGGGATGAGGCTGAGGGGCAGCGCCAGCACGAGCAAGCCTTGGGCGTCAACACCACACGTAATTGCTCGGGTCACGCACTCACCCCCAGACCCCCACTGATCCAGCAGTATACCCAGCTAATTCCATGCCACCAGGAGTCTATGTGCTTCAAGGAATTCTTCTCCACCTTCGAGAAGATCTGCGAGAGGAACGGGATTGCAGAGGACCTCTGAGTGCCTGTGATTGTCCCAAAGTTGTCAGGGAAAACTGCTCTGGAAGGACCCGGAGGAGACCTATTCTTCGCAGACAGCACGCCAGAGCTGCACAGGCAGCGGTTCAGGATGTTAAAAATTGGGGACACAAGCCACAAAGAATTTGCCTGTAAGTTGCATACATCCTTGAGCAAATGGTTAAAAGGGGCGGGGGTGTCCACCTACCAGGAATTGGTTGACTTGATTGCTTTAGAGCAGTTTTTGGACATCCGTTCGTCAGGTGTAAAGGCCCGGGTCTTAGATAATAAATCCTCCACTGCTGAGGAGGCAGCACAAGTGGCGGATGAGTACTTGGGTAACAGGGTCCATTTTCAAAATAAGAGCCATAAAGGAGAGGGCAATATCCCAGGTCCCCTGGGTGAATGGAAGCCCCAGCAGGCCAGAGGGAGAGGGGAAGGGATGTACAACGCCCCCCCGTTCCCCAGCCATAGCTCCAATCCTTGCTCCTAGGAAGTGCCACATTTGCAGACAAACGGGTCCCCTCATGCGAGCCTGCCCAATAATCCCGCTCTCCCACCACGGGCTGTAAATGCCCTGGCAGTTGTTGGCAGTAGCTCGGCTGTCACCCCAGAGGGGGTCACGGCTAACTGTGCCAGCAAAGGGGAAGCGGGAGGCTCGGATCAATGGGAGACCATGTTGAGGGTTGTGGGACGCCGCGTCCGATCTGCCGGTGAGCTCGAGCGAGGTTGGGCCGGAGGGCTGCCTGCTCCCTGGGAGCTTTGTGTCTCTGCCCCTCACTAGACGGATGGATTCAGAGGCCCCATAGAGCTGGTGGTTCTGCCACGGCTCCATGCTGCCGTGCTAATTGGAAATGACTGGTGAGTGGGTGGCCAACACTCAGGATGTTGCCCCAGGGAATGGGGCAGGGGGTTACTGCCCGGGGGGGGGGACAGGAACGAAGCCCCACTGCGGCGGCCTCCCAGGCCCTCACCACTCCGGTGCAGGTTCGTGGCCCGGAGGCAGGGTGCTCCGGTAGCAACTCCGGCGCTGCCAGGGGAGACAAGCAGGAGCTCGACTCACCGGCCGGCCGTGCAGAGTGCTAAGAGGAGGGAGAGGCCCCGGCCCATGTGTGTCCTGGTGGGGCCATTGGAGACTCTGCTCTGGAGCGGGAGGGGCATGCCACGGCAGGCAGTTCAGTCAGGAGGGCAGAGAAACAGGGAAGCCAAGAAGAGCAGCTGTCAGTCCCCTCCCTGGAAGCTACTAGGCAGGAAGCGGCAGGTGCTTTAGCAGGGACTGGTAGCAGGGGGATTTGTGGCTGGGAGGGTGGCCTCCTCTACCGAGCGCCCCCCAAGAGGGGGAGAGTGTTCTTGGCCACTCTGCAAGCAGCGTGTCCCGCTGAAGTACAGGGCTGAGCTCCTGCGGCTCGCACACAACAGCCCCGTTGCTGGGCATTTGCAGGGTCGAGCCAACTAACAAGAGGCTGGAAAAGAACTTTTACCGGCCTGGCTCGTATTCGCAGGAGAAGGAGTACTGCCAGGTCCCGTGATCCAAGCCACCAGGGCTACGCAAAGCGCCCTGGTGCCCTCTCCCCACCATTGAACAGGGTTGCCATGGATATTGTGGGGCCAGTAAAAAAGGCTTCCAAGACAGGGAAGAAATCCATCCTGGTCGTAGTAGCCCGAGGCAGTTCCCCTTTCCAATCTCCCAGCTGAAACTGGCTGATGCCCTGTTCTCTATTTTCAGTCAGGTGGGATTGCCCTTAGAAATCTTGTCAGCTAGCGGATCAAATTTTGTGTCCCAGATTTTTCCCCAGCTGTGGAAGCTGTGTGACGTGACCCAACTCAAGTCTGCCCCCTTCCACCCTGAGACAAACAGGCTGGTGGAGTAATTTAATGCCACATTGGAATCCGTGCTGGCGGCCTTTATGCATGAGAGACAGAGACTGGGACAAGCTGCTGCCCTCCTTCCTGTTTGCGTACAGGGAAGTCCCCCAAGCTTCTCCCCTTTCGAGCTGCTGTTTGGCAGCAGGTCAGGGGTCCCTTGGATGTGATCAGGGATGCCTGGGAGGGATACCCCCAGACGGACGGGCCGTCTGTTGTCCACTATGTGCAGAAACTAAGGGATGACCTTAAGGAAATGCGGGACACAGCCCTCACCAACCTGGCAAAAAGCCAGAGTACCCAGAAACTCTGGTATGATAGGAAGGCAGGGTCATCGTCATTACTTGGTCCTAGTAATGAGGCCCTCAGAACCGTTTCAGGGACAAGCGTCATGGGAGGGGCCTTATGAAGTTCTGGAACAAAAGAATGCCGTGACCTACCTGGTCAACTGCAGAGGAATTGCACAGCAACATGCATCCCTACTGTAGGGACGGGTCTGTGCACATGGGTGCTGTGCAGCCGGGGGTGGGGTGGGGGCCGCTCTCAGAGCTCTTGGTGGACATCCTGCCAGTCACTGGCTCTACCACCCCCCTTGAAGAGATTAGCATCTCAGGGCGGCTTGAGCCCCTGCAACACGAGCATCTTGTGGTCCTGCTTGGGGAGTACAGGGAGGTGTTCTCTGATGTGCCAGGGAGAACAGACCTGGTCTTCCCCGCCAACGATACAGGGAGCCAGAGGCTGGTTGATTCCAGGCCACTTGGGGAAAATCCAACAGCACATCCACAGCGAATTACAGGATAGACTGAAGCTCAGGGTAATTCGGCCTTACAGAAAGCTGAACGCCAGAACAGCACCAGTTCCTTACCCAATGCCCAGGACAGATGCTGCCCTTGACACTCTGGCTGGGGACACACGTTCTGTTCACCTTTGATTTGACTAAGGGATACTGGCAGGTCCCTCTAGATCCACAGGCAAGCAAGAAAACTGCCTTGTTATTGACAAGGGGCTGTATGAGTTCAGTCATGCCCTTGGGGTTGCGTAATGCCGGTGCCATCTTTCAGAGCCTGGTGAACTGGGTACTTGAGGGATGTGGGGACTTTGCTCTTGCATATATTGACTTGGCAGTGTTTAGCAAGTCATGGGATGAACATGTCGTGCATCTACGCCAGGTTCTGGAGAGGCTTTGCCAGACTGGGCTAACAATCCAAGTGTAAACTGGCAATACCCCAAGTGTCTTACTTAGGACACTGGGTGGATAGTGGGCAGCTGCGCCCTGATCCCCCCACTGCCCAGTGGCCAATCCCTAAGACCCAGAAACCGATGCAGACTTTCATTGGCTCAGCTACCTCCCTCTGAAAGACTTCAGTGCCATTGTCGCTCCCCTCACTGGCCTCACTAAGAAGGGGCTACCAGAGAGGGTGACATGGTTGGCTGCACCAGACTTCAACACCCTCCTTGAGGTATGGACCGATGCCTCAGGCACGGGCCGGGAGGCTGCATGATGCAGAAGGGGGCTGATGGACCCAGACCCCCCAGTCGTTTACGTTAGCAAGAAGCTACTGCCCCAGGAAAGACACCTTGTCACAATACAAAGGGAGTGCCTTGCTAGAGTTTGGGCTGCGGAAAACGGAAACCCTACTTCTATGGTCAGCAATCTGCCCCACATACTGACCATTCCCCATTGCCGTGGCTCAGCCGAGTAAAAGGGTCACATTCAAAGCTGCTGCAGGAATAGGATCTGGATACTGTACACGTCCAGGGGAGGGAGAACGTGCCGCAGATGCACTCTCCCGTCAACACCGCGACTTTCCCGGATTGACAGAGTCACTCCTACCAATATCATTTGGGGTGTGTGTGTGTGTGCGGTGGTGTCCTGGGAAACCCCCGCTTTGACCACTGCAGGTGTGTGGAGCTGTAGGCTCCAGCTGGGGTTTGGGGGACTAAGCCCCATGATCACTGTAGTATCACTTGGCCCATGTATGGGAACGTGGCTGGGAGCCAGTGAACGGTTGAACTCTGGGTGACTGCGGCTCATCTTTCCTAGCAAGGCTCTGCATGGGCAGACATACCAGGCTTGAGTGATTCCGGAGGTGGCTAATGACCCATTAACGGGCCATTGAGGCACCCACCTTGGACACTGGCAAAGCACGGGAACAGGCAACCCCCTGGGTGCCCTTCCCTGGGACAGGGTGGAGATTCCTGCTGCAGCGGGTGGGGTTTAACAGGGGCCCGTGGGGGGCTGCAGGGGCGCTCTCTTTTGGGATCTGTGCTTGAACCTAAGCAGACGCCCTGTCACCCGGCCGGGGACACAGAGAGGAGACTCCCATCCAGTAACCAAGACTTCTAGCGACGCTTGGGGAGGCCTCGCCAGGGGACTGGAGGGGAGAGTCAGCCTTGTGCTTCTTGCCCTTTATTTTCCCTGGGCCCGTTCTGTGCCCGTTTGAGGCCCTGTTGCTTTACCTCTTCAAACATAAAGCTGCTCTTTCAGTTCCAAACGTGGTCTCCTCATGTTCGCTGCCGCCGAGCATTGAGCAGGGCTGGAGTTCTCGGCCAGCCTCGAGACGAGCCTAACCCAGCGGTACATTTCTGAAACCTGCGACTGCCAGGGGCAAGAGAAAACGTCGGGGGAACAGTCCAGAGCGAGTGGGGACCCGGACAGCCCGCTCGGCCCCAGGTGATGGAAACCTTCTAGGGCAACTGTTTTCAAGCTGCAACCCAAATGAGAGAGGAGAGACATTTTTTGTGGCAGTTCTGGGAAGTTTCAGGGTTACAGCTCCTAGTTGGGGGACACCCACCCCACTTCCCCCCTGGCCCTGCCCAACCACCCCCAGGCTCTCTCCCCCCTGACCAGCTTTGTGGTCGGTCCCTGCCTCCGTGTTTCCCTCCTGCTATAGCCGTTGTTGTGAAGGCAGCAGCAGCTGCTGCAGCAGCACTAGTGACCTTCAGCCTCGCTAGACTAGACTAGCCCAGCATGAATGCGCAGCTGGTCACCAAGAGCTTCCTTGCAAGGGTCAGTCCGGTCTCCCTCCGCCTGGACGGGGTCTTGTCCCAGGCCCACTGCGAGGAGTTTGCCATCTACTTCGCAGACAAGATTGCTCAGATCTGGAGTAACTTTGACACCGGGCTGGAGGCAGTGGGTGAGGAGCACAAGGTTCTAGAGGCACCGTCTGGTCGATCTTTCTGGGAGGAGTTTTGGGAAGTGACGCCGGCCAATGCGGTGAATGTCCTGGGGTCTGTCAGAGCCACAAGTTGTGAATTAGATCCGTGACCATCCTGGTTGGTGAAAGCCTCCAGGGAGATGTTGGGGACGGTGCTGGCGAGGGTGGTCAACGCATCCCTCCAGCAGGGGAGGTTGGCGCCCAGTCTCAAGGAGGTTGTGGTGCACCCCCTTCTGAAGAAGCCATCTCTGGATGTGGGTGCACTCGCCAGCTACCGCCCCGTCTCTAATCTCCCCTTTTTAGGGAAGGTTATTGAACGGGCTGTGGCACTGCAGCTCCAGGCGCATTTGGATAGTATCGGTTTCCTTGACCCTTTTCAGTCTGGGTTCTGCCCCGGCTATGGTACTGAGACGGCCTTGGTGGACGATCTCCGCCGGAAGATGGACGCAGGATGTTTGACCTTTCTGATTCTGCTAGATCTCTCGGCCACTTTTGACACCATGGACCACGGGCTGCTGTTGAGATGGCTGCGAGACCTGGGGGGTCTGGACGGAACTATCCTTGGGTGGTTCTGCTCATTCCTCTCGGGGAGAAGCCAGCGGGTGGTGCTGGGGGCCAAAACATCAAGCCCCTGGGCCTTGACCTGCGGCGTTCCGCAGGGTTCGATTCTGTCTCCCTTATTATTTAATGTGTATATGCAGCCCCTGGGGGAGATTGTGAGAGGGTTCGGGGTGCGATGTTAACAATATGCTGATGATACTCAGCTGTACCTTCGTTTTCAACTGACCCAGGTCCTGCTGTCTCATTACTTTCCCAATGCTTGGAGGCCGTGGCGGATTGGATGCGGCAGAGCAGACTGAAACGATAAGACAGGGGTGATAGTGGTGGGAAGGGTGAGGGAGGTGCTGGCTCCTTCGGGGGAGGGGGGTGTCTGCCCTCCCATAGCCCAGCAGGTTCGGAGTCTGGGGGTGGTGTTGGATTCGGACCTCCGTCTGAATCAGCAGGTGGAGGCGGTGGCTAAAGCCGCCTTCCGACAGCTGTCTCTGGTGCGGAGACTCTGTCCATTCATCTCCAGGCCCGACCTGGCCACTCTTATCCATGCCTTCATCACCTCAAGGCTGGACTACTGCAACGCGCGCTACGTGGGGCTTCCCATTTCTGGTTCGGAGGCTGCAACTGGTGCAGAATGCGGCGGCCCGTCTCCTTACAGGGACAGGTTGGTGGGAGCACATAACACCGGTGCTCCGCGCTCTGCACTGGCTGCCTATAGCGCACCGAGCCAGATTCAAGGAGTTAGTTTTGATCTATAAAGCCCTACACGGTCTGGGCCCCTCATACCTTGGGGACCGCCTTGTCCTCCGCGCCCCAGAGCGATCCCTGCAGTCTGCGGGGGGGCCCCTTCCTGGAGGTCCCCCGTGTTAGGTGGGGGCCACAATGGAGAGGGCATTCTCGGTGGCCGGGCTGCAACTCTGGAATTCCCTCCCGGAGGAGGCTCGCCTGGCCCCGGGTCTGCTGGTGTTCTGCCGAGCCTGCAAGACCTGGCTGTTCGCCCAGGCCTTCGGAGGGGAGGGAGGAGTAGGGGGAGATGTTTGTTTTAAAATGTTTAAAATTAATAATTGATTATTGTTGTTTTTAGTGTTGTAAGCCGCCCCGGGATGCCATCGGGATGAGGGGGCGGCTAATAAATAAAACTGCTGTCCCTGCACAGCAGAGACTGGAGAGCCGGCTCTGGCCCTGAAGGAATCCTGGCTCCGGCTGCCACCGCCCCGGCTCCAGGCTCTGCCCCCAAGTCTTCTATAGGCCAAAAGAACAGGCTGAGGAGAAGCAGCAGCCTGAGCCAGGAGGAGCCTTGCAAACACCTCCCCCCACCCCCCATCACACTGGCTGGGCAGCTCAGCCTCACCAGGCCCTGACAATCAGCATTAGCATGGCTGGTAGGGGCAGTTCTTCGAGATGGCTCTGAACATGCACACCCCTGGGTTGCGTGTCGATTCGTGCCTAGCTCATTAACATTCAAGAGACTCTTTGGTGTCCTTGCGCCCCTCAGTATCGAACACTCTCCCGCCTATTCCCAACAGTTCCTTCCAACCCCGAGATTAGAAATCCTAGCGGGGCTGGGTGGGTGTTGTGAGAATGTTCAGAGCCATCTCGAAGAACCTTGTTTACATGGTAGCAACCGTCCGTTCTCCTTCAAGTGGCTCCTCACATTCTTACAACTGGGTGAGTACCAAGGTGAGGAGTCAAGGAGGTGGGAGGATTTCAGTTACTAAACAACCCACCATGGATGCTGATTTACTAGCATTTGTTATTTACTTGAATCTCAGCAATGGCAACTGACAAACTGTAATGAAATTAGCATTTATTTTGGTACGTATAACACATTAAACTTGAACTGAACAGTCAATAAAGTTATTTCCCAAGACTCAGAACTGATCTGCCAACACTCTTATCCTCTTCTGATTGTAAATTAACTACATAACATTTGGTAAACATACGCGTACTGTGCCAAGTTGCTGCTGTGCAAATTTGTTGCAGTTGGACATTTGCAAATGCTGCTAGAGATGCCCCAGCCCCATTCCAGGGGGGAGCTCTCCAGCCCGTCTTCCCCCACTTTGTTGTAGCAGAGGGTTAGAATTCTAACCAACCATTTAGAAATGGTCTCTGCCGATACCTGCAATACTAACCATCCTACAGCATAAGAAACCAACCACCTGTCTGATCTTCTAAGGCTCTTGGGTTTTTTCAGATCGAAAAGCAGAGCACGCCTTACACCCAGCGTCTGCAATCTTTTATGCTCTTCGTCCTCATGTGGTGGAGGCATAACATGGGGGAGAACTATGGACTGATTTAGGTGAAACTTCAACACCACCTTAGGTAAAAAGCTGATGGTGGCGATATGGGATTGCAGATAATTCGCTTACCCTTCATAGGGCAGTAATAGCTGTAAGGAAAACCATTTTGAGTGTCAAGAGATAGAGATCCAAACACCCTACAGGTTCAAATGGGTGTTTCATTACGCTATAAAACACTAAATTTAAATCCCAAGACGACACTGGGGTTTTAACGGGGAAACAAATTCCCAATACCATTTAAAAACTTATTTGTAAGTGGGTTTGAAAATATAGACTCTCCATTAGGAAGAGTTAACTTCCTTGCTATTGCTGACAAATGTACCTCGAGTGAGGAAGAAGCTATGCCTTCTTTCACTAAATGCAGTAAATATTGTAAATCGGTACAATCCTGAACCTGGATGGAGTTCTCATTCAACCAATCACAGAATCTCTTCCACTTACTGTCCTGGGTTCATCTAGTGGAAGGTTGGTTCGGTGTCATTTCTCAGCACTTGCTGAACCACTGTCACGGGTTGGGGGTCCGCACCCCCACTTTACCGGGTTTGAGTGACTCAGTTTCCCTTGCGTACAGTTTTTCTCTCTGGCTGATTCAGTCCTGCAGCAGGGACAACCCCTTTGTCACCCCAAGGGCCCGATCCTTCCTGTTTACAGACTCTTTCTCTCTGGGGTCCCAAGAGCTTGTAAGCTCAAGTTGCTCACTTGTGTTCCAATGTTAGACAGACTCTTCTTCATAAAGATAAGGTTTATTGATACATAAGCAAGACAGTTGATACAGAGTGGTTATTAGAAATCCAAGGTAAATATAATGCATTCCTAATCTATACTGGTTGAGTTCCTAAATCAGCATCTTACCCTATAAAGGTCCATAGAATCAGTTCATACACAACCAGTTTGGTGATGTTGGCCGGACTCCAGTTCTTAAGGTTAGAAATCAAAGTCCTGTTCTCAGTGCATGCCTTCCAGCCTTGCTAGCTGGCAGGATCCAGGATGCAAATGAGATTGCTCAAGATGGCTCTCTTCTCCTTTGTCTTGTCTCCCTTTAAATGCCTTTTCATGGTCTCTTTGTTTGAGCTTTCCCGCTCATGAGCTTGTGTGTTTCCTCGTGTAGGCAGCCCAGGCAAACAGGAAGCTTCACTTGCAAGCAAATGGGTTTCTGTCTGACTAGGCTTCCCAAATACACATTCTTTAAATTGTCTACACTTCCTGGAGTTTCCCAACTGTCAGTTAACAGCACATTACATGAACTAAGCTGTCTGTTCTCAACATTACATCCATATTTGACCTCCAGTTTTAC
The DNA here is from genome assembly GCA_003113815.1 of Sphenodon punctatus. Lineage (NCBI taxonomy): Eukaryota > Metazoa > Chordata > Lepidosauria > Sphenodontia > Sphenodontidae > Sphenodon > Sphenodon punctatus. Next base: position 29,714,632 of record QEPC01011901.1, on the reverse strand, counting down.
ATATTTACTAGGCTTGTAGTCTACATGTAGGTCAGTATCACGCACGTGTGACCCTATGTTCCTTAGTGACACTGTAGCCTAAACATCAGTCAAGGGTTCAGATTGATTCTCCATGGCCTTAGGTGCAGCTATTTTATGTCTGACTAAAGAATCATGCCCCCCTCTTGAGAGAGGAGGTTTGGAACCAGTGGAAGTGGCCATTTGGCTAATGAGATGTCCTTGAGTGTGGAAAACCAACTTTGTCTTGACCAGTCTGGAGCAATGAGAATCAAGTTGGCCCCTTTGGGACATATTTTCTCTACCACTTTGTGTATTAGGGGGATGGGGTGGAAATGCATAATGTAGGGTTCCCTTCCAGTCTTGCAGGAAGGCATCCCCTAAAGACTTGGGGTCATGACCTGCCCAAGTGCAGTCCATGGGACACTTTGTGCTGCTGGAGGTAGCAAATAGGTCTTCTACCTTTGGTTTCCCCCATAAACCCACTATGTGTGAGAACAGCTGCTAATGCAGCTCCCACTCCTGACGTTCTGCTTAAAATACCCACTTGGGTATTCGGAGTTCCAGCTATACGAATGGCCTGACTGATCAGTTTGCTATTGGCCAGGGCCATATCAGTGCTATGCAGCGAGTCCCACCGTGCTCCCATTGTTGGATGCTATACGGATAGCTTGGCCCTGGAAGAGATGGCTGAAGGCTTTCAAAGCTTTTGCTATAACAAATATGTCCAATTGATTTATATGTAATATTTTTTGGAGGATTATCCAGCAACCAACAGGTTTCGGAGATGTGTTCCCCAATCTGTTAATGAAGGGTCTGTTACTAACAGGGAAGGTTTGGGCTGTCCGCAGGCATACTAGATAGGACAAATTCATTGCTACCCTATATTCTAAGGGACTTAAATACCTTTGTAGTTAACCTTATTCTATTTGACTCATCACATGCTGGGTTGTAATGTGACTGTCGTGGAGAACCACAGTTGCAAGGGATGCATATACACTCTAGCATTCTGTATCAGACTAGTTGTAGATGTCATTAATCCCACGAATCTTTGATATAGTTTAACCTTTTGTAACCTATGAAATTTAAGTGTTCTGATAATGGCTACAATGTTTTCAAGCCTTTCTAATGGGGTAAAAAAAAAAAAGTTTACCCTAAACAGAATAAATTTCAGCTCCAATGTAATGAATGCATTGGGGGGGAATAAAAAGGGACTTTTCCTCATTATTAGTTAAACATAACCTTTGACAGGTTTGTAAGGTTAAGTTCAAACGAGATAACACTTCTGCGAAATCCTTACCAATGATCAACCAGTCGTCTAAATAGGGGAAGAGCTTAACCCCCCCTACAACGAAGGTAGGGTATAACAGGTGCCATTACCTGCAAGAGCACCCAGATACCACAGCCAACCCAAATGGGAAAGAGCTGAACTGGAAAATGTGTATCATCCACTGTAAACCTAAAATATGTCTTGTGGGATTTGTGCAACCATACATGGAAATAAACATCCTTTAGATCTAGGATGTGCACCACTGCCCTTCACTTAAGTGGTGTAATGTAACCATCTTAAATTTCTCATATAGGACAAAACGATTGAGGTCTCTTAGGTGCAATATGGGCCTGACTCCCCCACCTATCTTGTTAATTACAAAATAAAACCCAAGTTTATTTATTTATTTATTTATTCAATTTATACCCTGCCCCTCCTGAACACAGCTCAGGGCGGCTTCCAACAGTAAAAAAAAATAATACATAAATATAAAACAATTTAAAACAAATAAAAATACAATATCAAATATTAAGATATTAAGAACAGGCCCCGGGATACATTAAACAATAGGGATGGGGAGATAAAAATCCACTAAACCCTCCCCCCCTCCCCAAAGGCCTGGGTGAACAGCCAGGTTTTTCACCTTCACCGGAATATCAAAAGGCTTGGGGCCAGGCGAGCTTCCTCCAGAAGGGAGTTCCAAAGACGCGGCGCAGCCACCGAGAACGTCCTCTCCATTGTGGCCCCCCGCTTAACACGGGGGACCTCCAGGAAGGCACCCCCGGCAGACCGAAGGAGCCACTCCGGGGCACGGAGGGCGAGGCGGTCCCTGAGGTACGAGGGGCTGAGACCATGCAGGGCTTTGTAAACCAATACCAACACCTTGAACCCGGTTCAGCACGCTATCGGCAGCCAGTGCAGAGCCCGGAGCACAGGTGTAATATGCTCCCGATGACCCGTCCCTGAAAGGAGACGAGCCGCCGCATTCTGCACTAGCTGCAGCCTCCGAACCAGGCACAAGGGAAGCCCCACGTAGAGCGCGTTGCAGTAGTCTGGCCTCGAGGTGACGAAGGCATGGATGAGGGAGGCCAGGTCCAGGCCGGAGAGAAACGGATGCAGCCTCCGCACCAGATGCAACTGGCAGAAGGCGGCTTTCACCACTGCCTCCACCTGCCGCTCCAGGCGGAGATCCACATCCAGCACCACCCCCAGACTCCGGACCTGTTGAGCTATGGGAGGGAAACCCCCCCAATAAGGGGGGCCGACACCTCCCTCACTCTCCCCACCACCATCACCTCCGTCTTATCGGGGTTGAGCCTCAGTCTGCTCAGCCGCATCCATTCCGCCATGGCCTCCAAACACTGGGATAGCACCGAGACAGCCGGGTCTGGGTTTGTTCTTCCTCTGGTACTAATTCAATAATTCCTTTCTCATACATTTTAAGCACTTCTTTAATACTTAAAGCTGCAAGTTGAACTTCTGAGAACATGGTAACACCAGTTACAAAATTAACTAGTGGCAGTTCAACAAATTTAACTTTATAGCCATGCTGAATATTTCCTAGTACCCATTTATCTGAAGTCACCTCTTGCCCTTCTGTGAAACAAATAAACAACTTATTTTCAAAATTTAATTTGAGGGACCTTTTTTCAGAAAATGGCATGGGTGACTGTGGTTGTCATCTGTGTCCGCCTCTGGCATGCGGGACAGATGGGCCCTTCTTGGTTTGGTTACGGGGCTAATATTGAGATTTTCCTCTAGACCCTGAAAACTGATAAGTGTTTGGCTAAAGCCTCTTGGAGTAATAATATTGAGAGGGAATATACTGACGAGCATGCCCTGTGCGGCTAGAGGAGGACAGGTAATGAGAACAGGATGATTGTCTCGCTTGATAGTCCATCGTGACAATGGGCCTAGACACTATTTGCATTTCATACGCTGTTACATGAGATTTTTGGATGTTTTCAAGAATCTTGTCTGTTTGCTTGGCAACTAAGCCAGACTGGTCGAATGGTAAATTCTCGATACGTGCTCTAGGGTGGTAGTCTCACCGAGTGCCTCTCAGCCGCGTGAAACGCCTCGTGACTACAGCATTTGCCATGCCTCTTGCTGCTGTTTCACAAGCGTTCACAAGCGTGCCTGGCAGGCTCCAGGTGATAATGTGCAGTGAGGGTACCTTCACCGTGAAGCCTCATTACCTCTTTTTGCTTTTCAGGTGGAAATTATGGGGCCAAATCCTTGACCTCATCCCAAAGGTGGTGCCGATAGGATGCCATACCAGCCCCATAGTTGGAAGCCCTCATTAACATTGTTGATGACAAAGGCTTTCCATCCAAAGAGCTCTATCTTTCTTCCTTCCTGGTCCGCTGGTGAAGTTTCTTGTGTCAAGTGGTTATACTTCTCAGATGCAGCTGACACCACCAATTTGGTGGAAAATATTGATGCTGTAATAGGTGGGAAGGGATAACAGGAGCTAGATGCAGAGTTGACTGCATGTATGAGAGCAGGACTGTTCCACAAACTCTGTTTCTTTACTTAATTTAGGGAAAAGTGGCAGAGTAAGTTTTGGCAATCTTTTCTTCTCAATGATCCTGAATGCAGGATCATCCTCCGCCTCAGTAACTGGTACTGTCTCAGTCTTGAAAACTGAAGCAAATCTTCGCCTTAGAGCCTGAAACTCTCTGTGTTGCTCAGTCACTGGAGACCTGTCCCCATCACTTCAGCTGAAGGTGGGGGTGACATGCTCTCAGGTTCAGCTGGGTTTACCTCCGTTGACGTTTCATTTTCAGAGGGCTCATTCTGTGGACAGTCCTGCATAGAGGTCTCTTCCTCTGCCTGCTGCTGACTCTCAGATATACATGGTACTACTGGGAGGGCCAGGAAAGCCCTTGCATCGGTGTTTAAGTTTCTTTTAGCATTTCCTTTCTTTTTTATATTCTGTCATCTATGTTTAGATACTTCTCATTGTTCTTTAGTTAGGGAATGCCTTTCTCTACTTGCACTAGAGACACCCCCCACCCCCCGATGTGGTGAGGTGTCTCGACGCTGACGCAGTGGAAGTTCTTGGTACCGACCGAGTTCTCGGTGCCATGCTAGCCCTCGGCATTGATAGTTGCGCACCATGCTGCTCTTGCTCCAGCAGAGGGCACTTCTGCACCAGGGTCAGTGATGCCGATGGATTTCTCTGCCTCAGTACCGAGCCCAGGGCACTCTGGGTATGGTCTCCTGTGCAGAGAGTTTCTCTAGTATCGGATGCAGGCAAGACACCACCAAGGACTGTTGTCTTGATTCATGCTCTGTTCTCCAATAATCCCACGAGGGATAATTAATACTCTCTCCCCTTCTGGCCAGTTTTCTTTTTGGCTTGATCTCTTGGAAAGCCCTTTGCATCCCAGATTTGTAAGGTGGCCCTTGATATATAGGATCCATCTCCTCTTCAGCATTGTAAGAAAGTGGATCCATCACATAATAATCAGGGGATCTTGAGTGAGCTAACTCTCGGCATCGGAGCTCGAGGGTGAAGGAGGTTCTAGTCACCTTTTTTGAAGGTTGCGTGGCTTCTCTCTCTTTTTGTGCGGGAACGACACTTCCCTGAGGGAGGATCTGCTCTACCTCAGATGCTGAAGGGTTTATTTTAAACTCAGAAGCCGGTCTCTCAGCAGTGACCTTAGCTGTCATCACTGCCTCGGGAGCAGACAATGGTGGCAGCCCCAGTGATGTGGTGGCGGATAAAGACTGTCCCTTGCTCCTTTGCAGTTCCCTTATCTCTCCTTTTTTGTTCGGCCAGGAAGCTGGTAAGTCTGAGAGATCTTGATTTTAAAGATCTAGTCTTTAGTTTCGCGCAATACGGACAGCCATCTTTTTCATGAGAAGATCCCAAAGTAAACAGCGTTCATGTTGGGTTCTAGTGGGCATCTTCTGAGTCCATGATGCACAAGTTTTAATGGGGTCAGAAGCCATCTCTGGCAGGAATGTATTTGAGCCGGGTCTAGAACCAACAAGCCTTGAAAGCGGTTGGAACAAACTGTTGGGAATGGGCGGGAAAGCGTGTTCTATACTGAGGGGCACGAAGACACCAAAGAGTCTTTTGACTATGAATGAGTTAGGCATGAGCTGACAGGTGAAGGGTGCATGCACGCAAATAATGGAAGGAGTGACTCAAAGAAGAACTGCATTCAACTTCTGCCCGTTGGCTTCCAGCCTGGGTGGGGCCCCTGCCAGGCAGCAGGAGGCAACCGGAACAGAGGAACCAGGGCCAGCAGCTACCGTCGGGGGTTCCTGTGTGAGACAGCGAAGGCATGTAAAAGCAGGCAGCGCCCAAGGGCTCCGTGTAGCCCACGCAGCAGAGGACAGCCCGGGCCAAGGGAGCTCTCCCGCATCTGCCCTTCATGGTCCAGGGCTGCCCCAGAGCAGCTCTGGTGGCTGCAGCCTCTCCCTGGGGTTGAAGCGGCCGTTTCCTTCATTGGACAGGACTTTCATTAAGGAGCCCTTGGGCTAGCACGCAACTCCCTTCCGTTACCCCCACTGCCAGGGCTCGGCCCTGGGCACAGGGAGAAGCAGGCTGCTCACTCTGACCTCGCAGGCCTTTGCGTTCAGTTACTGGTAGGCGGATCGGGGAAGGTTGTCTCCGCTGGCCCAAGCTGTAGAGTCTCCTTCCTTGGACGTGAACGCTCCAGGGGGGCTGGGTTCAGCAAGTCCGGTCTAAGGGCTTGACCCCCCGCTTGCTGGCTCTGGGGCATGCTGGGAAATGCAGTGCCCCACGCTTGGGGTCAGGCAACTTCCCCTCCATGGGCCAGGTACATCTCGTCCCAGCCCCATGGCCCCTACAACTGGGGGCTCCACTGTCCAGCCACCTCCGCAACCCTCACTCCTTGTGCAGCTGAACAAGGGGCCGGCGGCTACCAACAACTGCTCTCCGTCCCCCTCCACGACGGCCTTGAAAGATCCGAAGCTGTTACTCCCCTTAAACCGTCTCTAGGCTGAACCCGCCCAGCTCTCCCCCCCCCCCCCTTTACTGGGCATTTCACTTCCTTCCTCCCTGTAACGCTTTACATCGGGCTTCAGGCAGTTTAATTCTATTCATTGTCAGCCCAGTTCACAAATCTATGAAAATAGTTTTGAAATTTACGCTCCTGGCTGTTTGCAATCCCTCCCCCTTGTGCATCATCTACTCTCCACATAAAAAAAATATGCAGGGAGACACAAGACGCCCCCTCCGGATCTGCCTTGGGTATCTCCTCCCAATTTGAAGACAGCCAGTTACTCCGAGTACAGCTTCTTAGCCAATCACCCGCCGCCGCTTTGGAGTTCCTTCTCGCTCACGTGAGTAGCGATGTGGAACTGCAAACGCTGGGCCTGCAGCCTTTCCTACCGCAGGCAGCCCCAGCAAGAGGACCAAGTCCTGACGGAAGAAAGCAGCACATTCAGCCCCAACACATTGCATACCTGGCTGACCCAGTATGGCAGAGGGGCGGGCAGTGAGAGAGCAGGGGCCTAATTGGGCCAAGACATTTCCCTTCCTGTGGAGGCCAGAGAACAAGGGTAGTTGGTCCCACATGTAAGAAGTGGAGACATTAGCTTGGACACTCGCTTTTATTGGGTTTTGGCAAGAACGTGCAGGCTCTGCCTCAGCTACGCAAGGAGGGTAGAAAAGCAGTGATGCTAAAATCCTTGATAATGGTGCCTAAAACCGATAACCGTGAGTGCAGAGAATTGGGCCAAAGCAAATATTTGGGTTCAACTTTCCAGAAGGGAACTTGCCTATCGGAGACGGGCGAGAACCCGATAACTGGGTGGGCAGGCGGCAAGGGTCCAGTTACTTAGAATACGTCCGCAACGGCTTGATGCAACTCAATTCTTGACTGAGGCCATCATTCCGCGTGGCCAAGTGTTCCGCGGTTTTGTCCCAGGCCCGTCCTAGGAAGGCTTCCGGCGGGTTCCTTTCAGGTCAAGGATCGAGGAAGCAGCCATTCGGAGAAGCGACTGCCCACGGCCACCGCATCGGAGCGTTTGTCCATGACTTTTCCTCGCCCCCCCCCCCCCCCCGTGAGCTACTTCATTTAAGGGTTGACAGGTTTCCAGGACGCTGAACGAAGCAGACTAGGTTCGTGTAGATCTCTTATTTAGAATGGTTTCCCCTGGGGGATGTTGATAATGGCTGGGAAGTTCTAGCAGGAAGATTGGGGGGATGTCTGTGGAGCAGGGAGTTGGTCCCCAACGAGCGTGGCTGTGGCTGGTTGATGAGGCCACATCTAGGTTCTAGTGTAGGATAGAAGGGAGCTGCTTTTCTCCGTATGGCAGCACGTATTGGAGTAGCCCATTCCCTTATACGCAGGGAGCTGCGTTCACTGGCACCAATGGAGAAAGCGCAGTGAGGACGGGTCCCCCTCTCTGCTAGAATGCCAGGCTGCAATCACAAGTCTTCTCTTGCTGCCTCCAGCGCAAAGAACCAGGACAGGCTTTTAGTCAGACCTCCAGTGAAGAGGAGCTTGGCTGGAATTCTTCTGTGGGCGAAGCCACACGTTACTGATGCCCTACCGTGGCAGCCCGATGTAAAACCATCCCATCCCCAGGCAGCTGCCCCAGTGGTGAACACTTGGAAATTACATGCAATTTCTGGTCTGAATCAGTCCCGTTTCACCCCCGAATCGGGTACGTCTGTTACGGACCCAGCAATGCTGTTTTCCCCCGCCCAGACGGGGACTTTAGCCTCCAGAAGAAACCACCTTCTCTTGCATTTCCCAAACCTCAGCTCTTTTCTCTGAACCTTGGCTGCCGCCACCACCACAGCTCCGTCACGAACCCCAGTATCCACCAGCGATGCCGTCTTGCTATTCCCATGACTGCCCCAAAAGGGGAGGGCCTGGAGAGAGGCCTCCCTTCCCCTGAAGCTTCTCCAAAGCCCAACCCCCTTCCGAAGGCAATGCAGCTCTCGCGGGTCTTAGCAGCGTAGTTAAGGGAGAATTCCAAGCTTTATTTTTGAAATAAATAATACATTTAAAACTTAAGGTTTCATTATTGAATATCATCCCCCTTCCAAGGCAAATCCCCTTTCTCTCCTGCACCTTCTGGCCAACCTCCTAGGGAAACAGAGAAGAGTCAAGGGAGACACATTAACCAGCCTCCTCCCAAGCGAGCAGGAACCACAGCTGTTCTGTCAGAAGTGCTCGATCCCAGGTTACAGAGGCCCGACACCCAGTGCCTGGTCTTAGCAACGGCCCTTCAGCCTCCACCAGAGGAGAAAGGGCAGGAAGACTGTCAGCCTCTCCTGCTTCTGAGATCTGCTCTCCTGCTCAGGGCCCCCCATGTGTCCAAGCCCCGAGTGGCCCAGAGACTGGGTGACCCTGTCCGCGCTCGGCTCGGCTCGAGGAGCAGCTTGATGCCACCTTTAAGGGTGTGCCTGCAACGGCAGTTCTCCCTCCCTCCCCTCCCCTCCCAGCGGAGGGGCTGGGAAGCCCACCCTTCTCTCCTGAAGCTCAGACTAGCCACGTCTGGCCACTAAAGCGAGAAGCCTTTGGGAGCGCTGACGAGAGGGGCTTTGGGGGCTCCCACCCCAGCTCTGGTCACCTACCTGTCTGCAGCAGCTGAGCCTCCAGCAAAGAGATTGTCCTTTGAGCGGCCTCGCACTGGGCTTCCCTGGCAGCTGAAAGAAGAAGTTCAGTGTGCTCGGTGCCCCCCCAATTCCAGCAGAAAAGCAGCCAGGCCGAGCACCGAGTGCTAGCGGGAGCCGCTCCGGCTGCATGCTACCGGGGACAGAGGAAACGCTCTCTGGGCTCCTGGGTGCTAGAAGAGGAGGAGCTCTTCCCCACGTACCTAGCTGCTTCTTGACTTCCTGGAGCTCACCCTGCACCCTTTGCAGCTCGCGGAACAGCTGCAGACAAGGAAGCTGAGAGAGAGAGAGAGAGAGAGAGCGCATCAGTCCCAAGGCGCCGGGCCAGCAGAAGGCAGGCTGGTTCAGCCTCCAGGGGCCCAGGGCAGATGTCCTGGCAAGGGGAGCCAGCCCCACCCCAGGGTGTCCCGAAGCCAGGGAGGAGCGAGTCTCTAGGCACCTTGTAAAGGGGGGGGTGGCATTTGTGCAGCAGTGCATGGGGTACAGGTCCCCAGACGTTGGGCGGGCAGTGGCACCCCCACCCCATGAACCCCCTCCTCCCTCCCTGCCTGCAAGCGAGAGCTTGGGCACTGCAGAAACGGGCTTGCCCCTGGCTCTGCCAAGGATTGGGTGGGTAGGTGACCACAGCTCCCTCCAGCGCCTGCTTCTGGAAGAGGGAGCCGAGGTTCTGCGGGAGGCCGCTAGAACTCAAGTCAGTCGGGGAGATCACGCTGGCGCCTCCACCACATCATAACGCTCCTTCAGTAACCAGCGTTGGGGTTAAGAGACTCGCCGAGTAGAACCAGGACCAGCTTCAGCCCTGCTCCCTGCACACACTGTCCCAGTGCAATAGAGCCTGCTGTGCTCCTCTGAGAGCCATTATTCATTATAGAGCACCAGCAGTGTGCCTGGTGCTCTAGAATCATTCAGTCAGGTCCCTGCCCTGAGCAACTTACAATCGAGGCGAGAGAAGGGAGCGGGGAATGGACGGAGAGACAAGGAGACACAGGGACAGGCACTGAGCTTAGCGATGGGGAGCAGGGGCCCCTGGGTGAAGGAGGCATTTGACCCCCATCTGTGGGGGGAGGAACTGGGGAAAACCCGACAGAAGAGGGAGGGAACAGATGTGTTCAGGGAGAAGCTCTAGGCCTGGGGGGCAGCAAGGGAGAAGGGGCGAAGACACAGCCAGGAGCCGGCGAGGAGCGGGAAGCGGGCCGGGATACAAGAGCAGAGCCATGGAGAGCCTTGAAGGTGCCGAGAACCAGCGTTAGCCGGTTGTTACCTGCGTGCAAGGTGCTGAGTGCCGGCTCCCCAGAGAGCAGCCGGGGGCTTGTCCGAGCGCCGGCACAGCCGGGGGAGCCGAGGGCTCGGTGTTACCTGGGAATAGACAGCGACAGACATGGGGTAGCAGCACCCCCCCAGGGCCTTTCCAGAACCCTTCTGCCTGCCATGGGGATGGGGCTCAGCCCCCGAACACCAGGGCAGGCGAGACGCTCCCTCCCTTGGGCTGCCCTGCTGGGCATTCAGACAAGCCACGTTCCTTGGGATGGAGCTGCCCTCTGCTGGCGAGAGGCCGCACCTGCACCAGCTTCCAGCTCCCGCTGACCCTCCATTCCCGGCGGGCGGGGGAGAACAGGGGGTTTGTAGGGAGCCATGCTTCCCCCCTGGGCACTCCGGCGGGAACCCAGGTGGGAGAAGAGAGACGCTGACCCGGTGGGAACATTGACCTGCCCCATTTCCCTCCCCCCAGGGGTCACTGTTCTCCGCTTGTTTCTGCGGAAGGCAGGGGCTCTGCCCTCCAATCCCAGCAGCTGGGCGACCAAGGGGAAAGGCATCCCCAGCCCAGCCGGGCTCCCAACAGCCACCCTGAGCCCAGGGCGGCCCAGCCTACCCAGCACGACATACCAGCCCCCGCGGGGGCAGAGCCCACTGCCCATGGGGAGCTGAACCCCGCCCCCTGGGGGCTGACGACTTGGCTCCAGCTGATCTGCCTTCTCCACTCTGAGGCGCCAGAGCGGGGCACGGCCCCCCATGCAGAGGTCGCGGCGCCGGTGGACTGAGCCCAGGCAAGGCCGGGCACGAGGAGCCAGCAAGCCAACAGGCCCTGCCGGCTCGGGCACAACTCCAAGCCACACCGGTGCTCAGGCCCCACTCTCTCCTCCATGTCCGGAGGGATATCACCGTGCAGCCGAGCCGGCTCTCCCCTACAGCTCACTGGGCTCACGCCCCAGGAACTCACAAGGCAGAGGCTGCAGGGAAGCCCTTGCACCTAGTCAATTGGGGGCAGGGGGGGGAATCTCCACCGCAAGCACCAGCGAGACAGCGTAGACCCCTCCCCATAGCCCCCCAGCCTGTCCCGCAATCTCAGGCCTTCCCCAGGAAAGCACCAGGCACCCCCCGACAGACTCACCGGCAGCCAGGCGAGCTCGCTTTGGGGACGGGAGCTTCCGGGGAGAAGCAGCAGCTCCCCTGGGGGGTCTCTTGCGGAGACACTGCGCAACGGCTGCTGGAGCCCTTGTAGGAGCAGGCTTGCTCGATGCGGCCTTGGAGACGCCTACCAAGAGAAGCCGACGTTAGAGGAGACCCAAGGACCGCCACCGTAGGCCTTGCCTGCTGCCCATACGCCGGAGGACAGAAAGAAGCACAGGCGATGCTCTACCCAGACCTCCCCGTGGGAGACCTCGCTGCAGCCCAGAATGTGCCAGTCCCATGATCAGGAAAGGAGCGGGGGGGGGCGGGGGGAAGAGACATGCCACCCACACACCCCAATGGCAGCAAAGAGCCCCTGCGCGCGCACCCCCACGGCAGCAAAGAGCCCCTGCGCGCGCACACACGCGCACACCCGACGGCAGCAAAGAACCCCTGCGCGCACACTCACCCCCCCCCCCCC
>QEPC01011901.1:29631566-29643105 GCA_003113815.1 Sphenodon punctatus | reverse complement strand
TCTCACAAGATTCCCCTGCAGTTTTTCACAGTCCGCTCAGGTTTTAACTACCTTGAATAACTTGGTGTCACCTGAAAATTTGTCACCTCACTTTTTACTCCTTTTCCAGATCATTTATGAATCCATTGATCAACAGCGGTCCCAGTCCAGATCCCTGCGGCACTCCACGACTTCTCTCCACTGTGAAAACTGACCCATTAGTTCTACCGTTTCCTGTCCTTTAAACTAGTCAATGATCCACAATAGGACACCGCCTCCTCTCCCATGACCATTTAATTCCTTCAAGATCTTTTGCGAGGGACCTTATCAACTGGCCTCACTCTTATCCTCATGATGTACACCCTCAAAAAATTCCAGTAGATTAGCAAGGCACAACTTCCCTTTGCTAAATCCATGTTAACTCTTCCCTATTGTGCCGTGTTTATCAATATGCTCCGTAATTCTGATCTTAACCATTTCCACCAGTTTGCCTGGCCCTGCTCACTGGTCTGCAGTTACCAGGATCTTTTCTGCAGTACTTTTAAGATATCAGCGTTCCATTTGCTACCCTCCAGTTCTCAGGTACCGTGGCAGATTTTAGCAGGGAGTCTCACGTTCAACTATTCCAGCCTGCTCAGGCCCCTTTATTGACAAATAACTATGGAACAGTAAAGCTCAGTCCTGGCTTGTGGAGTCCAGCGGTGCAAACAGACACAGCCTTTCCCACGCCACGCCCTGGTCTATGGGAGGAAAGCCTCCCCTGAAGGCAGGACTCTGCTTTGCAGTGGGACCTTGCAATGCCCCATCCACCCCAAGCTCACAAGACGAATCTGCTTTGGGGCTGGAATTAAACCCCAGGAGTCCAGGCCCAGCTGGGGAAGGGGGCCCCTGTCCATCTGAGGCAGCTCCGAGAAGGCCCTGTCCTGCCCTGCCCCCAGGGCCAGTGCAAACAGCTGGCTCCCAGGGCAGCAGAAGAGAGTGTGGTAGAGGAGGACAGAACCTTGGATGCCTGGAGCTCTCCCTGCCCCGGCACAGGCACACGAGTCACTCCGCCATGAGACTGTGGATCTTCATCAGCAGCACGTCCGACTCAGAGCCTGGAAACCAGAAGGCGCTAGTCAGGGCTGTCGCAGCCTGGCCGTCACCAGTGCCCGAGAACACGCCAATGGGGCTGGGAAGGGAGGTCGGCCAGGGGAGCAGCTGCCTCAGGCCTGCCCCATCCTGCTCCTGAATGGAACCCTGGGCAGCCTAGCCTAGGCGGCCTGGCTAGTCTAGGCACAGGCCAGGGGCGTCCAGCATGCCAAGGACTGGCCAGATGGTGCCCACGCGAGGGGGGGGGGGGAGGCGGTCTTTACCTGCTGGTTCTTTCCTCCGGGAGCATTGGCTAGAGAGAAGAAGGGGAGGTGTTAGCCAAGGAGAACAGGCTGCACCCCAGTGCCTATGCCGAGGGCCCCCCTGCCACAAAGGGGTTGGTCAGCTAGTTCACTAGCCTTCGTGCGGCAGCGGCATGGAGCCTGCCTGGTGGCACACAGGGCAGCAGGATGGGAAGGGCCCCCATCTAGCAAAGCAGGGAACACTCACTGCATCAGCAGGAAGGCCCAGCCAATCAGCAGGATGGAGACGCAGTCGGTGACAATCCAGATCATCTGGTAGGTTTTGCGGTGCTGCAGAAACAGAGCAGGGCAGGTGAGTGCGGCTGGGAAGGGGAATGGGCTCTACTGCCCTTGGGGGTTAAAGCAGCCTGCTAGGCTCAGTGCAGTCATGCAACACCAGAACTGCCCACCAGGGGGCAGCAGAGCTAACCAAGGACTCTTCCCCTCCACCAGGTGGCGCTCTGCAGGGGGCTGGCCCAGGCTAAAGCCGCCCACCACCACTGCATGCTGGACTGCACCACTCACAAGCAGCCAGAGGGGGCGTTGCATCTGCTGCAGCACCTGGCAGGCATTGGTGGTGACGGAGCTGGCCCCCGCGCACCACAGCACCGAGAAGAGCCACGGCGCATTCACCACATACAGATTGACGGAGACATTGTTGCGGCGGTACTCCCTGCAGGGGAGGGGCAATGTTAGCGTCGGGCAGAGCCAGCAGGGGCCTGTGTGGCAGGACCGGTGCCCCAGCAGCTGTGGGCTCAGGTGGGCACCCAGAGCAGGACAGGAGGGTGCCTGAGCCCATGGGCATTAGTGCCCATTCTCCTTGTCCTGCCCGGGATTCAGACCAGATGCCCATGGTGGGCCCACAGGGTGCTAGTGCCCCCGGCCTCCCCACAAGGTGCCTGAGTGCCTGGCAGGGGCAGAAGCCTGTGGGGTCTCTGTGCTCCTCCCCCCCCCCTGACCGGATCTCGGCGCTGCTCAGGTTCTGGTAAGGCAGGTTGACGTGCAGCGGAGCCTTGGTCTCGTTGTGCAACCTCTTTAGGCCGTAGANACTACCAGTTAATTTCATGGCGTGTCCCCTTGTCATAGTACTCTTAGAGGGGGTTCATTTTTCATGAGCAGAAAAAAGCGATCATCAATGATGCCTAATTTACTGTACAATTAACTGCTGTAATGGCCTGTGGGCGGCACCCTAAACTAGCTATAAAACCGAGTGGTGTCTCTGCAGACCCCTGTTTTGCATTGAGCAGGGGTGTCAAACCCAGCCCACCGGACGGAGCCGCAGGGGTAGTCAGATTCTCAACTACTTGGTAAAAAACAACAACAAAACCACTGCTTGCACCTATAGATTGTAGCCAGTCTACTCGGCTTGGTGTGCACCCCAGCTGACATAGAAACCGAGTCGGTGTCTCTGTCGGCGCCATACCGAGTCAGACCAATGGTCCATCCAGCCCAGTGTCCTGTCTCCGGCATTGTCACTGTCGGCCCCATACCGAGTCAGACCAATGGTCCATCCAGCCCAGTGTCCTGTCTCCCATGGAGGAAGGGAGGATGTCAAAGTGTCAGAACTGGCTAGCGTTTAAAAATGATATTCTGCTCTCTCCAAGGATTTAATTGAGTGCCCTGATAGGGGAGAGGGCAGGGTTGCGATAAACTACAATTGTCCAATCCTCATGTAGGTGCCTTTGGTTTAATGATGGGATGGTGGGTAATGAGCAGGCAGGGGCTATTTTGGTGACCTACAGGTGAATGCTAGAACTCGACACAGGAAATGGATAACCTACTGGAGTGGAGGCTGGCCGCTATCCCCTCTTCATGAGGCCTCCAAGTGGGAGTTGTCTGGGCTCAGTGGAGGGAGCCCATTGTGCAGACCGTTCTGGAGGGAGTTGGGTGAGGAGCCCTCGACGGATTGTCTGGGCGGGCTCAGGAGCCCTGAACCCGCTGGCGCAGCCTCTGCGGAAGCGTCCTCCTGGGCAGGCCCATCGTGGGATGCTGCAGGCGGTCTGCCTTGAAGAGCTAAGGCAGGCTGCTAAGAGAAGATCCCTTTCCTTGGTGGATCTGAGCACGCTCCTCACCCGGGGCCCCCAGCATGCATAGCGATTGCCCTGGGCTGCTGCTGCCACCAGTTAGTTTTGAGAACGCCCTTGGGACGTGAAGTGAATCTCGGCCCCTGATTTGTAGGCTGGGCCGTGGTGGCAGGAAGTCGGGGTTGGGGTTATGGCTGGAGGACACTTCTGGGTCATTCAGACAGGGGCAGCGGCTACTTCTCTTTAGGAGATCTCCACTCTGGTCTTTGGGACGTGGTTTTCCTTCCTTTCTCTCCGTGTGCTGGCCGTGTCGGAGAGCTATGGTCCTGGGGCAGCCGTATGGGAGTAGCCCAAACTCCTCTTGCTGTGTTTGCCTGTCTAGCTTTCTCCTTCCGCGTCCGAGTCCCTGGGAGCCAGGAGCTTTTTTGTTTTATACCTTTGGATTTCTTGTCACCTGGCAAAAGCCCAGCCCCAGAGCCCCCTCCACAGAATTCCTGGTGGGATTCTGATTGGAGCCGATGGTGCAGGAGCTGCTCCCTGCCAGTGGCCTTCCCTAGCCTGTTCCTCTCTCTCGCAGACCGAGACCTGACCCCCCAGGTACTGTTCCCTCTTGCAGTGGGAAGTCCATCGTTGCCGTCTGTGCCCTAAAAGGCGCTTTTGTTCTCTGGGGTGTCGTTCCCTGTGTAGGAAAGCGCAGTTGCCAGGAGCCGCTGTGAAGCGTGTGCCCTTCCTTTCTGCTAATCTCTCTCGAACCTGCTGCCCGCAAGGGGTGTGTGTTTGACCTGTTACTGCCCTCTGTGGCGTGTTCTGGCTGGGACACGAGCTCAGCGTGTTACAGAGCGTTTGGGGGAGAAGAGGGGAGCCTATGAGCCGTGGCTGCTTAGCAAAAGGGAAAGGGCATCCGAGGAATGTGCATTCATAATTCTGCCAGCAGAGCGGATGGCTGTGACCTTGCACCTCGTGGCTGTGTGCAGCGTGGAGAGCAGGTCAGGCTGGGACATGTATTAGCCAGCCCTGGAGCAGCGAGGCTCTGCCGAGCAAGGATTATCGCCCAAGCTGCTCCTGTCTGAGACACCACGGTGAGGCCAAGAGCTAACTCCTTGCTTTGTTTCTTTTCTCTAGTGTCCTTCCGGTTTCTGAACATCGAAGCCTGAGCAGCCCCAGTAAAGTCTGGAAGAGGAGGAGCGCCCTGGCGTCTGTGGGCAGGGCAGGCTGCCCAGCTGGAGGAGAGGGCAGCTTGCATGGGAAGGGGGGGTGGGGTGGTTTTTTAAAAGAAGTCTTGTTATGTGCCACGTGTCTTCCTAACCCCCCAAAGCTCTGGCCTGGCCTGATCCTGCTGCAGGAGCCCAGCAGCTGCCCATGGCCCCGGAGAAGCCCTGGTGGAAGACTGTCCCAGTGCCAGGCAGAGGGGCTGGATGTGTTGGAGGTGCCCTCCAGCCGTGCCTCAGGCCGTCAGAAGGAGCCTGCACTGTCCTAGTCTCTCGCCCTCTGGGATTGAGTGACTGGGCTTCGGCCTCAGCCAAGCTGTCCCCCTGTCCCCTCCGGCAGAAGAGTGGGGGAGAACGGGGCTCCCCTCTCCTGCCCATGGGAGGGGTGGCCGGTGGGCAGGCTGCCTGGCTGTGCCCGTGTGGGCACGAGAGGCTGCTCAGCTAGTTTTCACTGTGCCAACTGGACGTTAAAGCCAAGCTCCCATGAGAAGCGACAGTGTGTTTTGGAGAATGCCCCGCGCCGTTCCCGGCACGCCCTGCCTCGGGGCCGTGCACCGCGGTGCTAATCGCCGTTGCTGGGTTTGTCTCGGCGCGGCCCAGCTGTGGCCTTAAGGAGCCCTGGGGGTTTTTCAGAAGGGCATTTTCTAGAGATGAAATATTTTTGTTACTAATCGGTGGGGAAGGGGGCGGTAAATTCCAAGCCAATGTTAGTGCGTCTCCGTGAGGCGGATCAGGGTCCTGCCCTGGGAGACGGTAGCAGAGGCCGGGCTGCCTTGCCATCCCGTTGGGTGTGTAGCTGTAGAGAGGGCTTTTAGCACCTGNAGGGGGGAGAAGAGTCAGGCAGCCGGCCCAGCCTCTCTCTGCCTGGCGCCAGCTGGGACCGGCCAAGGAGATCATGCTGTGCCCCGAACCTTATGGGTCAGGGGAAGAGAACGACAAGTCTCTGGGGCTGGCCTCCCCCGCTGCAGCCACGGGGCACTGTGGGGCAGGGCTTCCCCTGGATCTCCCGGCCCCTGGGGTTGGATTCTGTGCCACATGGGCTGTACCAGAGGGAGCCCAGACAGGGTTGGAGTCCCCACTCCCAAGTAGCTCTGTCGGGATCTACTCCCACCATTGATGGGTGGATTCTGGCCGGGGGGGGAGCAGCAGGGGCACCTTCACCCCTCCCCCCATCCCAGAAGCAGCCCTGGGGTCTGGGCAAGCCCCCTCAACCCCCCAGGAACACCTCACCTCACCAAGACGTCCGTCTCAAACACCCTCGCCCCACACTTCACCATCCTCTGCAAGGACATCAGCGTGTTCTCGGGGGCTAGCTGGAGAAGGAGGAAGAGAGTGCCATGGGGGCACAGAGCAGTGGAGGCACTGGCATCCCTCATGGGCAGGGAACTGGCTGGGCTCACTCGTGTGTGGGGGGTAGGGGAATCAGAGACCGGGCATGCGCCCAAGCAGAGGGGCTGGATCCATGACCTGGATCCTCCGCTCCTGGAGTGTACCCCACCACAACTTCTAGCCCCCCTGCCCTCAGGGAATGTCTCCCTCTTCCCCCCACACCCTAGAGTCATTGGACAGACTGACTCCTCTCTGCTGGGAGCCTTGGCAGAACAGCCTCGAGGAGCCTCTGAGCCGAGCCGCATGCAGCTGCTTTCTCTGTGTGGGTCTGCCGAGAGCCTGGGAGGGAGGCCGCAGTAATGGGGAGTAGCAGGAGGCAGGCGAATTCCGCAGGGGGACAACGTGTCTGTCACTCACCATGGGGGCCCCACGGTGTCCGACCAGGGCTGGCTTGGGGGGCAGCTGGTTTGGCTCCAAGAAGCAGGGGGAGTCGATGGCCAGGGGCACCAGATACAGGGCGGTTGCCGTGCCCAGGTACAGCAGCAGGAGCAGCAGCCTGAGCGCTGTAGACAGAGAGAAACCAGCATGTCAGACCTGGAGCGGAGCGGCTAATCCTAATTGCCTCCCAGGGAGAATGGGCCCTCAAGCCCCCTCACCATCCCCTTGGCTGGGCCTGCAGCCCCCCTGGGATTGGAATCCAGGGGCTTGGGGACATGGTCTAGCCAGGAGAGTGCTGGGGGGCAGGGGAACCTTGAAACCAGCATCATGGGAGTCTGAGGACTTGCTCCCTGATGGACAGATCTTCCCCACCCCGTGTCATGCCTGCCAGAGGCTCCCAGCTGGGCACAGCAGTTCCCCGAGCACCAGGCACTCTGCCCTGCCAAGATTGTGGCCCAAAGGTCTGACTAAGACTGGAGGGGGGACCAATGGGCAGACACAGGCCTCCTGGCCCCCCCCCTCCCGTCAGTGCTAACAGCACCTCCGGGGCGTGGCCTCCTGCCCCCCCTCCCCCGTNCCTGAGTGCCTGGCAGGGGCAGAAGCCTGTGGGGTGTCTGTGTCTCCCGGGGGTCCCTGACCGGATCTCGGCGCTGCTCAGGTTCTGGTAAGGCAGGTTGACGTGCAGCGGAGCCTTGGTCTCGTTGTGCAACCTCTTTAGGCCGTAGACATGTCGGAACCCGGGTGCCCGTTGCTTCACCTGCTCCCGGAACCCGTCCGGTAGCCACAGGATCTGGGAAGGGAGACTGTGTTAGCCAGGGGGCGCCCGACTGCAGCAGGTCGGGCGCCCCCTGCTTCTGTGCCTCCTTCCTGCCAGGCTAGAACCGGCCTTGCCAGGGTGCGCGGAGGAAGCATGCCCAGAAAGCACAGGCTGGGCTGGGGGACTGATGGAAGTGCAGCCTGTTGGTTGCATCTCCTGCCAGAGGTGCAAAGGGCACCCCAGGGAGCAAGGTAAGAGGTGCCAGGCTGCCCCTGTGAGCCTGGCAGGGTCCTCCAGCGCTATGGGACAGCCCCTGTAGCCAAGCTCCCACCAGGCCTGGCCTCCTGTCCAACAGGTCAATGCTGGTTGCCCCCCAGTGCGACCTCCCCCTCCAGCGCTGCTGTCTCTGGGGAGGCTCCAGCCTCAGGCTCTCACCCGCTCTGGTGCAATGGCGGACTGGAGGATGGTCTCCACGGTGATGTTGACGAGCTGCTCGTAATGAGGAGCCTCCTCGGGCCGCAAGTCAAACATGATGGAGACATTGAGCCGTGCGGTCTCGTTCAGCGCCTCCTGCAGGGACGGGATGTGCTCCCCGCGCGCCCGGTCCTGCTCCTCAGCGGAGAGACCCGCCACAGGGGGAAAGGGCCGCTCCTGGGGGAAGGGCGAGTTAGTCAACAGGCAGCCCTCAGGCCCAGCTCCTTGGCCCCTGCTTCAGCCACCCCTTCGTCCCTAGTGACCGACCTCTGCCCCACTCTGCTCAGCAGGGAACCCGCCCCCCTACTCACCTGCAGGAACCAGCTGCCGGCGTCGAGCTGCTGCAGCTCCGTCCAGTTGAAGGTGCTGGCGTTGCTGTTGGCGCGGGCAGGAAAATGATCCCGCACATTCGTGGTCCGGGTCAGCTTCTCGTCGTGCATGAGGAACGGCACCCCGTCAGCACTGGGGGGGGGGGGGGGGGGGGGGGGGGGGGGGGGGGGGGGGGGGGGGGGGGGGGGGGGGGGGGGAGTGTACATTACTTGTAAAACTAGCTGCAGACTAAGTAGAAGCTTTTTATAAACCTTTTTAAATGTATATTTTAATTGCAAAGCAGTGAGACTCTTAGCTAACCATGAACTGTTTGCTTGTGACTATCCTGTTGGCAGCAGGCACACACTACAGCCAGGCTGGGCACGCAGAGTGCTTTCTGGCCCCCCTCCTCCCTCCCGTCCAGGGGGAGCTGTCTCTGCAGCCTGGGCAGGCGCACAAAGGATCCCCAGCCCTTGTGCCCAAGGCTCATCGTTACCAGGGGATAAGCTGGCCAGGCTCAGCTCCTGAGGAACTGGGCTGCAGCGGATGTAGATTCTCTGGCCTCCTGATGAGAGCCTGGGCCAGGCTGGGTGCAGCCTCCCTCCCTCCCTCCAGGAAGCTGACAGCCCAGTGGTTTGGTTTCTCCTGCTTTCCCTTTTGTTGCTGACATTTGCTTTTGCTGCTAATTGCTAATTTTTAAGCCTCCAGACAGGCCCTACAGCGTGGCCGAGGGTCTGAGTGGCGGCTGGTGCTGAAGCTGAAGAGGGCTGGGCCTGGGGGTGTTTGCTGTGGTAGGAGTGGGGAGTAGGGACTGAGTCTGGCCTTCTTTTCCTGGGTGCTGGCAGCCCCTCTGGTGGGGAGCTGGGAGGCTCAGATGTGTGTAAAGCAAAGGTGCTGTCTGGGTGTCTCTGCCCCAGGCAGTGAGCAGGGGCTGCTGCAGGGGCTCCTTGTTCTCCTTTCTCCCCATATTCCAGGGAGTGCCTTTGTGGAGGTGGCTGGGAGGCAACAAGGCTCAGGACTTGGAGCAAAAGGCTGCTCCTTCCTTTCCCCTAGCTGAGCTCTGGTCCTGCTTCCCCTGTCTCTGCTGCAGAAAGTGCAGCTGTTGTGGTGCGGTGCTCCTTGTGCCATGCTGGCTTCTGGGTGCTCTGGGGTTTAGCTGCTTCCGGAGGGTCTGCCCTGCAATCTCTTGGAGCTGTCATGTGCCCTGGATTCTAGGGGCCGTGGCGGAGCTGGGAACACAGGGGTGGGTGTGAAATCAAAGGCAAAGCATTGCTTGGAGGCCTGGCCTCTGGAGGAGCTTGTGCTGGTGGGAGGGAGCGCCCCTGGCTGCCAGCTTTCCTTCGCCCGGGGGGGAAGCAGTCACTTTGTGCTGCCTCTCGGTGTGGCGTGTGTCCTGACTAGAGAGCAACAGAGACAAAGTAGTACAGTGATCTTGGTTATTGGACCAACTCCAGCGGGCAGGCCAGCCTTGGGAAGCACTCCGTCTGGGCAAAGGGAAGGGAGTTGCGTTGGGGGAAGAGCACTGAGGGGCTGCTTGCAGGCGGTGTCTGTGGGGGCTGAGAACTCGATGGAGGGAGCTGTCCCTTTTCCAGAGCGCTGCTTCCCTCCCTGGGCCTGCTCCCTCATGGGTCAGAAGCCTCCCTTTTCCCCTGTTGCCTGCCCGAGAGACGCTGACTGGCAGGCAGGCATTGCTCCCTAGCTGCGCTCCCGCTAGGGCTGGGGGCGGGCACTGCCGGGGCAGCTCTCCAGCTTTCCTGCGTTCCTCACAAGAAATTCATTTTTACTCTATTTAAATCTCTGCTAATTTTTTTTTTCTGTTTTGCTTGACTTAGCAATTGAATCTGTCTCCCCTTCCCGGGCTTTCCTGTGTTACCATCTGTGCTAGTGACGCTAGGTAGAATGTGCTAGCGGCCAGGGGAGTTTCACAAATAAACCTCTGTAATCCTCTTCCCGTGTCCTGTGTCTGTGCCCCCTGGCCCGATCTACCTTCTGGGCTGGGTTCGGAGGGGCCCGGAACTGGGTTATTTTGTCTCACGCCGGCCTGAGGACTTGTTGGGTGCTGAGACTCTGAAGTGTTTGGGGCTGCTAATCGGTGCCTGTGAATGGCCCAACCTTCCCTGCTGCTGAGCTCTGGCTTAGACCCCAAACTAGCTCACCCCCTGGATTTCAGTTCCTACTCTCTGCGCTTGCCACGTTCCTGGCTGGGCTCCCAGGATGGAGCTCAAGGGGCTGCTCTGAATGGAGCCCCTTGCTAAAATCGGACTTCCGCTGCCTTTGCCAGGCAAGAGCAGCAGGTGCTTCAGCCCCTGGCGCTTGCTGCTACCCTGCAGGGCTGTGCTTGCTGGGAGTGGGGCAGTGTGTGCAGCCTTCTGCTCTCGGCCTAGGAGGAGGAGCAGCTTGGCAGCCCGGACTCGCGGCAGCGGTAAGCATTCCAGCACAGCTTGCTGCACTGCCTGAGCCAAGCACATACTGTTCCCACCAGCCTGCCTGCCTGCCTGGGCCAGCACAGCTGTCTGCTCCAGCTAGCAGCCCGCAAGCCTTGTGCCCCTCGCAGCAGCGGTGGAGGCCTGCCCAGGCTGCTTGGGGCTCTTCAGCAACGGGGGCCTTGCTTCCTGCTGCCACCAGGGAAGCTCCCCAGGCCTTGTGCAGCCTGGGCCAGCAGCAGGAAGGGGGACGGTCTGCCCTCTTGGGCCCGTCAGCTCCAGGCCCCAAGGCCCTGCTTCTTGTAGTCCCTCAGGCCTGGCTGCCCTGTTGCTTTCCCCAGTGTTCTCTCCTCAGGTGAGGGTAGGACCCTTCAAGGGGCTTCCAAGGGCCCTGGAGCTGGCTGTGCTGGCCCAGTGGCCCCACAAAGAGCAGGGAGGAAAAGCTGCCACTTCTGGGCCTGGGAGCCAGTGGGAAACTGCCTGTCCGTTGCTATTAGCTCCCCTTCAATGGTAGCTCGCCCCTCTGTTCTGGGTGGGCAGCACACCAAGGCTGGCTTGCCACTCAACTGCTGTTGGCCTGAGCTCGGGCTGCCTGCTGCAGTGACGGAGCAATGCATAGGCGGGTCCCTGCGCTGCGGGAAAAGAGCCAGGCTGGATCGCGGGGGCTGGGGGGGGCAGCTAAAGTGAAGCTGCTCTTGCAAATTGTTCAAATAGCAACCGGGCTTTTATACCGAGAAATAAACCCAGGGCAAAGCCAGCGCGCTCTCTCTTCCCCAGTAGCCGAGGTGTAGTGGCAGGGTCACCCAAACACCACGTCAGCACTGCTGCTGCTCCCATGGTTTGGCAATGGAGGATTAAAACACAGTTGTGGGGTTGGCGGGACTGCTCCCTATGCCGCCCTGGGGCAGAAAATAGTGCAGGATACAGCCCCGGTCACATTGAGGCACTGACCTGACGTGACTGCAGCTGGGGAGCCATCCTGCTGCTTACATGGCCCAAAGCACAGCAGATATGCTCCCAGTATCCCGCCCCCTGCCGTGAAGGCTTGTCAGGGCAGCTCCCGGCCCAGGTATGCTGTGGTCTCACAGACACGCTAGCCTGCGTGGCCCCTGGCGGATCCCGGCCCGGGTATGCTGTGGTCACACAACTAGCCTGCGTGGCCCCTGGTGGCTCCCGGCTTGGGTATGCTGCGGCCACACACAGTACTAGCCTGCGTGGCCCCTGG
>QEPC01011901.1:29600240-29610985 GCA_003113815.1 Sphenodon punctatus | reverse complement strand
GCAGAGACGTGGGGCAGAGTAGCAGGGATATAGGGTAGCAGAGGGGCCAGCTGGGCGAGGGGGCAGAGCACGGCAGAGACGTGGGGCAGAGCAGCAGGGACATAGGGTAGCAGAGGGGCCGGCTGGGCGAGGGGGCAGAGCAGCAGGGGCATAGGGTAGCAGAGGGGTCAGCTGGGCAAGGGGGCAGAGCACGGCAGAGACATGGGGCAGAGTAGCAGGAACATAGGGTAGCAGAGGGGTCATCTGGGCAAGGGGGCAGAGCACGGCAGAGACATGGGGCAGAGTAGCAGGGGCATAGGGTGGCAGAGGGCATGATGACGACCATGTCACCACTCTGCAGCTGAGTACATGGGCTAGGCTGCAGTGTCCGGTCCCACTACCAGGGGGCGCTCTCTGTACACGTCACCTCTATAGTACTTCGTGCATGAAACAGGCGCCTGCTCTGGCCACCCTGTCCCGCGCCGTCTCGCTCTATGGTATTCCCATACACAAGGACCCGCTCCCGAGCCTGGCTAAATGAATGCCTGTCTAGACAGGGAAGAAAGCGTGATTCCGGAGACTGCAAGATGAGGGGGCCTATCAGAGACACGAGCCTCCTATTCCTCCTCACTCACCCCACTCCTTTCCCCCATATATCACCAACCAGTTTCTAAAAAGCAGGGAGTACAGGAGGCAGCCATTTTCTGTGAGGGAAGTCTGGCTTCAATCCCATTGGAAGTAATAGGTGTTGCCGCCATCTTTGTTAAGGGCACCTTCACTGTCCCATTGTTTAATGGCGGCTTGTCTTCAGCCCTATTAGATACAATTAAAAAGGCATCATCTTTGTTAAGGGCATACAGAATCGTCATGGTAACTGCAGCCATTTTGTCTCAGGGCAACTTCATGGCTTCAATCCCGTTGGACTCAATGGGAGGCCAGCCATTTTGAAGGGCAACTCGCCCTTGGTCTCAAGCAAGCGACTGTCAGGATAGTTGGGTTGCCAGCCCTGAGTGCTAGGGCAAGGTGAATTTGCCCTTGACAAAGATGGTGCTCACATCCGGGCCACTGGCCTGGAATCTGCAGCCTTTCAAATGCATGGAACACGCATGCCTGAGACTAAGCTCTTGGGGGGTGGGGGTCAGATATGCAAATTTTAGAAGAGCCTTATGAGAAATGCAGGTTGCAGGGCTGTATTGGCATCAATGCAGCCCTGCAACCTGTATTTCTCATGTATCTGAAATTTGCATATCTGGGCACCCTACTTGGGGGTGGGGAGTAAAATGAAGGCTGCTGTGCTGTAAGGCCAGGGGGGCCAAACCTGCCCGGTTAACTTCCCTGTGGGCCTGTGTCCCCGCCCTGGCGCCGCCACCAGAGGGGAGAGAGCGCCTCGACCCACACAACCCTGCCCCCCCATTGCTGCCCCCAAGCGCCTCAACCCACACAACCCTGCCCCCCCATTGCTGCCCCCAAGCGCCTCGACCCACACAACCCTGCCCCCCCCACGGCTGCCCCCAAGCGCCTCGACCCACACAACCCTGCTTTGACAGAGAGCGGGATGATGATGATGATGATTATTAAGCGAGCGGCTGCTACTGCGCTGGGAGAAGACAATGACAATATAGTTGCAATTTGTAAAATGAAAGTTTTTAATCCTAATTACAGACAGGGCCCATTGCTTAACCCGCGGAGACGCAAGCCATCTCCTGTTCCCTTCCCCAGACAGTTAGGGGGATACTCATATGCTAAGAGCCATTGGATTCTTCAAACCAAGTTTTCCTTTTTAAAAAAGGATACTTGGGCATCTCCTGAAAGGAGCAATGTGTTCTACGGGGGCTGCCGCCGCTCAGCTCGGCTACGCCCCCTAACTAGCGACCCTGCAAGCCCCGCACGGGGAGGCGAGGAGGGGGTTGATGGTGCTGTAGCAAGGGCCGAACAAGGAGCAAGGCATGTAAGTAGCCCCGCCCCCCATGGCAAATGGTTAAGGAACACACATGAAAAATACATGTGGCAGGGCCTTCATTGGCACCACAGGCCCCAAAACATGTATTTTTCATACATGCTCCTTAAACATTTGCCTAGGTAGCAACCGTCCATGTAAGCGAGAGAGGCCCAAGCTCTTCTTGGAGCCTGCCCCCAGGTCCAGACACTGCAGAGCCCTGGGCAGAGGCCAGCTCCACTCAGTGGGTAAATGGGACGGGGGCCTGGGGTAAATGGGGGGCTGAGCATGCACACTCCAGGCAGAGCCGCTCTGGGCTCTCCACTCCCCCCCGCCCGCCCACCAGCCTGTATGCTGGAGGCACAGAGTTTGGTGCTGGGCATCCTGGAGGAATCCCAGAGGGCTTCACCCGCCTGCCCCAGGAAGGGGCTGCTCAGAGGCTGGTGACCCCTTCCTGCCCCATGCCAGGGCAACATTCCCCAGGGCAGAACTCAAGGGCCGTTTGGGGGTGGTGCCTCCCAGTCCCTTATTCACGCAGCAGCCAAGGGAGGAGGGGGGAGCACGGTCTTGGAAGGAGGGACCCCAGTCTCTATTATAAGCATTTCTCTAGCAAGTGGCCTCCCCTCAGGTGCTAGAGGCCCAGGCACAAACCCTGCCATGTTTCCCGGGCGAGTTCCAGGGAGTCAAACTCTCGTTTGTCTCTAGGCGGCTGCTGGAGGTTTGCCAAGCTCAGCCCAAGCTGCAATCCACCCACAGCCAGAACACCAACCCCCCGACGGCATCATTCACCCAGAGGCACAGCCTTCAAACATAGCGCGTGCCCTCAGCCCTGCTGGCTAGGAAACCGAACCTGCCGCCAGCCTAGAAAAGGAGTCAGCCACTTACCCTCATCCCCTGCACCTGCACCTGCTTCTCCTTCTCCTGCTCCTGCGCCTGCTGCTGCCAGTCGCAAACCCTACCCTACAGAATTAAAAGTACTGGCCCCAGGGTCTAGCCAATTTAAAGGGCCAGCCCGTAGAACAGCATGCTGGGAAAGGAAAGGAGTTCCTATAAAAAGGTCAGTCTGCGCAACTTGGAGTTGCTGGATAGGATCAGCAGATGCAGATGCAGATGCAGATGGTTAATACAGGGGGAAAGGGTCATTGGTTTCCCCCTTGAAGGCAATTGGAGTGGTTTCTTAGAAGTACTAGATAGATATTATAACCACAGTGTAGTATGGAGCTGAGGGAGGCTTTGCTGCTGTGGTTTCCTTTCCCCAGAGTTGCCACCCTGAAAGGCTCAAAAGCCAAGACGTGAGACCTAGTCAAAGCAAACTCTTCTGCTGTCAAGGGGCTGCAGATGGAGGCGTGTGTGGGTTAAGGCTTCCCTTGGACTCCCTCTAGCAGCAAACCCTTCCTGGTTTAAAATTGCAAAGGGCAATTCTTGCAAATCTTGTGGTTCCAGCAGTTGGGGCTCTAAGGAGCTTCCCTAGAGCAGGGATGTCAACCCCCAACGGTTCAGAAAGTGGCAGATCCGTGCTCCCCCCCCTGCCCTGAATTGTGAAGCTGGCTGGAAGTAAAGAAGCAAACTCTAAATAATAAGCCATTGCGTTCCTTCTGTGCCTTCAGGCAACTGGCAGTCTGGGCTCAGCTACCCAGGTCTCTATTGTAGAGTTCGCTTTCTGTTGAATAACACACAGCAGAAGTTTCTACAAAAGAGAACTTTACTAGGAGCTCAGAAAACATGCTTCTGTACTGTACAGACAGTGCATGGGACAAGAGGGAGAGAAGAGAGGAGACAAGGAGAAAAAACCCCTGTTTCATCCCCTGACCCTCCCCTCCTGGACAAGCCCCAGATTGGGCTTGCAATGGGCTTTTACTTGTGACTGTTGCACAATCCAACACCCCTTCTCAACTGGTCAAACCCACCAGGTTCATTCTTAATAGCGTGCAATGGCGTCCCCCTGCTAGTGGCTTTGTGAGCACATCCGCTGTCGTATGCTTGACTTGCATTCCTCTTCCGGCACCTATACTCAGGGACCCGAGTTCACTGCACCAAAACATCTTAAATTCTGCAACCAGTGAAGCCAAATTCTGCAAATTCACTGTGAGCATTAATATTTGCATAATTAACTTGATTTGCATAATGCTGGGAAGCAAATTTGCAACAGGTTTGACATAGAATCACAACTTTGCTAATCAAACATGACCCAAACCCTCTGGAATTTCAGCCCCCCAGAATTCCCACCTCATATTAAAACCCCAGACCTCCCTCACCCAAACATTGGGCCTTCAGACCCCACCCACCCACAATTCATCTCCCAGGGGCCTATTTACCCTGGGGTCATGGTCACACCTCCCGGACAGCCTGGGTCAGAGCAATGGTCCATCCAGCCCAGCGTCCTGTCTCCGACAGTGTCACAGTCAGTACCAGACTGGGTCAGAGCAATGGTCCATCCAGCCCGGCGTCCTGTCTCTGACAGTGTCACAGTCAGTGCCAGACTGGGTCAGAGCAATGGTCCATCCAGCCCAGCATCCTGTCTCTGACAGTGGCCAGTCTAAGGCTGCTTTTAAACGAGGAGCGCTGAAGCGCCTCCTCAACGCCGCATTAAAGCAAAGCCGCCGGAAGTGACGTTCTCCCCGTTGCCGGCGGCGGCGGCTGGAGACACAGGGCTTTGGAGTGGCGCATTCTTAAGACTTCAATTATCTGGCTTAAGAACGCGCCGCTCCAAAGCCCCGTGTCTCCAGCCGCCGCCGGCAACGGGGAGAACGTCACTTCCGGCGGCTTTGCTTTAATGCGGCGTTGAGGAGGCGCTTCAGCGCTCCTCGTTTAAAAGCAGCCTCAGTGGCATCGGAGAAGTACCCAACGGGTCATAATGGAATGATCCATTCCCTGCTGTTCACTCCCAGCTCCTGACAGTGAGAGGATACGTCCCCTAAACCTACTTAACTAACAGCCATTAATAGACCTACCCTCCAAGAACTTACCCAATCCTTGTCTAAACCCAACTGTGTTGCTGGCCTTGGCCACATCCTCGGGCAACAAATTCCATAATGTAATTCTGCGTTGAGTGAAAAAATACTTTCTTTTATTTGTTTTTGTTCGAGGGGGCATACGGTACCAACAATATAATAGCAATGAATGTAACGAATGAATTAGTTCAGTGTCAGGTAACTCAGTGGAGAGAGGTTTCCATCCCGGAGGGACTGGTGACAGCAGATGGAGGGGAGGGGAACAAGGGAAATATTCGTGAAGTTGGAAATCATAGGAATGTGCTATCATGGCGTTATGTTTGTGGCTGGCATGTCCTCACCTGGAATACGGGAATCTGTTCTTAGTCCCTGGTCTTGGCAGCCATGTGCCCCTGCACCCACCTGTAATAGTGCTCCTGGCCTTAATGACTGGGAAGCCACAAATCCCTTGTGGACAAGGGCTGTGAGAAAGTTGCTTCAGGAGTAAACTCACAACACAGCACTGTTTCACCCCTTGCTTGCTTGGATCAGCACTGAAAGGGTTAACAACAGGCAGTAGTGGGTCAGTTGACTGGTCACGTGACCCTGGCTGGGGTTTTATAGGGAGGAGGAGCCCAGTCAGGGTCAGTCTCTGGCTGTGTGGGCTGAGCTCTGCTGGATTTCTCAGGGAGCGTGCGCACATGTCCTGTTGTCTTGGACTACAGGGGACAAGTCTGCCCCCCTGCTACATTTCAGGGCCACCACGTCTGTCTGGATCTGGCCAGTTGCTGTCCCTGCCACTGAGCCTCTGCAGGGCAGCGAGTCTTGTACAATTTGAAATGTAGCTTGCAGGCGATTTCCGTTTGCTGCTACGGTGGTGAGATCTGCATTCCTTGCCAACAGGCTGCTCTTACAAAGTTGTTTTCAACACTTGTTATGACCATAAAACAATTTATGACGCTCCTGAAACTCCCCATCAAGGGAGCCTTGCTGCACACGCCGGCGAGCAGTTAACCAGTCTCCAGTTTTTCCATGCCTCAATCCGTATGGTCAATCTTGTTGGGACAGTGTTTGACTTGCCCCTCCTACAGCACAACGAGGGCTGAGGCTTGAACCCCAGAAGGAGTGTTTCTCTCTCAGACTGAGAGGAATAAAAATAGCATCTCTTTTGGCTCCGGCAAAACCTTTGAATGCTTCTTGTTAGCCTCGTGCAGAAATGCCGGAGTCCTGCCGTAGCGCTCACACACTCTTCCTCTGGGGAGGAAGAACATTCAGCCTTCATTTGAAAATGTCAATACCTAAGAGCAAGAAACTGCGGGATACTCAGGCCCTGGCAGGATCAGTCCTGCAAGAGGACCAAAGCCTCAAACCGGCAGCCTTTAAAGAAAAGGCTCAGAAAGCAAGACTGGTTAAATATGATATGGTGGATACGTAATGAGGAGCACAAGCTCCTTCAAGGCTCTTCATGGCCTTGCTCCCCCATATCTTTCTGCTTTTGTATCCTGCCCCACTCCTGTCTGGGAGCTTCACTCTTCCTCTGCCCCCACTTTCGCCTGCTCGTGACCCCCTTGCTCCTCTAAACATCTTCACCCTTTCTGTCTTGCTGCTCCCCAGGTCTGGAACTCCCTCCCTGGATACATTCGCTCTGCTCCCTCCCTCCCAACTTTCAAATCCCTCCTGAAAACCCACCCCCTCCATCACACCTTTCCTAGCTCCGCATCCCCATAAACCCATCACCGATTCCTCCTCTTTCCTCCTTGACTTCCTGTAACTAAGTTAAGCAGGTGCACCAGTGACTTCCCAACTTCTATTCCTGAATGTCTCCCTTTCTGCGGTCCCTCCCTAGACTCTCCCCTTCTTTGTCTCTTAGATTGGAAGCCCCTTTGAGGCAAAGGCCTGTCTCTAACTGTTGATTGTACAGTGCCAAGTGCATTGCTGGTGCTATATAAATAATAATAATAATAATAATTAATAATACCTGGTTGAATGGTCACAAGCAAAGAGTAATAATTAATGAACCAATGTCTGATTAGGAGGCTGCCCACAGTGGGGTTTCCCAGGGGTCTGTTTGAGTCCAGTGCGGTTTATTAATGACTTGGATTGAAGAATAGAGAGTATATTGGGGAAATTTGCAGATGACACAAAATTGAGAGAGATTGTAGACACTGGAGGATAGGATAAAAATTCAAAATGATTGTAAATTGGAGAACTGGGCTGTAAACAATAAAGGGCATTCAGTAAGGGGGGGGCAACGTAAAATGATACAGATAGAGTGGAAAAACCAAAGGCATGAAGAGAAAGTGGAACAATTGAATCAGAGAAAGCTCTCGGAGCGGTTGTAGATCATTGACTGAACAGGAGTCAGCAGGGGATGCTGATGCAGAGGAGGCAAATGCCGTCTTAGGCTGCATCAACAGAAGCATTGTACGGGAGACACAGGAAGTCAGCTCTGGTCTATCCGGCCCCAGCTGGAGTACAGTAGTCAGTCTGGGGCACCTCGTTTTAAGTAGGACTCTAGTCAAGTTGGAGGGGACAGAGCAGCAAAGCTGATAAATATTTGGAACACAAGTTCTATGAGGAGGGATTGAATGAGCAGGTATGTTCAGCTTAGACAAAAGAAGACTAAAGCGTGTGTGTGTGTGCGTGTGTGTGTGTGTGTGTGTTATGGCAGAATCCTAGAACAGAAACCCCCCCGTTGTTCCAAGTCCGGCCCCCTGCCAGCCCCCGGCATTCTGTCGGTACAGAGCGCACTGTACCGACACCATCCTGGGGAGATGGCGGTCGAACCTGTTTTTAAAGACCTCCTGTGATGGAGCCTCTGCAACATCTCTTGGGCAGTTCTTCCGCTGTCTATGATAACCTTATCTGAAAGGCTGCGGGTGTCACTTGCTACAGGGGCCAGGGAGAGGGGCAGCAAGTCCAAGCTGAAAGAAGGCAGATGTAGACTGAGTCTCAGGGGAAATTCCCTGACCACAAGGCCAGACCAGCAATGGAACAAGCTATCAAGAAAAGGGGTGGGGTCTTCATCTTCAGAGGTTTTAAAAAGAGGCTGGATAAGTCGCTATCTGGGATGGTTCAGTATTGGCAAGGCCTGCCCCATGCAGAGGGTATGACTTTCATGGCCCTGGGAATCTCTTCCAGTTATAAGATTGAAATGCTTGTCGAGCTGGCCCTGCCGATAACGTAGCGACCAAGTGAGACTGTGCTCAGGAAACCCAAGTGGATGCTTGTGATTGTTCTCTACACAATACAGTTCATGCAAATAAGATTA
Source organism: Sphenodon punctatus (assembly GCA_003113815.1). Taxonomy (NCBI): domain Eukaryota; kingdom Metazoa; phylum Chordata; class Lepidosauria; order Sphenodontia; family Sphenodontidae; genus Sphenodon; species Sphenodon punctatus. The sequence goes on along the minus strand of QEPC01011901.1, from coordinate 29,602,869 downwards.
CCAGATGGTACAAAACAAACTCCTACAGATCCGAGCAAAACAAATGACACTCTTTATGTGGCAAGACGAGTCAACAAGCAGCAGAAATGCTTATTATGCATTCATTTGCAGTTCCGCCGCATTCAGAGGCAAATTGCGGACTCCAGGCTAATCTATCACAGCCCCAATAGGGAGGGGTGAGGATCCTGGGCTTTGATAGAACTTCTGTCCTCGTGTATTTGGTTTTTCAATTCATCATTAAACAATACTAATAACTGCAGCCCTGGTTCTCCTGTCTGCTCCATGAATAGCAGAGACGCGGCGAGGAAATTTTCAGAGACAGAGGACTGGGAAGGCTGTGTGGGACTACAAAGCAGTGTAAATCATTTTGGAAAGTTGCCAGTGCTTTAAATTAAAAAGATTAAAGAACTAAAGGAGACTGATGAGATGCTTATTTCCCCGACAGTGGCACGGCATCAAAAGGCAGATTATATTGATTCTTCTGACTTTGAGAAAACATTTGCTCCTAATGATGAAGTGAGAATTTCTCATTCAGATATTTCTGTACTTTTAACAAGCTGCTTACATTATCACTTGATTGTACTTGTCAGGAAATTAAAAAGTTGAAATCCTTGAAAGTTCCCTGCACCAGGGAGGCAAGTGCGCTGGAATGGAGGTAATGACTGGGGGGTGTTCTAGCAAGCAGGAATCCCACGGCGCATGAATGCTTTAGAGCGCGGGACGGGCTTGGTGGGGTATGAGTCACTCCTGGCAGGGATTCAATTCACAGGAAATGTTCACTTAACCTTCCCTTGTCTTTCTTAGATTATAACTAAGCCCCTCGGGGCAGGCAGGGACTGTCTATACCGTCCAGCACTGGGTACATAAATAACATTATTGGATGGACAGTTATCCTTGGTGGTGCTAGTGATGCCTCAACTATTAGGAGTGGCATCGGCAATGCATTGGGATTTTGTCTAAACCCAGGTTCTCAGAAAGCCGACGACCATGTGCTTGAGCTGTCCTGTCTGATCCCCAGGGTAATCCACGTTGGTGGGTTAATGGGGGCGATCCTTTGGTGGGAGAGTGCGCGTGCTAGCAGTTAGCATGGGCATGAGTCCCATTGGCTTCTCTAAGAATGGCTTTGCCCAAGTGACCGTAGCCCTGTTCCGAAATGACGGGCGGGGGAGCCACTCTCAGCCTGTTAAAATCCAGTTTAATCCTGCTGCCACCCTCGGGTGGGCAAATCCCTGGGTTTATTACTCTCGGTGTCCCCCCTGGCAGCCAGAAGACAGGAAGCTGGGCTGGCCTGGGAATTCACGGGGCCCAGGGCAAAGATAAAACAACGGGTTTCTGACGGCCCTCGGGGGCATCCTCTGGGGGCCCGAGAGTTGGTTGCGTTTGGGGCCCCTTGGCTCCCACACTCCGGGGGCACTTTGGGGAGCAGAGCCTGAGACAGTTGCCCTGGGGGAAGGCTGAACAGCTTTCATTGGGGAAATGGCTGCTCCCACACAGGGGAAGGGGAGAGAGGGACGCTCTCCGGCTTCTCAATCCACCGAGTTTCTTGTCTTTCCATCCTCTCCCCTGACCTCTCGAGGGAGGCAACCAGGAAATGTTATTGATTGATTTATTATTACATTTTTACCCTGCCCTTCTCCGAAAACTGAGGGGGCTTACAACAAGCAAAATACAATCAAATATGTTCAAATCCCCCCCAAACCCAACGTCATCCCAACCTCCCACCCCACCCTTTATCCACCAATCCTCTTCCCCCAACTCCCACTCAGCCCTATCCCTGCCGGCCAAACATCCCCTCTGGAAGACAAAGAGTCTCTGGCTCGGGCGGATTTCCAAAGGGAGGGATTTCCATCATTGTGGGGAAGTCACTGAGAACGTTCTCCTGAGCGTTCTTGGCGTAGCGACTTCTTGGGCAGTTGACACTTGCAAGAAGATGCCCTTGGCCAACCTCAGAGGCCATGCTGGGACATAGGGGGGGAAAGAGGCCTGAATCCCAGTCTTTTAGTCTCTCTCTCTCTCTTTTCTGAAAGAAGGACTTTGACCCCTGAAGGAGGGACAATGGGATTCATCACCCAAAGAGGGACTGTACCTCCTAGGAATTGTTGAGCAACTCTGGACTAATCCTACACAGTCCCCCTCAGGGAGGCCCTTTCTATAGGCCTCCTGGTAAACCGCTAGCTTTCTGGGTCTAGCGCCCCCAGTGAAACTCTATTCACATTCTCCTTTGGAAGAAAGGAGTGGGGGAGCCGTGCCTGCTCTTACGAGTCCTCTGCTCAGTTTCTACCCAGTTTTTCATGAGTCTGGCTTTGGGGTGGTTGGTCTCCTGCTTCTAACAGGAAGGTTTGTTCCGGGGAAGACTCTTCTCCGTACTAGTCTTCCCAGATTCCTGGGCACAGGATTCGTGAGCCATGGAGATTGTGGAGGTCTGCCAGCAATTTTATTTATAGTTTTAATTTATTTTTCAATGTAATACCCCACCCCTCCTGCCCAGGCAGCCCAGGGCGGCTTACGATATAAAAACACAAATAAAATTCAGTATAAAACATTTTTAAAAACTGCAAAAAGGAGGGCGACATTTAGCCCCACCCCCACCCCCTCTCTCCACCCTTTCTGCCTGGAAGTCTGCTCCTCA
>QEPC01011901.1:29585207-29599765 GCA_003113815.1 Sphenodon punctatus | reverse complement strand
CGTCCCCATGGGTAGCCCCAGGTAGAGCGCGTTACCATCGTCTAGTCTAGAGGGGATGAAAGCCTGGATGAGGGTGGCCAGGTCAGAGTCTGAAACATACGGCCGAAACCGCCGCACCAGATGTAATTGGCAAAAGGCGCTCCTCGCCGCAGCCTCCGTCTGGACCTCCAGGCGGAGCTGTGCGTCAGGGAGCTCCCCCAGACTCCGCACCCGGGGAACCGACGTGGGACAGACCCCGTCCACAACAGGGGCTGTTACCCCTGTCACCTTACCCATCAGCATCACCTCCGGCTTGTCAGGATTCAACCTCAGTCGGTTGGCCCCCACAGCCGCCAGACACCGGGTAAGCACCGAGAAAGCCCACGAGAGCTCTCTGGGGTCGCCATGTGCATCCCATGGAAAACGGCCAATGAGGTGAGAAAGTCTTGGCCCCGCCCTTCTGGGGGTGGGAACAACCAGCCCACGTAAACTGGAGGCTGAATGGGTCAGGTGTCGCTGGAGGAAGTCACGTGACCCAGTCAGAATAAAAGCCCCTTTGGAGCAGGGCAGCCCAGAGGGCAGAGCAGACTCGGAAGAGCAGGCACTGCCCCACCCCTTTCTCCCTCAGGAGAATATGAATGGAGTTTCACTGTGGGGCGCTAGACCCAGAAAGCTGGTGGCTCACCAGGAGGCCTATAGAAAGGGCCTTCCTGAGGGAAACTGTGTAAGCTTAGTCCCTGTTTAGGAGGGACTGTCCCTCCTTGGGTGCTGAATCCCACTGTCCCTACTTCAGGGGTGAAAGTCCTCCTTTCAGGAAAGAGAGAGACAAAAAGACTGGGATTCAAGCCTCAGGCGCCTCCTGGGCACCTGCCAGGAAAAGCCTTTGAGAGGCCGAGGGGAAGAGGATGGAATGACAAGAAACTCAGTGGAATGAGAAGCAGGAGGACGCCTGTCCCTCTCGAGACACTTGGATGGATTGTTGGGAGGGGTGTGTGCAAGTGCACAAGGGGGCGGAGCTTCTTCACTGAAGGGTGGGGTTTATTGGCCAAGGGGGTGGAGCTTGTCCCTTTTTGAATGATTCACGGCAGGAGTTCTGCTGCGTTGCTCTAGCAGTCACCCCATGCTGCTCACAGAGAGATGTGACCCCTGTGCCCTGGGCAGGGGTAGTCCAGCGATCCGCACTCTCTCCACAACAACACTTTGATGAGCATGCAGCAGGGGACCTAGCGCGCGATAAACAGCTTGCCGAGGGAGGTGGCTCGCGGTAAATGGCGCTGCAGCCGGACCTAAAATGTGGATTCAGCAAGTGAGCCCAGTTGACGAAGCTCACGAAACCAACATCGCTTCTGTGTGTTCAGCCACGGAACGGGGGAGAGGCATAGGGGGTGGGCTGGAGCGGGGTAAGTAGGAGTAGTATTTTTATTGACTCAACCACATTGTTTGCAGCAGTTTAAAACAATTAAAAACAATGTATAACAAACAGACTAAAATAAAACCATACAATGTGTTAAATCAAAATGCAACAATTGCCCCCTCATTACAACACGAGCACCGTGGTGTGACAAAAGTACATCACATAAACCATCAATTCAACACCGAGGGTACATCCAACGAAGGGAAAATCAATTCAGTTAAAGCTGACATTAATTCAATATAACTACATTCAATTTAACCCCTAAATAAGAACGTACCGGGGATAATTTAATCCCCAGGCTCCAGATGGTTGGTTACTCTATAGAAAAAGAATTTAGGATAACCCTGCCAATTGCAAAGCCTGTTTACGTTTCCTAATTGTCAGGGCACACACAAAATTTCCTGCCCTACCATAAGGGTCCTTAGTGGCTGTGCCCGGCCAAACGAGTGTGCAAGGGGATTGTCACCAGGGCGACACTTGCTTGGGTGTGAAGACGGTGTCAGCTCCTTGTCGGACCGACACCCACTCGATGGTGTCTCCACCTGACTTTTGGGGTAATGGGCCGGGCCGGGCCAGGAATCCGTTTGAATGTCTCATCTGCCCCTGACGCCTCCTCCCTCGTCTGTTCGCCTCCCGCGCCCCCACCTGGGCCCTCCCAGGAGCCACAACTGGATTCATTTGGGAAACAAACCATACAAAGTTCATTCACAGAACGGGAACATGGCGAGGTGGGAAACTCCCCCACCCCTGGGTCCAGCCAGTTCTCGGTGTGGTCCCCGCACCAACGACCTCTTCCAGGCCACTGACCTGGGATGCGACTCTCCTTCTTGGTGTCTCTGGTGCAGGCGTGGCCTGGCTCTGTCCCTGTCCCTGCTGGCCGGCTACACTCCGCTCGGGGCCGTACGGCTGCCGCTGCACTGGGCCGTTCCCCCTGTGGGCCAGGCCAGGCCAGGCCAGGCGAATTCTCCTCCTCAAGCAGGTCCCAGGCTGCGGTCTGCCTCCTGCTCCCTGGACTTGTGGGGAGAAACAGAGGGGTCTGCGACTACCGTGCTCTGCTCAGCAGCCTGTGGGCGGAGGGCTCTCCCTCTTTCTCCCTGTCCTTCTCCTCCGGGTCCGAGGGCCCTTCCCGTCCCGTCTCTAACGCTCGGTGGAGACGTTCTCTTTAAGGGAGGGAGCCCCCTCTTCATGCCACCTTTTAGGGGTGTTTCCAGCTCCACACAACAGAAACCCGGCCCCGGCTCTGCTGGGGAGGGGGTTACCTGCTACCCTCAAGCTTGACCTATGTGAGATACCTTTAACAGATTGGCCGTAGTCTGTCTTTAGTTTGGACATAAAGGCCTGGGCATATTTGGCCTTCTTATCGCTTTCCCCCTGCTTCACTTTTCACCTTGTTAGTGAAATTTCAGGAAACTAGGCGTAAGTTCACATTTAGGGAAGTCGAGGCACGCAGCCGATGAAACATCCCCGTTGCACACATGGGTTGCAAGATTTAGGTTCAGAGTAGCTCAAAACCAGGCTATTTCATGGGCAGAGGTAATGACTTTAGTTCCCCAATATCTTAACCACAAACGTTGTCATACATTTGTGTGCGCCAATCCGTTTTAACCGTGCTATTGGCGGTTATTAATATATGACTCACTTAGCCCGAGTGGGACGTCAGTTTTCTTATAAAAGTTTAAGTCACCAAGGAAATGTTACCGTAGACGCCTTGAACCCGCTCCCGGGGCTCTTCCTCGGGTCACAGGATCTTCTCTCTTCCTTGAGCTTGGATGCCTGGGGAACTATACTAGTTCTAAGTTTATTACTGTAACTTTTGTACTTTTTAATACTTAAACAATCTTAAGTTTTAACTTTAATTATAACGATGTGACATGTACCTTTGAAATACTTTTATAAACCACCTATCAAGGTTTTACTCTGTTCCAGAGTTCTGCCCCATAGGAAATACTTTTACTATGTTTTCATCAATATTTTCAATTCTATTTTTATTACTAATTATGTCTCTTCATTTATTTGGTCATTTCAATCTCTCTGGGTATTTCCATAATTTAGCTGTTTGTCCAGATTTTGAACTGGTGTGATTATCAATTAGGAAAAGGATCCAATAAATTAATAACTAAATCAATATTAGACTAAAACCTGGCAAGATACCGGGGCCTGGGGAAGCAGGCAGATGCTGCTAACCCATTGCTTGTACAAGGCATGAGACTAGATTGTAAGGCCCTTGGGGCATGGACCAGCCAGGCACATTGCTGGAGTCATATACATTTTATATACTCAAAAAACCCTTTGGTTTCAGAGAGAAGTTAGGTCCCTTCCAAATTCAGCCATGCTCTGCAAAGCACGGAAATTGTCAGTTCAGGCTCCTCCTTAACATCCGTGCCATGTAAGCAGTAAAGATGTACATTCTCGCATATTGTGCTCGCTTACAGGCTCCATGCACCCACACTTTGCCTTGGTCTTTCAGCCCAAATCCTCTTCCTCTGCAGGTTGGGGGCAACACTGAAGCTGGAGAAAGTGCTATATACATGTTTAATCAGAATTTAAAGTTGGGTACATATTGAAATTAATAAAATGGCATGCCCCTTGCAAGGAATGGAGGCAACAGCAACGTCAATTTGGAAATAAATCTTATTGTCATTCACAGATCCCATTAAATGGCTGTGAAAGAATGCGACAGAAGTGCATCTTTGAGAGGGGGGAGTGGGGGTGTGTGGAATAGTGAGGGAGGCACCAGGGAGAGTGGATGGAAGGACAGGGAGGAACAGCAAGAAACTGGGTGGAATGACAGGAGGAATGTCATGACGAACAGCTAGAATGACAAGGTTTGGAGGGAAATAACTGATTCAGAAGAGTGATAGGATCCCATGGGGAGCACTCCGATCATTTCACCCAGTTCCCATGGCTGCCTCCCTGTCATTCCACTCCCTATAGCCTCTCTCCCGGTTGTTCCACTTCCTCTCCAGTTTCTTTTTTGTCATTCCACACACATACACACTCATGTTCCCGATCAGAGAGACATGCCTGGGCCTGTCAGAATGTGCCAACACCAAGGACAGACTTAGGGGCAGGCAAACAAGGCAATTGCCTAGGGCGTCAGATTTTGGAGGGATGGAGGCTTCTGTTCTCAGCCTGCACCTGCCTTGTCACTCTGGTGCCCCCTCCCCCTGCCACTGCACTGCCGCACCTGTGCTGCCTGCAGCCTGGGGGTTGGGGCTGGGGTCCCCATCCATTCCCTGCACCTGGAGAAGCCCTGTTCTACTCTCAAACGCGTTCTGTGGCACCGCCGAACACGGAGGCAGACTCTACCTGTGCTGGGCGCTGCCATTCTCTTAGACATAGTGCGGTTTGCGGTTATTGGGGCATGGGCCTCGCTCTACTCTGAGCATTATGGGAAATGCAGTTCCAGCAGCAGCTCTGAGCAGCAAAGCTAGTGGTGGCGACAGTGTGTATGCACGGAGTTTGGGAACTCACGGCTTGGGTGCTGGTGGCAAACTCAGGGGATGGGCATTGGCGGCCCAAGCTTCCAAGGGGCAGCCTTTCCCGAGACATACACTTCCCTGCAATCCTTGCCTGCTCTCCCGCCTCGTCTGCGCATACACATCACCCGTTTCTCTGCCTTGTCCTCCATAAACACTCCCCCAATACCTGACGTCTCCCGCTGCCCTACTGCCCGTACTGGACAAAAGCTGGTTTATTTGGTTTCCAGTAATGACTTTCCCGGCCCAGCCCCTGCCCTGCCATCGTACAGATTAAATCAAAACCCCCCACCCCCGTTTCCTATATCACCTGCCAGAGGGACAGGGGGTCCAGTGGGTGGAGAATGGGGTTCAGTTCTCTGCTCTGAGACGCTCTGGGCTGGGAGACGGGCCCCCCCGGAGCTTGTTTTGGGGCCCCAGCTCAGCTCCTCATTGCACCTGAGCGACAGCTCCTCATTGCACCTGAGCGACAGCTTGGCCTTTCACACGGGGCAAGAACTTGTATTTGTTGCTCCGGGACTAACATGGCAGAGTCCTCTGGGTAGAAGAGCCAGCAGGGAGGATCTCTTGGCTGCTGGGGCCTGATTGTAGAAATCTTGGAAATTCCAGAAGTCTGGAGCAAAGCTAAGCGGCTCCCGGGCTTTGAAAGGGGCAAGTTGGCTGACACTGGCCAGTCAAGCTGGGCAGCAGCAAGCTAATCTCTGCAGCAAAGGTTGTGTCTGGACAGGTTCAGACACAGGAGGAGGGTGGAACGTGCCCGGGACAAACACCATCTGTTGTATCTAAAATGCAGGGGTGCTCGTAGGTGAGAACCAATTATTCACCGCGTGTTTGGAACTCTTCCATCCAGGTCCCTGGAAAATGCTTTAAACAATTACAGTTTCTTTCAATGACTGGGAAAGCAATTTCTTCTGAACCAGCCTGAGCTATTAGAGACACTTCAACACTAATTGAAAATATCTTTAGCAATAAATACTGATGAAATGTGTCCGCACTACTGTGCCAGGCGCTTCCCAAAGCCTCCCCGGATCCGAGAGCTTACACGACCGTGCCTTGGATGGGTTTGTCTAGACCCGTAGGGGACTCATTCAACTGTGCCTGCCTGTTAGTGGGGGAAGCTGGAAGGGGTTCTCCTTAACGTTAATTACCAACATCTGTGTTGTCAGAAAACCAACTATCCAATCGTGCTATTCCCCCCAGGGAAGGGGTGGGCCAGCCCCATGATTGGCTGAGGGGGGCAAGAAGAGGGCCTCTACTATGTCTATGGCAGGGAAGGCTGGGAATCAGGCCCTTTGCTGTCAGGCAGCGGGATGATAGGCTGCTCTCGGCCGGTGTCATTTATTATCTCTGCCATTGGTAAGAACAGCCTCTCTCTCCACTGTGGAAAGAGGTGGGGCAAGGGAAAAGGTCTGAAGGGGCAGGGTCACCCCACGTTCGACCAGATTTGGGGACTAAGAAATGAGGGGCTAAGGAGGCTTACGGGGAATGGACATCCACATGGCATTCCTGCCGAGTCCCTAACAGGCTCCAAACCAACCTCTTGCTTCCTTCTTTCCAGAGCCAACTGCACCCGCTTCAATTGGTCGATCAGCAAGACATCGCCGTCATATCCTCACTCCACTCTCTGCCATGAACCACTGCCCCGTGCGGTGCACCTGCAGCTCAGGATCCCCACTCCTTCACTTTGGCCAGTTTGGGCCAGGGCTACTTGAGCAAGAAGGCCAGCTCCCCACTGGGTTGGCTTCAAGCCTTTGTAGCCCCAGCTGGAAGAGCTTCTCCAGACTCGGGGAGTGGCCAGGCTTGTAACTCCTCAACTACCGGGCTACCTGCACACGGCTGAGCGAGAAGACCTTGGTCCCACCTCTCTGAACAGCATGCACTAATGCATTTTTGACCTTGTCTACAAGAACCATTGATGTTCTTCATCCTGAAGGAAGAGAACTGGCAGGGCTGGCCTTTCCACAGTGCTACTGCCCCGGGCCTTGCTATTCCTGTTGCAGAGTAATATCTGATTCACAATCAGTAAAGACAAATGCAGCTGAAGGTTTAAACAAGAACTTTACTTAAGCTTTCAAGGCACAGATCCTTAGTTACATCTAACTAATATGAAGACAAAATGGAGAATGAGACTCACACACAATGAGAGAGAAGGGAAGGAGTGGCTACACAAAGGAATTCAACTGCAAAAAACCCCATCTCCCTTCCATGTACACATTAACATAGCCGCGCCATCTGGTGGCTCTATAGTCAATCACTGTTCTTAATACAGCAGGCATTCACTTATGGATGTTGCATATACCAACACCCCTTCTCAACAGACAGAAGTTAACCTACGAAACCCATTTTACTTAGTAGCTTTCGGTGGCGCTCTCCTGCTAAAGGTTTTGTGAGGGCATCTGCTACCATGTCTTCTGCAGCTGCCTTTATCCATTTGTTGTGTTCCCCTTCTGACATGTATAAAACATCTTCCCATGTTGATGGCTCAGACAGTCTGTCGGTACTTGCTTTGTAGGACAGATGGGTGGGTAGTGCCTTTATTTTCCTTGGTGATCTTCTGTTTTCAATATCTTCAGTTGATGGAGTTTGTTCCTGCATCTCAGCTGAGCTTGTACTGATTTCAACTATTTGTTCAGGACACTCTCCTCCTGATTCTTGTAAGGACATTACACTGTTGTTTGGTTTTTCCTCAAAAGTCACGCTGTTGCTGATAGTTACTTTGTCTGTGTGTGGGTTGAGGATTCTGTATCCTTTGGAGTGTTCGCTGTATCCAACAAGAATCCCTTCCACAGCTCGGTTTTGTAGTTTGGTGCGTTTCTCTTCCGGAATGTACACGTATGCCTTGCATCCAAACACTTTGATGTGTCCCACACTAGGCTTCTCTCCATACCAGAGTTCATACGGAGTTTTACTTGCTGTTCTTGAGTAGAGTCGGTTCTGTAGATATGTCGCCGTAACTACTGCCTCGCCCCAATATTTTTCTGGCAGTCCGGAGTCCGTCAACATGCACCTGATCATTTCTGTTAAGGTTCTGTTCTTTCTTTCAGCTACCCCATTTTGCTCGGGCGTGTATGGTACTGTCTTCTGGTGCTCTATCCCGTGGGCTCTCAGGAAGTCTTCAACTCTCTTTCCTGTGTATTCGCCTCCATTGTCGGTTCGAAGTACGAGCGGCTTGCGTTGGAATCTGTTGCTTGTCATGGTTATGTAGTCCCTTAATTTTTCCAGTACTTCATCCTTATGCTTCATGAGATATGTGACTGTGTATCTTGAGTAGTCGTCTATGAATGTCACTATGTATCTGTTCCCTCCAGGTGTGGGTACTTTCATGGGGCCGCACACATCGCTGTGTATGAGGTCAAGTGGCTTGGAGGTTCTTGTCTGGCTTGCCTTGGGGAGCGTTGCTCTGGTGGCTTTAGCTTTGATACAGCATTCACATCTCATGGTCAAGGGACATGCTGTTACTATCAGGTCTTTTGTCAGCTGCTGTCTTTGCAGTTCCTTTATACTTTCCGGGTGCCTGTGACCCAGGCGTCGATGCCACAGATGAATACAGTCCTTGTGTTGCTCATGTGCAGTGAGTTTTGCTTGTTCCTTGGTTGCACTCAAGCGATACAGGTGCTCATCTGCATAGGCTCTGGCTAGGACCCTTGTCCCCTTCTGGATTGTGCATTCATTACCCCGGAACTTGACAGTGAGCCCTTTCTCTGTTAGGCGTTTAACGGATAGGAGTCCTCCCTCTAAGCCAGGTACATACAGCACATCCTTTACCGGTATTGCTAGTGTGCCTCCGTGTGGCTTGTTGCAACTTAGAATTCCTTCGCCAATACCTTCTGCAGTGATGCTGCTTCCATCAGCGAGGTATATCTCTTCTTTGTTGCTTGGGTCCAGTACCGTGAAAAAGCTCTTGTCGCTGGTCATGTGACTCGTGGCTCCAGTGTCGACACACCAGTCGTGTGATGAGTTGGTCTGTGTTGCTCTAAAACATCCTCTCCGCTGTTCTGTGGTTGTGTCACTGGTTCTAGCCTTGGCCCTTTGCTTGGACACTTGTGGAGATCACTTTTGTTCTGTCTTCCATATGGAGCAGTCTTTCTTTAGGTGTCCTTCTTTCTTGCACTGAAAACATGCCCTTGTTTTCTTCTTGTGCAATCTGTTATCTCCAATTCTCAGGGTCGTTTCCTTATCCTGTCCCTGATTGTCCTGCATGATTTCTTTCCTGCACTGGAATTCATCCATGAGTCTCCCTTTTACAAACTCCAGTGTTAGATCTGCCTCAGGCCTTCTCTCTAGGGTGTTTATGAGGGCGCTGTATGATTCAGGCAGGCTGCAGAGAAGTAAGGCCGCCACGTGGTTGTCTTTTATCTCTTCACCGATGCCTCGTGGTTGTGCTGCCACTTCCAGCATTGAATTTATGTGATCTTGCATCTCCTTCCCTTTACCAAGTCTCATCTGGGACAGTTTCCTTAGGAGAAACAGCTTACTGTTCAAGCTGGTCCTTCCATGCAGCTTCTGCCATGCTTTCCACATGCCCTTTGCTATGGCCTCCCCCCTTATGTGGATTAACTGGTCATCTTCTACTAGCAGGTTTATGGTTGCCTTTGCCTGTCTGTTTTTCCTGTCCCACTCCCCAGGGTTTGCTGCAGGTCTGTCTGTAGTGATCACCTCCCACTGGTCATCTTTGGATAGGAGCATTTCTACTTTGAATTTCCACAGCTGGTAGTTTGTGTGAATCACACTTGCAGACTGAAAGCTTTAATTCAGAGCTGCTGGCCAGGCTTGCTTCCCTCCCCTCAGATTGGGATTCTGGTTCTTCTGCTCACGGACAGTGAGTAGCCTCCTCTGGGAGTTTCCTTTGGGCCTCTTTTCCTTTCAGCTCACTTGCAGACTTTAGAGTTGTTCTGGGCTGTTCTGAAGAGGTCTGGGCCTATCACCTGTTGCAGAGTAATAACTGATTCTCAATCAGTAAAGACAAAAGCAGCTGAAGGTTTAAACAAGAACTTTACTTAAGTTTTCTCAGGCACAGATCCTTAGTTGCATCTAGCTAGTATGAAGACAAAATGGAGACTGAGACTCACACAATGAGAGAGAAGGAGTGGCTACACAAAGGAATTCAACTGCAAAAACCCCATCTCCCTTCCATGCACACATAAACATAGCAGCGCCATCTGGTGGCTTTATAGTTAATCACTGTTCTTAATACAGCAGGCATTAACTTGTGGGTGTTGCATATATGAACAATTTCCCCTACTGCTAGGGGCTCTGCAGTGACCCCCAGTTTTCATCAGGTCAGGGTGCAAAGCCTCCTAAATGCAACCACCTCTAGGGCTCCCATGGAGAGTGCCCCTGGGTGGGTGGAGGGAGGGGAGGGTCCACCATGGGCTCCACATTTTATCTTTGCTCAGGGACCTGCAAATTCTAGGGCTGGCCCTGGGGGATTGGAGGGGGGGGCTTAGGCTAAACTGCCTAACTGAGTCAGACCAATGGTCCATCTCAGCCCAGTATTGTCACAACCTGACATGGCAGCAGGGGTTCAAATCCAGCTCTTCAGCAGAGGCCATCCCGGCGTGCTACCCAAGCCCCCTCCAAGCCCCCAGCAGAGGCCTCCCCTGGGCGCGCTACCAGGGATCCTGAGGTGGAGATGGCGGGGATTGAACCTGGGACCTTATACATGCAAAGCATGCGCTCTTACCACTTGAGCTATCCCCCCCATAACTTGATGACCTTCTAGGGTCCCTGGTAACCCTGTGATTCTATGACAACCCTTTGGTTCTTTCTTCTGCAGCCAACCATGTTGTAGAAACACAATAAAGACGCACGCGCATGTACCCATGCCCCATAGACATCCGGGGTCCTCCCGTCAAACAGCAGCAGGCTTCTGGGCCTTGCAAGCTGGATTTGGAGCAGGGGAGACAGCTCTCCGTGATGACGCATAGTCTGTACGTGTCCCGAGTTTTGTATATGGGGTACGCTGCTCTGGGAACAGTGGTCACAAGCAGTCTGCAGCCAATCCCTTCCATGCAAATGGCCTCTGTTCAGAGGTCTGGGCAGAGAGAAAACTGACTGTTGCTCAGCCAACTCCTTTACCCAGATTCTTGCTTTACCAAGAATGAAGAACATTGCAAAGTCTCCCTCAAGAGTCAACATTTATTTGCACAAGACACAAAAGGTGGCAGGCTCTGTGCAACAGTGCCACCCGGGTGGCCCGCCACGATAGAAACATCGTTCACTTGACACTTGGTGCCAACTAACCGTGGCCTGATATTCTAGCAGGATTTCTCAGGGGGAGAGAGAGATGTGTTGTGATGACAGAGCTTCTCTGTCCACTCCTGGAGAGATGGAATGAGGAACCACGATGATGCCGTGGAGAATGGCCACTGTTTCACCTTCTGGAAAGCCTCAGCTGTGCCTGTCTCCTGACTTGTGGGAGGTATGCATGGGGTAGAGATGGCCGTTGGGAGCCTGTGTAGGGATTCCCTTGGAGTGGGAGTGCAGGGGAGCGTCCACGTCACCCTGATGGGCAGCTGCTCTCTCCGGGTGTTCTGGACAAAGGCTGGAAGTAAAAACTCAGCAAACTGAAATTGGGAATAAGGCCCAATTCTTTAGCCATGTAGGTGATGCACCTCTGGCACAGGCTGTAAGGCGAGAACTGGATTTGCCATTGCCTGCAAATCAAGACAGTCTGCCCTTCTAAGTGGGACGTGTTCGCCCAACCCCACTCGTGGGAGGGGATTTGGGGCTCCTGCTGTACAGGAGGTCAGGCTAGATGGCCTCATTTATCTCTCTACAATAAAGCCTTCCCCTTTCCCACACTAGAATGGTTCACAGCTCTTCTGAATTGCTAGACCAGAGGCTGGAAGGAAACGTGAACAAGATTTTAATGTGACTCACCAAATGCTTCGATTGCTCCTGAAAGCAAAAAAGTGGCAATAAAAGATTCTTGTCAACAAAGTCTGGTGTGTGAGGGCCTAGTGCTCGCGTTCCTGCAGTGGGAGAGTGCAAGAGCTTCCTGAGCCTTGGGATTTTTGAGACACCAATACAGGCTGGGGCCAGCTGACGGCTAGTTTAGGAGCTGAGAAGCCCACCCTGTTACAGACAAGAAACGGAGCTCTCCGTTGTGGTTTGAGCACCCCCCTCTCGCTGCTGCCCTTGGACCAGTTAACACGGCAAGCTGCTCTTTGTGGGAAGCCGCCAGCGTGGCTGAGTGCCGCTCAGAGCTGGCTTGGGGCATGACGATGTCTAGAAAGCCTGTCTCGTCCTTGCTGCTGGAGCAGGACTGCCCTGGAGGTTGGAGGCACAATGGACAGAGGCAGTTCCCGAGGAAGGTCAGTGCAGCCAGCCCACTTGACCCAAAGGACTATGAAAGGCAGGGAAGGACAGAAAAGCAGAGAACAGCTGGGAAAATCTGTATCAATCATTTGATTGTTAATTATTTCTCTAGTGCAGCAGTGAGCCTGGTGCTGAACAATCGTAGAGACCGGTCCCTGCCCCAAGGGGGTTACAATCTAGGCTGGACAAGGGGGAGGGGCAGGGATACCCTGAGGAAACTGAGATGCTGCTGGTCAGGGCTGGACTTAGGAATTTTGCGCCCTACGGCCCTTCTCAGACTGCCGCCCCCAAGCCAAGCCCCGCCCCCATGCTGCGTGTTCAGACCCAGGCAGCAGCCTCCAGCCGTACAGGGAGGAAAGAGGAAAAACCGGAGCGGAGTGGCAGCAGAGCCAGGATTTCCAGTGCTGCCCCTAAGTCCGGATCTGCTGCTGGTGCCCGTGCTAAGCTTAGTTACAAGGATAACCGAGTCAGTCGAAGGAGAAGCAGTCTGTGCGGGGACACTGAAATGCCATTGATGTTTTGCCATTGAAACAAAACACCCCCCCCAAACTTTGCTCCAAGCAGAGGTTTGATTAGTAAATTCAGCCAGTCCCTGTTCTAACACAGAAGTTTTGTGATCGGTTGTGAACTCTTGATTTCTCTTGTGGAATTGGTTTTACTGATTTTGGCTGGACCCTAGCTGGAAAAGACAAAGGAAGTTAGCAGGCATGTTTGCTTTTTAACAACTAACCTCATGGTTTTTAAATCAAATGTTTGGAAGTTTCGACGCTGGAACGAAGCAATGGCGTGTAGCATTCACTTTCTCCCCAGGGTTTGCGTGAGGGGGCAGCCTGGGAACCCGGGGAGGCATCTCTCACTTTTGTGTTGCTAGCTGAGGGTCATTGCTTTGGATTTCTGCCTTCATTTGTTCCCGGCAGATTCCTTAGCACATTGATTCTGTGTCTCTACTGCCTGGGCAGTAAGAAAGCTTTGGTCTGGGCTGGGAGTTCACATCAGTCTCTCCCTTTGCTGCCATTAGCACGTGCGTTTGCTGATTTGTGTGGACCTGCATCGTCTGGTGGGCGGTTGTGGGGGGAAGATGCTCAGCTGTGTGCGAAGCACTGGGTTACGCAGGAACAGTCCTTCTGTTTGAACCCAGAGGAAGAGAGGAAGGGAAGGGGCTACAGATCCATGAATCCCCCTCTGCCAGACCTCTGAGCTCCGGATCAAGCCGGAGTGTAGCCTCCTTGTTGGCCCAGGCCTCTGGCCTCCTGCTGCTCCTACGCTTGGCCGAAGGGCTGAGGGGCGTGTGAGCTGCATGAAAACACGGCTGCTCGCTAGGGAAGGGCCTGCAGATCCAAGCACTCCAGTTATTGTTTCCCAATCACTTTAAACAAGATCCTGAGGTTTTGTGTGGTTTAAGTTCCCTGAGAGAGGTGAGTGCTTCACAGCAGCTGTTTGACCCCGAGATGTCCAGCTTGGCCTCGGGAGCCTCACGGTCAAACTGCCAAGGGTGGTGACCGTCCTCTCTCCTCCCAGAGCAAGGAAAGGCGTCTCTGCCCTGGCAAGCTCCCCGCCTGCCCTGGCCTTCACGGAACGTGCGTGTTAATCTCTAAACGTTACGTTATCTCTCCGAGCAGAACTCCGCTCAGCCTCGGCTCCATCGATTTTTCCTGCCAGAATTGTTTATTTCTCCCAGCTTTAAATCCCCTTTATTGGCTTTGGGAGCCTGAGTCAGTGGCTTGAGCTAGTCTTTTAAATGTAGCAACTGGGCTGAGTTTGAGACGGTGCTCGTTCACGGCCGCATAGAGCAGGCTTCTGCGTTGCACCGCTCGCCATCTCCTTCCTACGGGAAAACACGCGGCTTTTAAAAGACTGAGTCTGATCACCACATGCTGGGACTTGGAGCTCGCCTTTACTGCCACGATGCACGGGGAACACGACGGGAGCTGGGGGAAATCAACAGCGAATGGATCCCCCAATGGTGCTTCTCCCGAGCCACCGTCGGAGACAGCATGCTGGGCTAGATGGACCCTTGCGCTGACCCAGGACGGCACTGACTATGTTCCTATGCACCGTGGATTTGAGGGGCGGCGTGGTCCGCGTGCGGAATGGGAGATACAGCCTCAGGCTGCCTGTAGATGACCCATGAGAACATTCCAGTGGTTTTTGTGTCAGCCCACGCCAAATACGGAGTTTTTTGAAGCCAAGAATTAGAGTGAGCAGCCATCACGGCCCGTATTGCCTTGTAAACAGTGGTCAAGTACGTGCACTTGAGACCTCGCATCTTCATGAATGTTAGACCCCTTGTCTCTCCCTCTGTTCCCCTTCCTATGTCTCTCCCCCAGCTCCTGTCTCTCAGATTGTAAGCCCTAGGGGCAGGGACC
>QEPC01011901.1:29571899-29584661 GCA_003113815.1 Sphenodon punctatus | reverse complement strand
GGCCTGGAGACTCGGGGGGGGGGAGCGGATTCTAGAGGAACTGCGAGGCCTGGTGCTCATGGGGAGACTGAGGCTAGGTAGCAATGAGGCCAGAGCAGAGTAGGTCAAGGGGAAGGGGCTGCAGGGGTTTATGTGTCTGTGCTATGGGTGATGGGGACGGGGGGGGGGATGGACTGTGCTGGCGTTAATGGTGGATCGCATGGCTGCATCTCCCCAGCATTCAGACTAAAATCACTCCACTGCCTCCCTACAAACACCATCTGCACTAAATCCTTCCCAGAAGCCTCCTGGGAATTTGCGCGCAGTTCAGAGAGGGGAGTAGACCTCATTGCCCTGCTGGGGGTTTCCTTTGAACTTGCAATTGATATTTTTGCAATGAAAAGATGCTTGCTTTGAATTTGCAGGAAGGCGATTGCTGCTTGATATGCACCGGGTATTTCTGCCCTCGGATCGTTTCTGCTTTGTCACCAAGAATAGAAGGAAATAATTAGATCTCAGCAGTGGGAGTTTAATATCTGAATTCACCAGCTGTTGTGCAAGTGGCCCCGCGCACGCCTTGCAGAGAGAGTCAAAGAGAAGGAAATAATAATCCTGCAGCATCGCGGAGCTCGCGAGCAGAACGGGAGATAGGTAGGCACCAATAACGTCTCTGGTTTATTGCTATTTATCTTTCACGAAATACAAACCCCAACAACCTGTCGGACAAGCAGCGCTTAGCGTTGGCACCGAGAGCCTGAGAGACGATGCAGCATCAGCCGTGGAAACGCATGCTCAAATGTCCGTTAATAGGATGTTTTAATCGAATGTATCCTCCTTGATTTCAGCCCGTATCAATCCCTGCTGTAGGATTCCTGCGTAAGCAGCCTCCATCTTGCTCCCCGCGGGATGCTCCCGAGGATGCCAGTCTTAGGCGTTTCTTGAAGCCTCATGAATCTTGGGATAAAATTGTGAGGATCTCTGCTTTTCATTTTAAAAAAAACGTCTCACCCCCAAACTCTAAGACATGGCTCCAGCCTGTGCCCAAAAGGCAAGTACAAAACACAAAATAAAAAAAAAATCTCATGTTTTTAAGCCTGTCTCATCATTTTGGGGGAGCAGATGCTGAGGTCTGAAACTTTGAGGCTGGTGCCCTTGTGTGCAGGACTGTCCTCCTGGCTCCCCCTGCCTCTCCTTCTCGCTTTGGCTGCCTGGCATCCCTTGCCTCATGCTGAGCGTAAGCTCCCTAGGACAGGCACCGGCTGCCTCTCAGTGTTTAGCAGCAGCAGCAGCAGTGAGGCCTGGTCCGTGACGGGGGAGTCTCAGCTACCACAAATATACAATAGACGATTGTAACAGCTGTTCCCGCTCCAGCTGATGGGTTCCTAGAGGCAGCTGGTCCAAGCCTTTCCCTCCCCCGCGCCTCTCCCGTGCTGCTTGTGATATCACAGCTGGGATGCATGCGGAGAACAGAATGATGCTTGTGATGTTTCAGTCGGAGGAATATTCACCCATAATCCCTTGCCAAAGAGCCGTACCTCCTTATTCTGTGAAGGCTGGTTACGTGTCCTGCGATGCCGCTCCCGGAGCAGCTACAGATACAGGGCTGCCCTGCTTTGAGCAGAGCTGGGGGCGGCCAAGCCGTGATCCATGATAGCATTACGATGAGCAGCATCGTTCCTGCGATGTTCATCTGGCAAAGAGGGAAAGTGTAAACTGGAGGTGACCATTCAGGCAACGACACGAAGCGTCTTGAGAAGAGCAATCGGAGTCATTCTTCTTGGCTGAAGCAGGCCGGAGCAAACTAGGCTGTTCTGGGCAGGGGCAGGCGTTATCCGTTACCGTGAGCCACAGGAAAGAAACTGCCCTCAGTTAAGACTCAAGGATTCTTGGGACAAGGGCTGTCCCTGCCATCCCAGCCCAGGGGAGCAAGGGTTCTGCTCTGAGAGTGGCCTGGAGGAGTGGCCAAGAATGAACTCTTAGATTCTTAGGATAAGATTTTGAGTCAACAGAGTCATTTGCTCAGGCTGGCTATTCGCCAGAGTTTGCTCAGGCTAACTCTTACCTTAATCCACTGTTATTTTCTCATATGCAACGTCTTTGCAAGCTCTGACCCTTCATTGACAATCTGAAACCTTTTTATAAACTTTCTCTTTCTTTATAAGCCAATGTCTGTGTGTTACTGGATCTGAATGCTGACAGTCTGGGGAAGTTCTTGGGTTCTTTTGCTGAGACGGACCTGACCCACTTATACATCAATGGGGCAGATGCCTTCCAGACCCAGGCGGCAGTGAGTTGACACTTGCAGACTGGTGCACTCTGGTTTTAGGAATGGCTACCAGAGTCTAACAAATGGGTAAACTGAGTGGTGGCTGGCCGGGAGGCATCTAGGGTGTCGCAGAGGGAACTCTATCCTACACAGTCACGCTCTGGGACGGGTCCTGCTGGCTACTGGGGTACAGTTGTCCCCCTATGTTTGCTAGAAAGAGCTGGCAAGCAACTCCTTTAAAAGGTACCTATGGAAAAGCTTAAAGCTGAAACAGCTGAGGACTGAGAGTATTTGGCATACGAGTATGTCTTTCAAGACTGAGAGCACTGAAACATTATTATGGCTGGAGATAAGAGATTAGAACCTGGTTCCAATTAAAAAGACAACAGAATTTCATCCGAACGTTATGTGGAAAAGGACCGCGTGTAAGTGGTAAGCAGTCAGCCAATGGGATTGGACATTTGTGGCCAGGTCACAATTAGGTACGATGAATGGGCTAAATCCAGCAGGGGGGATAATTGTAGCTGGTTCCCTGTTCTGGTTCAACCTTGGGGATCCTTCAATAGAAGATATTTCTTTTCAAACCTAGGTTTTTAATGAGCATTCAGCAAGAAATTGTGGGCATCCCAAAGTTCTCAGACGAACAGAGAACCGGGATTTTGTCGAGTTTGCTCGATTGAGTGAAATCTTGTTTCTGTCCTAGAAACCCGCCCCCCGTACCTAGAATCTACCCTGATGGACACATTGATGGAGACAGGTCAACCTTGTACCTGAAGCTGTCATCAGCCTCCCCGCTGACCGGCACAGCTCCTATCCACGGTTCACCAGGCCTATCGCTGGTGGGCTCTGCCCTGCTGCACACAGGCTGCCTTGGCTGGGCTGCAGTGAGCAGAGGCAGTGCCCCTGTGGGAATAGCCTCTCCAGGGAAGCAGGGCTCCGACAGGGCCGAACCCCCCTGCGTTCCCACGGGAGACCATCTCTGCAGGGTCTGTGCCCTCAGTGACATCCGCCTGTTATACCCCTGGCTCTTGTTTCCACTCAGGAAGTAGCCCTGCAGCCTCGGAAAAGGAACGGTGCCAGTGAATGAGTGTGACAATTAGAAACGTTTTAGCCGAGGGAGGTTGGCTGCGAGGTTAAGTCTTGTGCAGAGGATGCCGGAACTGGACACTTAAGAAATGGCTGACATTTCAGTAAGGGAAATTAGAACTTCCTAACTCTTAGAAGTGTCGGGCAATGGGCTCAGTGACCCTTAAGGTCCACACTAGCCCCCACATTCTCTGTTCCTAAGAAGCTCATGGGATATCGACGGAGAGTGCGGGAGGAGGATGTTAATTATCCAGATGGCGAGCTCAGCTATAAAGCAGCCAGCTCATTCACCAAGGTGGGGACGGGAAGAAGCGAGACTACTTCCTCTCAGCAGAACACGGAACAAACACCCGGCACTCAGAACGTGTGGTGTGTTGGGGAGTGGGGTTGCACCGAGTCCTTGGAAAGCTGGTTCCATCATGTCGTCAGCCTTCGGCAGCTCCATGGGCTGCATTCTGTGCTTCTGTTACCATTGGTACATGGGGCAGGTAGCCTGCTCTGAGCCTTGAGACCCCTCGGCCCTGGCCACTGGTAGATGGTCGAAGCGCAGAGGTGGCCTTGGCCCCGGAGGGTGCCCCCTGTGCCCCCATGCTCTGTCGCAGCATGACTAAGCGCTGCTACCTGCAGTTGTAGCTCCGCACAGCCCCTTCCGGCATCACCATCTGATTCCATGGAGACTGTAAGAAGTGGTATCGGGTACCATTGACCGGAAGGGGCTGAGAAGATATGATGAAGCTTTCAGCAGCTGGTTCCACAGAGTAACGGGCAAAATCCAAGCTGCAGGGAGTCACCCAAATCCCTTAGCAACATCTGGGAAGTTTGGGATGAGCAGCAAAAGGTCCTTGAGCCCTGGGATTCAGGATTTCAGTGTGGGGATCAGGGGAGAGCCGGTCTTCTTTGTGGCCAGCATCTTATTTGAAAGAGAGACGGATTTTGGGGGGCCACCTCTGAAATGAAGAGCTGTTCTATCCAGCAAATAGCAAGCCCTTTCCCTGTGGGTTCCTGGAGATCCGTTGCTCTGGGCTTAGCTCAAGAAAGTGCAGCTTCTCTAACCTGTTCCACTTTCCATCTAAAAGGTGTGTGTGGAGGTGGGTGCAGAGGAGGGGTGTGAGCTGTAGCTGGATACGAGGTCAGGAGGTCCGATCACAGAACAGGTGGGTGTTGACATGCTGTAAAGACTAAATAAGCTGACGGTGGTGGATATGCAGAACTGATGTTTCCTGGGTCTGACTGAGGCCCCTGTTTCCTAAGGGATCCATCCAGGGGTCCACCAGGTTACAAGCTGATAGAATCCAGACCACAACTCCCCTCCAAAGTGAATCCCAGCGTTACCTCTCCCACCGCCACTAGCTGTTGGCATAGGAGGGAATCCTGACCCCAGGGAAGTCAATGGGGACTTTGCCACTCAGCGTGATGGGGTTGGGTTCCCCCACCCATGGATGTCTCCTGTTGAATCATTGGAATATGAACAGTTTATCAGTCCTGGTCTCTCCAGCCTTGGTTGAAACATCTGTGGAAGGGGCTCAGAGATAGACGTGTGGTCCATGCTGTAGCAGCGAGCTGTCCTGCAAGGCTGCTGCCCCTTTAAAAGGGGGGCTGAGCAGCCCAGCCTTAGGGCTGTGCATGGACGTGAGGGAGCCAGTCGATAGCTAGAGACCAACCTTAGTGCAATATAGGCAGAAAGACAGGGAGACAGAATGGGCAGGACACTGGCCCTTTAAGGGTGAGTTGGTCACGCCCACTCTGGCTACATAAGAGGCTGGAAGACAGAGAGGAAAGTCAGTCTCTGCTTGAGCGCTGAACAGGCAACATCTCCAGGGACCCTTAATCAGGGGAGCTGACTGGTGCTGAAACCCTGATTGGAAGAAGCCTGGAAAAGCCAAGGGACTCCAGCCTAGAGAGCCCGGCCACTCTATGCTCTCCAGGGTCCTGAAGACTAGGAAGAAAGTTGTCTGTGGACTCAGGTATTGGGGAAGGCTGTACCCAGGAGGGAGCTTGCTGCCTGGGAAGCCTTGGAGCGAGCTAGGGGCTTGCTGGTCTGTCTAGAGCATGCGAGGTGTGAGGCAGGCTGATGAGCCGGCAGCCCAGAGAGATGAAGGAATTGTATGAGACTAATAAACATTGAGCTACTTTCCCTGAGAAATGTGTGCATGGATAATTCCCACGGAAGTGACAGCCCTGGGGTCTGATCCTGCAAGGACTTAACCCTTGGGAACGGCCTCCTGCTATACATGCCTCTGGGGATCACTACAGCCGGCATATTTGGGTTAGCTTAGCCTCGCAGGACTGGTTAGTGCCCAAGTTACTGCCCCTGCAAGGCCAGAGTCATGTGTTGTCCTTTGCTGCGGTGCTGCCCGTTGAACTGGTGCCCTCGCGCTAGCTGCCAGGATGCCTGGCAAGCAAAAATCGATCATGCAGCAGCAAAGGGTTTTATCCCCACATTTCCTCTCTGCCTTCTCCATGTGGCCCCGTCTGGGTTTAGTTTTGTTCTGGTCGGTAATCCGACAGGCTGAGCCTTAGGAGGGGAGGATAGTGATGCCTGCAATTAAAAACGGCTCAGTTAAAATAATTAGGATTTGTAGCAATCGGGGAGTGCTTGCTCAGTTAAAGGAATTGACTGGGCTGTCCCAAGCGTCTTCTCTCAACCTTTCTCTTTGTTGGGGATTAGGCAGCAGCTGGAGCTGGGAAAGGCCGACGTGGCAGCTGCCAGCAGGTGGGATTGGCGGTCGGAGCAGCGAGGCCCGCGCCGGCGAGTGGGATTGGCGGTCGGAGCAGCGGGGCCCGCGCCAGCCGGTGGGATTGGCGGTCAGAGCAGCGGGGCCCGCGCCGGCAGGTGGGATTGGCGGTCGGAGCAGCGGGGCCCGCGCTGGCGGGTGGGATTGGCGGTCGGAGAAGTGAGCAGGTGGAATTATTATTTCTGCTCATTATTCGATCTTAGTCTAACAGAAATCAAGAGCCTGCCCTGCCTCTTGCTGAGAACAGCCCGGCCTCATTCGCCAGAGTGCTTAGCCCCTGAACTCTGGTTGGGATCAGATGAGGGGCCTGATGCTTCCATCCTGGTCTTTCCGTTTAGAGTAGGGGTTTGCCAGATTTGCAAATTTTTCCAGGACACTTATGAAAAACACATGTTGTGTGCCTGCATTGCCACAGGAGGGGGGCAGAGAGCAAGTCGAAAGGCATGTCTGCATTAATTGGGCTTGTCTAATTTTCCAACCACTGGGAGGATTGGAAACAAGATTCCCCCAAATTAGCACATCAGGGGCTGAGTTGTCTGTTTTGTTTTTTTGGTAGGATTTAACAAGAAAGGACCAAAGGTCCCGCTCTGTGTAATCTAGTTATTTCACTGTAAGTCGGAGGAACTAGTAAATGGCATTAAATTGACATGGTGTTTTTACAAAGGGAATCAGTAGCGTTCCCTGCCTGCCTGGGGGGAACTGAATGCAAACAGTGTTTCCCACCCACCTCCCACTCTGTTCTGGAGTGTGCAACTTCACTTAAAAATAACCAAGGCAGACAGCACTTTGCTGACCTCCGGGAGAAGAAGCCGATTGTAGAGGAACCAAATAAATCACTAAAGCAAATTGCTGCTGGGCCTGCGCAGACACGTTGCAAAGAGAAGGCTCGTCACAGCGGCACCGGGGCCCGCTGGCAGCCTGGGAAATGGGAAGTCGATCTGGGCTCGGTCCCCAGTGATCCCCCAGGCTCCTGGGGCCACTGGTACATGTGCTTTGGGGAGCCTCTCAGTGCCAGTGCCACCTGCTAACTGAGGCCAAGCTAAATGACCGCCTTCTCCCTTGTTTATTTATTTTGATGATGCTAAAACCGCCTTGAGGCTTAGGGGAAGGGTGGGATAAAAACCCAACTAACTAACTATAATAATGGGGGCAAGGACTCGGATTTCATTGGAAAGAGAAGCTTAACAGTTCACTCTGACGCTGCTCCGCTGCGCTCTCCTCTCTGCAACGCTGAAATGCTGATTGCTCTTTGATTGCAGCAGTAACTAGCAGCGCCTCTTTCGCCTTCTGTCAAGTGTTCCATTAATCTGGCCAGTATTTCGGCTTGGCCTTGTTAATGAGAGAAGATGTTGCTAACAATTGGGAGGCAGACACTAGTAGCATTTTGAATCGTTTGCAGATTTCTCCAATTAGCTGCCTCTTGTCATCCTAAACCCACTTGGAGACCTGCAAAAGGTTTTTTGTTCCAAACAAGTAGCTACCTGTTTGTTTCACTTTCCCTGCTGGCCAGTGGATCCAAGTGGGGAAGGTGCTGGACTTGGGCTTGTGAGACCAGGGGTTCAAATCCTGTCTTAGCCATGAACTCACTCGGCAGCCTTGGGCGAGTCATGGCTCCATTTCTCATCTGTAAAATGGGGCTAATAATGACCTTACTCACAAGGCCATTGTGAGGAGAGCTAGGTAAAGCCTGTAAAGCACATCAGGCACTGAATGTGCTATAGAAATGATACATAATAATGCTGTGCTGCTTCCAGTAGTCGGGCAGATCTCTGTGGATTGTGTCTTCCTCTTGCCTCAGGAGCATGTACTTTGGGAGAGCATTTTGGATCAGAGACAAGACGTCTTTAGCCTTAAACTACAGACCAAGCAGAGGTAAGTCTTTCCCTCAAGGCATCAAGTTGAGGGTGGGCTCTTGGGCGCAGCCTGTCTTGCTGCCTCAAAGGGAGGCTTCTTTGCTGTTTTACGAATTCATCCCCAGAGTGTTTTCATGGTAGTGCGCTTCCTTTCCCGAAGGAGACTCACTTCTAGGAACATAGCAGAGAACAGAGCGCTCTGATGTGGCCTCTTCGCTGCCGACCAGATTCCCATGGAATAGTCTTGTTCTACTCAGAGGTAAAACTGTTCCAAAATCCAGACCCTTCCTCCTTTACAAAGAAAATCTTCTCCAGTCATTCCAGCTATTACATAATGTCCTGATAATTACACTGCCTGATTGTTTTGCTTATAAGCAAGTGGCTTGTTGGAAAGTAACTGCCTTTATACCGAGGTCAGACTCTCTCCTTGGATTTATAATTGCATGGGCAGGTGTTTGATGATCTGGAGCAATTTAGCCTTGAGGCGCCCATGTACTGTGAGAGGGTGCTACGCAGCAGAGAGCGAGGACTGAAGAATCCAGTCCAGCCAACCCAGAAACAAGCAATTGAGGGAGCAAGGAGACCCAGTGTAGGGTGCGTCCTGCACAGATGTGGCTTCTATCCCTGTCTCCCAGATACTTGTAGGCTTCTGCCAGGATGGTACGCAAATGGGGTCCTTAGACATCAAATTTCTTTCAGTTGAACCCATAAATAAGAGTGTATTTTGCAGGAACATGGGTGAAGTTGTCCCTCTGTTTATTTAATCCTGGCTCAAGGTGGCCTGCAGGATATGTCTTCCCATCCCCTTCATTGCCAACTCTCCAAATCAGCCACACCATGCTAGAAATTTGCTTTTGGTGGCGCCTTATTGTTCAGTATCCCGACACCAAGTATGCACGGTCCCAAAGTGCAGTACCTCCAGGAGAAACCAGGCTGGCCCCTCTTAGGGCACTTTTAAACGAGACAAGAAACGCAGCTGATCCTTTGATCAGCCGCATTTCTTGGCGCTCGTTTAAACAGCGCAGCCGGATCTTCTCCCGCGTCAGACCGTGCAGGCAATCCTGCCCCCTCCAACGCAGATCCCCGCAGTGCCGGCTTTACCCCACACTCCCGGGTTCTTTTGGCGAGTGCGCACATGTAGAAGGGCGCACATGCGCACAAACACTGGACGCCGGGTCTGATGCTCTTCTGAGCATCAGACACGGCGTTCAGAAGAAGGCGGGGGGAAGATGCCGGCACTGAATGATCCTGCTTGTGAGCGGGATTGTCTAACAGCGCCCTTAGAACAGCAAGTCCTTGGGTGGCCCTCAGCTGTACCAGTGGGGTGGGCTTGTACCTTGCTTCCAGCCCTGTCTCTCTCTTAGCTGGGCTCTTCTCGGCCCACTGCATCTGGCTGTTCCCTCTGCCAAAGCTTCAGCACCCTGGCCAGCTCTCAGCAGAGAGCCAAGCCCAGCTTCTGCTGGCTCCCTGGCCAGCACAGACTACCAGAGAGCTCTGCTCTGCAGTACTTATAGCCCTGGAGGGGGCGGAGCAATGAGGATGGACAGGCTAGCCTTAAAGGGCCAGCCTGCTTCATCACAGACTCATAAAGGGTGGGTGCAGGATATAGAAATTATTTATTTAATTCAACTTAATACCCCACCCCTCTCATCTCTGGCATTCCAGGGTGGCTTACAGCAGACAAAAACCAATATAAACAGTATAAAATTCAATTCCATAAAATCAACAATAAAACCATCAGTATCAAAAATAAAGATCTTCATAATCCCCACCCCACCCCAACCCTCATTCCCCCTCCTCATGGAATGCCTGGCGGAAAAGCCAAGTCTTTCAGTTATGCCAAAAGGCCAGGAGATCTGGGCTGCGGTGGACTTCAAGCAGGAGAGCATTCCAAAACAATGACACAGCCGCTGAGAACGTCCTTATGGACCCAGTGATAATGCAGGACCTCCAGGAGGACATCCCCAGATGACCACAGGGCCTCCCCAGAACCCGGTGGGTGAGGCGATCTTTCAGGTAAGTAGGGCCCAGACTGTGAAGGGCCTTAAAGGTCAAAACCAGCACCCTGAATCGGGCCCGGAACACAATCGGCAGCCAGTGCCGAGCCCGGAGCACAGGTGTTATGTGCTGTCTGTGGCCCGTCCCTGTAAGGAGGAGAACCGCTGCATTCTGCACTAGCTGTAGCTTCCAGACCGTCACCAAGGGAAGCCCCACATAGAGCCCATTACAGTAGTCCAGCCTCGAGGTAAAAAATGCATGGATGATGGTGGTTAGGTCAGAGTCCGGGACATAACGCAAGGCAGGAGGAGCTGATAAGTCACTGGGGAAGAAGCCAGGGAGATGGGAGCCCAAATTACTTGTCTCTTCTCTCCCTTGTATTTGGGGTCAACATGGCAGCTCCACTCATGACCCCCCAAAGAAGAGATGCTGCTTAGTCTTAGTCCAGTTTAAACTCTCTTGGACTCTTTGTTGATGAAATAAGAGAGAAGCGTAGGTTGCCCCTCAGGATTTCCTTGACGCTCTGTGGGGGAGGCTCCTCTCTACTCTGCAATCACAAATTCTCTGTCGGGACCACCTCACTGGGAACAAGTCTCTGCTGTTTTCTGGTGTAGCTAGCTGAGCCCCAAGGGACCCGCCTCAGGGTCGCTTAGCGTATTCCAAACCTACCTGCTATGCAGAATTAAATTGTTGCTGCATATGTGAGTTCACTGCCTTTAGTTTAAGATCAGATTTTTTAAATTCGAGTCCCTGCAAAAGTTACCTCAGGGGATTAAATTAAAATTTAGTGGGTCCCGTTGGCCAGGGATTTAACTGCCTCCTGGGCTGAATTATTGCTCCAGAATTTCCTGCCTTAAAATGTCAGAGCAGGTTTATCATTTATTATCAAACTGTTTTACAGATTGCATGCCAATCCTGGACGTGCTGCTCTTTCAGTGATTTGTCTCTGCTTTTCTGCTGCCTTGGCACTTTTATGTTTTTAATTTGAACCATCGTTACCAAGAGCTGCTCAACACTATCCTAAAGGCCTGGTAAAATCGTAGACTTGCTTGGGGTAATTTGTCTGCTGTCTGCAGTGGCCAGCCGGTAACCTCAAGCTGGAGAGGTTATTGATTTCCCTGTTGTAATGGGGCAAACTATGAAGCTGAGATTCCACCAAGCACTTTGTCTGCACAAAGACACAATAAATTGAATGAAGAACGTGTCCCACCATTGACACATACACATTTGTGTGAGGTGTGTGCCTGTGTGCAGGGGTCCATGGTACATGCTTTGCATTTGTTGTTAAACTAAACAAACAGCTGCTCTTCCAAAATCTGATTGAGAGTCCGTGGAACTTGGGCTCTCAGACCACCTAGATGCTTTGGATGGTTCTGCCAGTTAGAAGAAGTGCCTTAATTGAATTCATGATTATATGCAGAGATTCAGTGTGATGAAGCAGGTTGCGGCCCCTTTAAGGAGGCCTGCTTGTCACCTTGGCTCCACCCCTTCTGGGAGCTATAAGAGGAGCAGAGTCCAGACATCGGGCATTCTGCTGTGGGAAGCCAAGTGAACCAGGGCCAGAATCCAGGCTGGGGTGTATGCTGGGAGCTCTCCTGGGTCCTGAATGCGAGGCAGGAGGAGCAGATAAGCCACTGAGGAAGGGGCCAGGAGTCCAAAGCAGGGTGCACCCAAAGGATCTGCAAGCCTGGAAGAGGGGAGGTCTCGGAGGACTAGTTCTGCCTGTTTGCTTTTTTGTTGGACTCCGGGTGACTCTGCTGATTGTGTCTGCACCTGATGGACGTATTCAATCGTGGAAACACTCAGCCGAGCCCCTATCGGTGCTCTGTGGGTTATTGGAAGGGCTGTCTCCTGCAGCTACTCACCCCACCGGGGCAAGTGCATTGTGACACTCGAGAGTTCAAAGTCTTCCTAGAGTCCAAGGTCACAAAGGAGTGCCAGGTTGTCTAGCCCCCGGAATGGGGCATGCCACCTGTTCCCGTCTCCAGTTCTAAGTAAGCACTACAGCCTCCCCAAAGCTCTGCCACTAGCCCACTATCATTAGAGCTGGGGAGTCTCCATGCTAGAGGGCCCTACCATGGTAGGAAGTTAGTTTCTGTCGGAAGAAGTTCTTGTTTACTTGGAATTCATAGCGTCAATGTTGTTTTTCATGCCAGTGCATTCAGAGAACGGTTCGCAGGGCTGTGTTTTAGCAGATGAGTCTAATGATTTAAGATATGGTGCATAGAATATTGCAGGCTACAGCACCATATAATGTGGTGGATGAAATCGAGGAGGATTTTGCAAAAGCTCTCGCTTGCTAATGATGTTCCATCATAGCCTGCAATGTGTCCACACATTCCCTTCTCCCCGACACAAGGAAGTGCCAACACAAATTAAAGCCTCCAACTGAAGTAAACATGCACATGGCAGAGCCCATATGCTCCAAAATTAGGCTCATCTTTGTTTATAATAATGCCCTACATTCCTGCATTCAAATAGGGAAATAAAGCATCTAATCTGTGCCAGGAGAAGGGCCTTGCATCCCTGGTGATGGGCGGCAGGAATACAACTTTCTGGAGGTTTTTAACAATCTAGTCCCTTGCAATCAGCCAGAGGTGGAGGGTGTCTAGCTGGATCACACCTTAGATTCCAGATGAGACTGAATTACTGTGAGATGGGATTGCTGTATTTATTAGATTCTAGTCAGAGATGGGCTTTTGCCCTGAAACGGGAGGTTTTATATCCTTCCCACCCCCAAATTGTGCAGCATTGATTAATCTATCCCTGGGGACTCTTGTCATCCATAGAAATGTCCAATCCCTCCATGAATATTGCTAAACTCTTGGTCTCAGTCACATCTTAT
>QEPC01011901.1:29512850-29551566 GCA_003113815.1 Sphenodon punctatus | reverse complement strand
AGCTAATAGGAAGGGAGTGTAAGGAGGCTTCACACACAACAATTGCACAAGAGGAAATAAGGGGGAACAAGGGGGAACAAGGTAAGGTACAAGGAACTCTCAAGCTCTCTACCACACCACTATCAATACAAAGACTTAGCTCTCAGGAGCGAAGATCAGGGGCCAGCTTCTCTCCACGATTACCGGCAGGGTTGTGCTGCCCTGCTGGAGCTTTTATTACTTCCTGGTTTCCCCCTCCAGGTGTCCCTAGTTCAAGGCCCCGCCCCTCGTCGAGCGCGCTCTGCCGCTAGGCGCGCGCTGTGTTGGGGCTGGGCCGGAGCTGTAGCTTGGGGTGGTTCCACTTGTGGAGGGGGCGTGGCCGGAGTGGTAGCTAGGGGCGGTTCTACTTGTGAAGGGGGCGTGGCCGGAGTGGTAGCTAGGGGGGTTCCACTTGTGAAGGGGGCGAGGCTTGCGGCGTTTGCTGGGGTGCGTCCTGTCGCGGCGTGGTCGGGGCCTGGTGAGCCCTCAGGGCTGGCCCTCTCTGAACCTGCCATTGGCCCGCCCCTACCTGGCGTTCCTTTCGCCGCTGAATCCCCCGTTGCGGCCTCCTGTCATGGCGTCGCGCCGTGACACATGGCACCACAGAGCCCCACAACCCCATAGTATTACCTAGAACAGGCAGACCCGCAGTGCCACAGAGCCCCACAACTCCATAGCATTACCTAGATCAGGCAGACCTGCGGTGCCACAGAGCCCCACAACTCCATAGTGTTACCTAGAACAGGCAGACCTGCGGTGCCACAGAGCCCCACAACTGCATAGTGTTACCTAGAACAGGCAGACAGAGCCCCAGCCGCAGCATTACCTAGAACAGGCCGACCCGTGTCGCCATACAGCCCCCAGTGCAATATCATTACCTAGAACAAGTTGGGGCCACAGAACCCCCAAGGCAACAGCATTACCTAGAACAGGCTGACACATGGCACAGCGGACCCCCCCCAGCGCCACAGCATTACCTAGAACAGGCCGACCAATGGTGCTACAGAACCCCCAACACAATAGCATTACCTAGAATAGGTTGGCCCATGGTGACACAGAACCCCACAACTCCATAGCATTACCTAGAACAGGTCGATCCACAGTGTCACAGAACCACCGACTCAATATCATTGCCTAGAACAGGGCGACCCATGGTGCAGCAGACTCCCAATGCCACAGCAGCACCTAGAACGGGCCGACCCATGGCGCCACAGAGACCCCCAATGCAACAGCATTACCTAGAACAAGCCAACCCACGGGGGGGGGCAACAGAACCCCCCCACGCAATAGCATTACCTAGAACAGGTTGACCCATGGTGCCACAGAACCCCCCAATGCAAGAGCATTACCTAGAACAGGTTGGCCCATGGTGCCACAGAACCCCCCCAAACGCAAGAGCATTACCTAGAACAGGTCGCCCCATGGTGCCACAGGACCTCCCCAACGCAATAGCATTACCTAGAACAATGCTCTGAGGCTAGGCGAATAGTGGGTTAGACGGGACTGATGCTGGGAGTCAGGGCAGGCTCACCTCCAGTTAACACGGGAACTGAGGTACTTTTTGGGACCCCAATCAGATGGGGATTTTGTATACTGGAACTCTCATGGGACAGAGGGTGGTTAGCTCGAAGGGAACCACTGGGTGGGTAGGCTGCAACCCCACCATACCCCGTGTCGGTTCCCTTTAGCTAGTAGTTTCCACATACGCAGGTAGCAGAGAGACAAAGAGGCAGTTAGCGGGGTCGAGTTTATTCATCCCTCTACAGGCTATTGGTGAGCTGGGTACACACCACCAGCCATGGTGCCCTCTCAGCTGACAAAAGCAGTTACATGGATCCACATCTTCTATACCTTTCCAAGTGAATTACAACATTATAATATTCCCACCCAGAGTGACACCCCTCTGTCATGGCACGCTAGGGTATCTGAAGTTTTATGACTGTCTCCTCCCTCTAAGGCACCTAGTTGTCTGGGGAGCATAAGCAAAGTCACTCAGCCACAACTGCCCCCTTGATCTCTACCCCTCCTTAGCTTCTCTGCATTGAGGCCCACAGCTTGTGAAGTTATTCAGGAACACACTGTTTCTTGCTGAGTCTACAAATTAGGGGATAAGATTCCCATACAGCTTCACTTTCTCTTTTCCCATGATTCTCTCTGCTCATATCAACTTCTTACTCAACTCATAACATATACTGTGTTTAATATCATTACCTATTCTGTGTAAGTATGTTACATGTATGTAGGTATGTTACATGTATGTAGGTATGTAGGTACTCTATACCTATATAGATATACACACACACATATACTGGGATATATAAACATCACTGTGTGCTTATCTGTCATTACCATAACAGATCAGTATTTCCCCTCTGCCACCCCCAACTCCATAGCACCACCTAGAACAGGCAGACCTACAGCACCACAGAACCCCCAACTCCACAGCACCACCTAGAACAGTCAGACCTACAGTGCCACAGAACTCTCCAATGCCACAGCACCACATAGAACAGTCAGACCTACAGCACCACAGAACCCCCAACTCCATAGCACTACTTAGAACAGATAGATCCGCATTGCCACAGAACCCCCAAATCCATAGCACCACCTAGAACAGATAGACCTGCGTTGCCACAGAACCCCCAACTCCACAGCACAACTTACAACAGGCAGACCTGCAGCGCCACAGAACCCCCCAACTCCACAGCACCACCTAGAACAGGCAGACCAGCAGCACAACAGAACCCCCAACTCTATAGCACCATCTAGAACAGACAGACCCGCAGCACCACAAAACTCCCCAACTCTATAGCACCACCTAGAACAGGCAGACCCGCAGCACCATAGAACCCCCAACTCCATAGCACCACCTGGAGCAGGCAGCACCACAGCACCCCCAACTCCATAGCACCACCTACAACAGGCAGACCTGCAGCGACACAGAACTCCCCAACTCCATAGCACTACCTAGAACAGACAGGCCAGCAGCACCGCAGAACCCCCTAACTCCATAGCACCACCTAGAACAGGCAGACCCGTAGTGCCACAGAACCCCCGAACCCCATAGCACCACTAGAACAGGCAGACCCGCAGTGCCACAGACCCCCCAACTCCATAGCACCACCTAGAACAGGCAGACCCGCATTGCCACAGAACCCCCAACTCCATAGCACCACCTAGAACAGGTAGACCGACATTGCCACAGAACCCCCAACTCCACAGCACTTTCTACAACAGGCAGACCCGCAGTGCCACAGAACCCCCAACTCCATAGCACCACCTAGAACAGGTAGACCGACATTGCCACAGAACCCCCAACTCCACAGCACTTTCTACAACAGGCAGACCCGCAGCGCCACAGAACCCCCAACTCCATAGCACCACCTAGAACAGGCAGACCTGCAGTGCCACAGAACCCTCCCAACCCCATAGCACCACCTAGAACAGGCAGACCTGCAATGCCACAGAACCCCCAACTCCATAGCTACCTAGAACAGGCAGACCCGCAGCGCTGCAGAACCCCCAACTCCATAGCACCACCTAGAACAGGCAGACCCGCAGTGCCGCAGAACCCCCCAACTCCGTAGCACTACCTAGAACAGGCAGACCCGCAGCACCACAGAACCCACCAACTCCATAGCACCACCTAGAACAGGCAGACCCGCAGCACCACAGAACCCCCCCCAACTCCATAGCTACCTAGAACAGGCAGCTCCCCAACCCACTGGAGCAGCACAAGTGAAAAGGATCACAAACTAAACAGGAGTCGGCAGTGCAAACAAGGCTAATGCAGCACTCCATAGCCCTATCCAGAACAGGCAGAGACTTAGAGATTTAGAACGGCTCGTAGAACCCACAAAGCTGGGAAGTAGCGGTCTCGCACCAACCAGCCTAGTGCGCGGCTCCTACTGCGAGGCCACAGAAATTCCCAAGCCTCCCCCTGAAACAATGGAGGCTTGTGTCTCGAGTCTGTTTGCGAAGGCTCAGCCGCCAACCTTCCTAGCTCGCTCCGTTCCAGGTTGGCGCAGCAGCGGTGCTGTCCTTTCCCCAACATCGAGATTGCTTTGCTCCAGCAGCCCTAGCAAATGTAGCTGCCTGCTCCTGCTCTGCGCTCTATGAACCCTCTTATTGTCTGTGGGGGGGAGATGCAATTTCTTTTTCTGGAGAGATGTCACTTGTAGATTAGAAAGAACCATTTCTTTTCTGAAAGATCACGATGACACTGAGGTTTGCCTAATAAAGACTGTCTAAACTACCAGACAAAGGGAAAACAACCAATGCAGGCCTGCAGTGACAGCCATGCTCCCTGAAGGTTCAATTCTAGTCCTTTGGGACCACAGCCTGAATTCCGCACAGCCCCCCCATTTGCATTTGTGCTTCAGTTGTTCTGCTGTGCATATTTCCCATAAATAAATACCACTTTAAGGGGGATACGGACTTGGTTTTCATGCATCTGAGCTTCTGTTGACTTGATTGTATGGTTACCGTGGATGCAGAGGTGAGTGTGCCTGCTGGTTAGAGAAGGGAGACACTGCACGTTTTCAGATGCGAGGGCTGAAGTTAAGCCCGAGCCCTTCTATGCAGACTAAGCAGCTTCATAAAAGTGGCCTGAATTTCCAGAGATGTCCGAGCGCCCATGATTTCTAAGGAGCACTGAGTACAGCTGTGGCTAGAGGACTGAACCAACGAACCGTGCCACCCTGAGCCCAGTGCTGTCATGTGGGTCCTGCTGGAGGCGCCAGTGATGGGGGCGTATCGCTGCCACAGAAGGGCTTGCTGTGCAGAATTCAGAAACATGTATGCACCATGTGTTCTGCGTAGGTTGGTTTCACAAGCCCCATTGCGCTCACTTCCTCTGATAATTGGGCCATTTTAATTTTGGAGCCTGGTGATGTATTTAGGAGCAGCAGATGTGAAAGGATCTAGGGATTATGTTTGATCACAAATTGAACACAAGTCAGCAGGGGGATGCAGCTGCCAAAAGGGCGAATGCAATTTTAGGCGGCACTAACAGAAGCACTGTCTCTAAGTCAGATAATTCCACTCCATTTGGCACTAGTCAGTCACATCCACTTGGAGCATTGTGCTGAGTTTGGGGCACCTCATTTTAAGAAGGACGTTAACAAGTTGGATGTTAACAAACACTCAAGGGAATTTGAGCCTCAACCCTCCAAGATCTGTGATAGCAAGAAGGGGGATCTCCAAGCTCGAGGTTTTCGAGCCAGCTGTCGGGGAGGTCGTAGCTGCCATCCTCCTGCCTGCAAGCTGGGGGATGGAGTCGATGACCCTTGGCATCCTTTCCAACTCTGACACTCTATGAGGAACTCAAAGCATCCATTTCAGAACGGTTCTGCCCTGGTCGGATGTGTGCCTTCATGTCGCAAGTTGTGACCAATCCTCTTTGCCTGCGTGAAGAAAACTTGTCAACTCTCTCCCGGAGCCCGGAAAGGTGCCAGTAGCCTGCGCAGGGTACTTCCCGCCTCGGACACCCTGTTTCTGTAGCCGTTGCCACTTGGCTGTGAGCTGGCTCATGTAGGAGGCTTAAGCCATTAGGAAACACAAGCCCGTTCACTTCATGGGGCTTTGCAGGATCAGCCCTGGGACAGGAGTAACTCACCAGTTCTTTCAGTTCCAGACAATGCAGGATCTCTTGGCAAATCTATTTGTAAGCCCACTGGTGTATTTTGTTTCAATCAACGAACTACAGTGTGTTAGAGATGACTGCTGTTCAAGCATCATTCCCAAGACACCAATCCATGTTTATGCCAGAGAAGAATGTTGCTGAGCAGCTTTATTGACTTTTATGATCAGCCGTTTCGGCAAGATGCAGAGCACCAAATAATATCTAGCTTAAACTCTGAAAATCTCCGCGTGCTTTTCTAAGTTTGACTTGCTGTGGGTGAAAGTCTTGTCCTCATGTGAGCCCTGGGTGTGTAAGGGTTTTTGCCTGTTTCACTAGCCTTGCTCACACACCCTCAGACGTCCTTTTTGTTGCCAAATTTGATCCCGGCAGGAACCATCTGGAGATTTAAACACCATGGAGGTGTTGATGTTGGCAATGGCTGAGCTGTTCTGAGATGGCCCCTGCCCTTGTGCTGCACTAACTATCTCCAGTGCCTCTGGATGGAGAAGGGTCAGATGATCCCCTAGGGAGAGTGCCGGATGTGACTCCCAAGTGCAGAGTCTGGTTGCATGGATCCTATTGAGATAGCAGGATTGCAACCTTCAGCCCATTGTAAACCGTAGCAGTTTTCTTGTTTATTCCTTGCTTAGCTAAGCCCATTCTAAAAACATGATGTTTAATTCAGGCAAAGGCAAGGCCATACATTTAGCATACATGAATCAGAGAGAAAAGGCCGCAGCCCCCTCACCAGATGGAGTTGGTGAAAAGAGCTCCTGGCCACCGGCGCAACCTGACAATCCAGGCGCAGCAGGGGGCCCAGAAGCGCTCCAAGGCTGCGAACCTGGGTGACCAGAGGGGACCAGACTCCATCCAAAAGGGAGGAGTCTCAATCCCCTCCAGGCAACCAGGCCGCCGGTCATCATCACCTCAGTCTTGCCTGGATTCAGCTTCAATCAGATCACCCTCATCTGGTCCCCAACAGCAGCCAGGCATCGGGTAAACACCGAGACTGCAGGGCCTGGGTCGAATGAAAAGAGAGGAAGAGCCGGGTGTCGTCAGCATATTGATGGCAGCACACCCCAAACCTTCGAATGACCTCGCCCAGCGGCCTCAGATGGGAAACAGAATGGAACCCTGTGAGACCCCACAGGGGAGGTCCCGAGAGGCTGAGAAGCAATTGCCCGTCACCATTCTCTGGGGACTCCCCGCCAGGAAGGAACAGAACCACTCAAAAGCCGTGCCGTGCACCCCTGTCAGGTCTCACAGTTGTGTCAACAACACCTCATGATCAACTGTATCAAAGACTGCCAAAATATTTAACAGGATCAACAGGACAGAATTTCCCTTGTCAATCTCCAGGCACGGGTCATCAATCAAGGCCACACAAGCCAGTCTCCGTGCCATTCCCTGGGCAGAGATGGCTGGACAATTACAGTTTTAAGAACATCCAACATTCTGCCCTCCCAAAGGGACGCACTGACAACCCCAGCCAGCAACAGCCCCAATGTCTCCCAGCCGGCTTTCACCAGCCAGGACGGGCAAGGATCTAGTTCACACGTGATTGTCCTCACTTCCCCAAGCACCTTCCCCATGTCAGTGGGCAATACCGATTGAGACCGATCCAAATAAACAGCACAAGACTGAGCTTCCATAACCTCAAACTCTGACTCTGCAAGTAAAATGGCTGCACCCAAGGCGAATACGTGCAATTTTGTCTGCAAAGTAATTAATACAAATGTCACCGCGGGCATTAGATGACTCCACTTCTGAAGAGAGGCAGGCCAGATTAAGCAGTCCCCTCACCACCCGTAAATGCTCCGCTGGATGAGACTTTGCCGCTTTCTTCACTGCCATCCCAGCCACGGCCTAGTCCTTCAGAAACGATCTATGCTGCAATTGGTTGGCTTCAGCCACCTGCGCTCTAACTGCCTGCTTTCCTGGTTCAGCCACCTAGAGACCTGTGCTGCAGCAGCGGTGGGAACGGACGTCTGGATGCAACTGTGTCGATGGCCATGGCCAAGATGTCATTCCCCAAAGCGACCGGGCCATTGACAGAGCAGCCGCTAAGGTCAGTAGCTTGATTGATTCAGATTTATTGTTCAGGCTATAACAAATACAAATATAAGATAAAGCCGATAATTTTTACAAAATAAACTACAAAACAAAACAAAACTACAAAACAAACGTACAAAATAAACTACAACCAGCTGGTAAACGAAGCTATAAGGCTTTTCAATACCCAAATATAAAACAATAAAGCAATGATCTATACCAAAATGAATAGTACACGGTATGTGAGCGCACATAATACAGTTGTAATGATGCAACAAGTGGAAAAATGAAAATTGAAACCACACAAAATAGTTAAAGCATTAAAATATCTTTCAATTTTGCCACCCGACTTCTTACTCTAATTGAAGCCCAAGCACAAGTTGTGGCTGCCCATTTAAACAAATCCTTTTTATCTGCCAACAAACTGATCAGTAAACGATTGCTAGACCAAGTTGGGCTCAGTATGAGTTTCTCAAACCATTTCTCTCTCAGGTGCCGGTACAATGGCCAATATAAAACCGGACGAATGACCGGAGGCAGCCACAGACGCACTTGAGGTCAGTAGGTACATTCTCCAGAGAGTTCTGGAAACCAATTGGATCCATTCGTTTCGGAGGGCGGACCATCCCAATAGGTCCCTCGCTCCAACGGGGGGATAGAGGGCAGGGATCCGGGCCTTCAGAAGGTAATCGTCCGACCATGACAAAAATGTCATAACACCACCCCCGATAATCAGAACCCCTGTCTCTAGGCTGGTGCAAAACATCAAATCCAATGTGTGCCCTGCCTCAGGTGTTGGGCCAGATACTATCTGGGATAGCAGCCATGAACTCCTGCTCTGCCCCTGAAAGGCCGGCCTCAACGTGTTGTTGAAATCACCCAAAACAATAAGTCTGGGCGATTCCAACTCCAGCTTGACCCGAGCAGTCAGGGAGTCAGTCAGCTGTGCGGCGGGGTGGCCGGTGCACCAGCAGAATCCCTAGTTCGTCCCCAGCCAAATCCAACACGGGGTGGGCACCCTCCAGATTGGGTGAGTCAGGCACCAGCTACCGTTGAAAGGTCAAGGTGTCTTTACAGATCACAGCCACTCCAACTTCTGAACCGACACCGCTCCTGCACCGAGTTCTCGGCCCGCACCACCTGGGACAGAATCAGGCCAGCCCAGACGCCTCATCCAGCCAGGTCTCTGTAATGCAGATGAGGTTGGTGGCCTCATCCTGAATAAAATTGCAGATGGTTATTTATTAATCATTATTATTATTATTTTATTATAAGCATTTGTATAGCGCCAGCTGTGTATCTGGCGCTTTATAGAACAGTAAGATAGATGCGGTCCCTGCCTACGGCTCACAATCTAATAGACACGGGGGGGGGGGGGGGACAAGGAGAGGGGGCATAGGGAGAGACACGGGATAATGTTTTATTCGTCACCGATCTTGCATTAAGCGGCATCAAGTGTCAGATCAGGGGCTCTTCCGGCTTAGCCCCCAAATACCCCCAAACTAGTGCTTGTTTCTTCTGGTTCACAGACAGTCGAGGAGGATCTGTACATTCCCAGCGCAGAGAGGCTGGGCAGAATGCATTCGAACCACCAATATTTCCTCTTTAATTCTCAGCGGCTGGTACTTCGTCTTCCAAAACAGGGAGGATTTTATTTTTCTTTGAGAAGTGACTTGAGCCTCAGAGAAATCTCAGATCAAATATATTGTTCCAACAGTCTGAAGTAACAAACATGAACATACAATGAATTTGTTGCCCTTTATCTCCTTGATGGCGTGCCTGTTTGAAAATCCCAACTCTGGATTCCGGCGGCTCCCGGCAATCAGGGCTGTGTGAGATTATTATGGTCGTCGATGCCGGCAAGCAGTCGCCAAACACACTCGGTTTCTCTGCAGTTTCCCTGTGTGGAACAGGGACTCGTGCAACATCTCGTGGTTTGTTACCAGCAGCAAGAATTCTGTTCCTGATAAAAAACCTAGAGCTGATGCCCAAACCCCTTCTAAAAGGGTGTGAAACACAGAGGCAGCCCCTACCCGGGGCCAGTCACTGCCCAAGTGGGGGTGGGCTTTCTAGAGCGTGAATGATCAGGCTTCTTTAAAAAGGAATGTGTTTGAGATCTCAAACTAGCAACCCCGTGTGCACCTGCCACAAGGCTGAGCCCTTCCATTTTGTGCTGGGCTGTCACAGGGTTTAGCACCACTCGGATACAGGGAAAGTGACCACTGGGCCAAGTCACAGGAAAGACTCCCATTGGCTTCAATGGGCTTTGGGTCCAGCCCAGAGTGTTTGAAAGAAGCTGGGAAGCTGCAGGTGGGCCTGGCGGTATCCGGCAGGATGCTATCGCGGTGCCTACTGCGCTGCCTCTGCGGGGCAGTCGGGTCTTGGCCAGGCTCCAGCATTCTGGTCCATTGCCAGAGGATCCCGTTCTGTACAAGAGCAGGGAGGCACAGTCAGGGGCGTAGCTACAGGCGGGACCACTGTCCCTGGGTCCTGACTTTTGGGGGTGGGGGGTGGTAGGGACATCAGCCTGTCCTGGAGCAGTTCTGTGCCTTCCCCAGTGAGCCAGGAGTGGATGCCGTGTCTGTCAGCAGCTGCTCCCCACTGCCCTGTCCCTAGGCCTCCTGGCCCCCTGCACCCCCATGCAGGGCTGGCCTTGGAATCTGTGGGACGCAGGGCAAAAATAAAATGTGGGGCCCTTATGGCCCTGCCCTCCATAGCCCTTCCCTTTAACCACTTCCTGAGGAGCCCTGCTCCCCCCCAGGAGGGGAGGGGGGGGGAAAGGAAGGGCAGGGCCCCACAGGAAGCAGCCACGCTGGGGGATGAGAGTCGCAGCAGGGAGGGGGCCCCATAGAAATAACCCATCTGGGAGGCTCCGGAGTGCTGGGCTGGGCCTACCAGGGCTGACCTTTCTGTGGGGCTCCCTGCTGACCGCTGCATCTGACCGGCCCTGTCCCCATGCCCTGGTCTGCTTTCGTGCCTCCTATTCCACTGCCCCCCGCCTTGGCGGCAACCCTAGCCCCATCCCCGATCTGCCTCAGCCTCCCGCTGCCCTGGCTACCCCCGTGCCTTTCCTCCTCCTTGCCCCCCCCATCCCGATTCCCAGCTGATATGGGGCCCCGTCAGACCGAGCTCTACCCCTGGGGGCAGGTGGATGAAGACTTTTGTCCACCCTGAGATGGAAGCAGCTGAATGGGGAGGCGAGGATTTCAGAAGTCCCGGTTACATTCCCATTCCACCATTCCCGTCTGGCCTTGGGGCTCGGTGCCATCTTGGGAGAGGCTCCCTTCCCAGTACCTCAGCAGGCAGTGGAGATTTGGACCCAGGTGTGGAACTGGTGAGCATGGGGCACTCTTCCCAATGTTTTTAAGGTTTTAATTTATTTTTGGGGCGTGTATCTAGTTCTTTGAAGGATGAAAGCAGCAAGTCCCATGTCTTAACCAGGCCAGAGTTTGAATTCCCAGCCAGATTGCAGCCCATCTCCACCTCAAGTTCCCTCAAAATGCACAAGACCCGTTGGGAGCGTGCATCCTGGAGCAGGATCTAAATTCTGAATCTAGTCTCCCCTTGCTGGTGCTTGCATCGGCTTCTGCCCCCATTGGGAAATGTTTCTGGCGTCCACCAAGTCAGTAGACATGCAGGCTACCAGCCAGGTGAACTGTTTACAGAAGGTGTCCGGGCGGGGCGATGACATGGGGGAGGAGATTCCTCTGTACTTCTTCCCTAGGTGTCCAGCGCTGGTTCAGGATTGTCACTCCCTGAAACCAAGGTGTCTGCCTATATGTGTGGATTCATGTGTGGCTGTAGGTGCAGGAGCGTGGCTGGAGGTGCGTGCCCAGGTTGGGGTGGTGCAGAAGGTGAGAAGGAACCGTCACTTTCTCTGCCTGGTTTGTGCAGCTCTTCCAGGGATGCCGTGGTTCCTGGCAAGCTGCCGCGGTTCCAGGATCGCAGTATTAGACCCTCTGTCATGTGGTCAAATATGGATTTTTGTCGCAGATAATTATATCTGAGTTTTGCTCCAGAAATGTTTAAAATGACAAAGCCTTGCAAACGACCGTGTTCCAGCCTGCACTTCCCTTTGATTATTATCATGATTAGACAAATCTACTTGGGATTTTTGCAAGGTGACAAAATAACATTTGGGTAATTTATTCTGTTATCTAAGTTTAACCCTCGTAGCAGAATTAATGAGCACCATCCTGCCCAGAGCTGCGAATCCATTTGTTCTTGGGAGATTATGAGCATGAGCATGACTGTCAATATCTCTTCTGTGCTCGAACCGGTCTGATCAAGAGCTTTCAGATGCGGATTATCTGCATTTGACAGCAATTGTTTCTGGGGTTTGTAGCCAAGTTCCTTAGATTTCTGCTCTTCGAATCTAGAGGCAAAACGGAAAGTTTCGCTTGTCAAAGATCAAATCCCTGGGAAGGACATCATTTTAACAAGGCAAAAATATCCATTGTGATTGTTAACATCCTTGCTGGTGAAACCTGTGCTGTCGCTGTGCGGGCAGCAAAGAAGGTCTTCTTTGCTACCATAATATCATCCACAAAGTCACATTCCATTGAGTTTTTCCGGGTGGTGAGGGGGCTGGTCAGTCTGGCCTCCACCTGGAACTGGAGACTTCCACTGCTCACTGTGACTTGTTTATTGACTATTTTGCGGATAAAATTGCTCATATTCGTCACTGCTTCGACGCTGCATTTGAGGCAGTAGATGTACCTGAGGTCCTGAATGCCCCACCATGTCCCGTTTTGTGGGATCAGTTTCAGTCAGTGTCGTCCGCTGATGTGGTTGAGGTGCTGGGGGTGGTGAGGGCCACAACTTGTGAACTCGATACGTACCCATCCTGGCTGGTCAAGGCCAGTCAGAAGATGCGGGGGCCATTGCTGGTGGGGGTTGTCAATGCCTCCCTTAGGGAGGGTAAGGTCTTGGGGTGCCTTAAGGAGACTATGGTGCGACCTTTGCTCATGAAGCCATCTCTTGATGTTGACTCCCTGGCCAGTTATTGGCCAGTCGCTAACCTTCCCTTTTTAGGGAAGGTGATTGAAGGGATGGTGGCGCAGCAGCCCCAGGGGCATCTGGACTGCATTGGTTCTTTGATCCCTTGCAGTCCGGCTTTCATCTGGGTTATGGCACTGAGAATGCGCTTGTGGCCTTGGTTGATGATCTGTGCCGTGAGTTGGACCGGGGTGGGTCTACTCTGTTAGTTTTATTAGATCTGTCAGCGGCTTTTGACATAGTTGACCATGAGATGTTGGTGACTTGCCTGTGGGACTGTGGGTGGAACGGTTCTTGAATGGTTCCGTTTCTTCCTGGCTGGAAGAACTTAGCGTGTGATACTGGGGGACTTTTCGTCATCTCACCAGAGTTTCACGTGTGGAGTCCCACAGGGATCCATTCTGTTCCCTCGCCTGTTCAACGTGTACATGCAGCCTTTTAGGTGAGATTGTGAGAGGGATTGAGGTTCGGTGTTATCAGTACACTGATGACACCCAGCTCTACCTCTCATTTTCATCTGACCCAGGTCTGGCAGTCTCTGTGTTTACCCGGTGTCTGGCTGCGGGGGGGGCTTGGATGAGAATGAGCCGTTTGAAGCTGAATCCCGATAAGATGGAGGTGATGCTTGTGGGAAGGGGCGAAGGGGGTGGAGGTTGCCATCACTGATGGGGTGCATCCCTCCCTGGTCTCTCAGGTTCGGAGTCTGGGTGTACCCCTCAACTCACAGCT
The DNA here is from genome assembly GCA_003113815.1 of Sphenodon punctatus. Taxonomy (NCBI): domain Eukaryota; kingdom Metazoa; phylum Chordata; class Lepidosauria; order Sphenodontia; family Sphenodontidae; genus Sphenodon; species Sphenodon punctatus. The sequence goes on along the minus strand of QEPC01011901.1, from coordinate 29,538,146 downwards.
CCACCTGGATGTCCAAGCGGCAGCTGTGGCGTGGAGTCCATTTTGTAAATTACATCTGGTCTGTCGCCTTCAGCCCTATATCTCGGACTACGATCCTGCCACCATCATCCAGGCATTCGTCACCTTGAGATTTGATCACTGCAGTGCGCTGTATGTGGGGCTACCCTTGGTGATGATCCAGAGGCTGCAGCTGGGGCAGAATGCGGCGACCCGCCAGAAGGTGCTCGGTGCTCTGCACAGCTCCCCATAGTCTTCCGGCCCCAATTCAGGGTGTTGGTTCTGACCTTTAAAGCCCTATACGGCCGGGCCCCACCTACCTGCGGGATCACCTCAGTCCTCGTGTCCTGGATTGGCCCCTGCGGTCGGCTGAGTTTGTCCTCTTGGCGGTCCCCCGGGTATCCCGAGCGGCGACCTTTGAGCGGGCGTTCTCGGTGGCTGCACTGTGGCCTTTCTCTGGATCTCCTCTCTTTCCGTAGACAGTGCAAGACCTGGCTGTTTTGCCAGGCGTTTGGTGAGGAGGACGGGTCGTGGCTGGGAGGGTTTTTTGGAGGGGGGTGGGTATTTATTTCAGACCTATTTGATAGTTGATTTTTTACTATTTTATGTTTTCTATGATAGTTTTATGGTTTTGTATTGATACTTTTATGTTTTATATGTTCGCCGCCCTGAGCTGCCTTTGGTCAGGAGGGGGCGGGAATCGGGATACAAACGGTGCAATAAATAAATAAACAAATAAATAAAAATAAACAATGGCTTTTGTCAGCAAATATCAAGGTGACCCTACAATGTCCCCCACTCTTCAGTAACACAGGAGTCTCTTGAGAGTCTGCAAAAACACGCAGTCACAAACTGCCCCTGGGTCGGATTTCCCTTGAAATAAAAGAGCTGGTGGCAGGAGGGCGTTCATTGCGGCTTCCTCCCAGTTCTGAGGCCATTCCACTAGTACAAACAAGCCAACAGGAAATACATTGCCACCCCAGCCAACCGAAACGCCGTTTTAAATGAAAGGGCTTTGCTCGTCACTTGTTTAACAGACAGCAGGTCAAAATTCACAGTACAGTTTCCAGGCTAAAAATGACTGGCTGCCCGTAGCTTAATGAGTTTGCCTTGGATTTTCAAATTGCTAGGCTTATTACTTCTTTTTTTTTTTTTAATTAATATATTTTTCTATGCTTATTACTTCTAATCCTGTCTGGTTCCTAAGTTGTTATGTAACATATTTATTCAACGTGTAGCCTTCAAGTATGAAACTGCAGGCAAGGGGTGATTGAAACCTCTAGAGAACAATGACCGAAAGAACTTCCTGTTGTGCCGGAGTTCCTTATTGCATTAACGTGTTGGATCCAAAGGCAAAGAGAGCAAGGCATTGAAATAAAACAAATGGGCTCTACAGCCGAGTGAGCTAGGGGATAAGAACATGAGTCGTGCCAGACTGAGTCAGACCAATGGGCTCTCAAGCCCAGCATCCTGTCTCTGACAGCGGCCAATGTTGGTTGCATGGGAGAAGAACCAGAAGTCGTAATGGGCGATCCGTTCCCTGCTGATCACTCCCTGCTCCCAACAGTAAGAAGTTCCCATCTCGTAATCCACTTGGCTAATCGCTGTTAATGGACCTATTCTCCAAGAACTTATCCAGTCCTTTTTAAATGCAGCTCTACTACCGGGCCTGACCACCTCCTCTGGCAACAAATTCCACATTTTAACTGTGCGTTGAGTGAAAAAATACTTCCTTTTATTTGTTTTAAATCTGCCACCAGTTAGTTTCATGGAGTGTCCCCTAGTTCTAGTGCTAGCTGAGAGGGTAAATAACCATTCCCGATCTACTCGTTCCGCCCCACTCAAGAGTTTATAAACCTGAAAACCTCTATCCTATCCGCTCTCAGTCTTCTCTCCTCCAAGCTGAAGAGACCCAGCCTACCCAGCCTCTCCTCCTACGGGAGCCGTTCCAAACCCTTGATCATTTTTGTTGCCTTTCTCTGCACCTTTCCAAGTTCTACTATATCTTTTTTGAGATGCGGCGACCAGAATTCCACACAGTATTCAAGGTGTGGGCGCACCATCCATTTATATAGCGGCATTATTATATCTTCAGTTTTATTCTCTATTCCTTTCTGAATCATTCCTAACATTCTGTTTGCTTTTTTGATGACTGACGCACACTGAGCTGAGGATTTCAGTGTAATGGCCACAACTCCAAGGTCCTTTTTCCTGAGTGGTAACTCCTCATTTAGAACCCAGCATTGTGTACAGAGAGTTTGGATTATTATTCCGTATGTGCATCATTTTGCACTTGTCTAAATTAAGTTTCATCTGCCACTTAGATGCCCAGTCACCCAGTCTCACAAGATCCTCTTGCAGTTCCTCACAGTCTGCTCGTGTTTTAACTACCTTGAATAACTTTGTGTCGTCTGCAGATTTGATCCCCTCACTCTTTTTTTCCAGTTCACTGATGAAGATATTAAACAGTACAGATCCCTGGGGTGCTCCACTAGTTACTTCTCTCCACTGTGAAAATTGACTATTTAGTCCTACCCTGTTTCCTAGCCTTCAACCAGTTACCGATCCACAGTAGGACACTGCCTCTTATCCCATGTCTACTTAGTTTCCTCAAGAGTCTCTCATGAGGGAGCTTGTGAAGGACGGCCCTTGGAACGGTGCTGTTCCTTGCAGGATCAGGGCTGACTCACTGTTTAGTCCCTCAGCTCACCCCCCAGGAACAGGCAAGAGGCGTTGATTACAGGATAGCACAGCTTTATTGCTCCCACCGGTGCAGGTATATATGTACAACAGACATACACTGCAGCAGGTATCTCTGCCTTCCTGACCTCCTCTGGGTCCCGGCTTGTACCCAGCCACCCCCCCCCCCTTGGGCTCTGGGCTAGGCAGGCCTAGCCTCCCTTCCCCACTCCCTTAGCGTCCCTCTGTAGGTACCTTGGTTTCAGGACCCTGGACAGCGCAGAGTGGAGAGACGGTGAGGGAGAGTAGCAGCCAGCAATGAGCGCTCTTTGCCTGCCCTAGCTCAACTGACTCCAGCCAAGCTAGGCCTCCTTATATATCCCTGCTAAGGGGCAAGGTTTCAGTGACCTGTCGGCTGCTCTTAAAAGGCCAGCACACGTGTCATAGACCTTATCAAACACCTTCTGAAAATTCAGCTACACTATGTCAACTGGCTCACCCTTGTCCACATGCTTATTTACTCCCTCAAAAAATTCCAGTGGATTAGTGAGGCGCGACTTCCCTTTGCTAAATCCATGTTGATTTCCCCCCATTATTCCATGTTTATCAACATGCCCAGTAGTTCTGTTCTTGACAATAGTCTCCACTAGGTTGCCCGGCACTGGGTATAAGGCCACTGAAGCAAGGACAAGGGTTTCTCCTGAATGGCTCGGATTCTAACTAAAAAGTTAGCTCCAGCAACAGTGGCTGTGCGGTGGCTCAGTGTATGGTAACAATGGCCAAGCCAAAGGCTTTGATTTGACAGTAGCCTTCATAGGCTGAGATTTCTCAAGCTTTGCTGTGGCATCCCAAATGGAATCACGCTACCCCGTGTGTGGTCCCAGCTGTTATCTGAGATTACTCTGCATATCCTTGGTTCAATCTGGGGCCACAGGGTTACATTTAAGACTCAAGAAGGCAAAAATTTGGGGAACCCCTGGTTTTAAGGGATAATTGGAGCTCAAGCAGAAATCTCTACCCACCAAAACTCGGTTTACAGAAGTAAGAAACCGTTTGGGGGCTGGCGATGATGCTGGTGCCACAACCCTCATGTGGGGTGGGGTGGGGTGTAGGCATGGGGGAGGGATTTTATGGGGATATGGAATAACAGACGAATGCGGGGGGGGGGGAGATCTGAAGATGGGAGAGTTGCATTGCTTAATAAAACTGAAAAGATCATAATGCCTTTATATAAATCTATGGCAGGGGAAGTGGATGGCAGGGGAAGTGGTCGCCCCATCTCAAAAAAGATCTAGTAGAACTAGAAAAGCTACAGAGAAGGGCGATAAAATTGGTAAAGGGTCTGGAACGGCTGCTGTATGAAGAGAGGGTTGATAGGCTGGGGCTCTTCAGGCTGGAGAAGAGACGACTGAGAGGGGAGAGAAGTTTATAAACTCATGAGTGGGGTGGAAGGAGTCAATAGGGAGCGATTATTCACCCTCTCAAATAGCACCAGAACTAGGAGACGCTCCATGAAACCAGCTGGCAGAAGAATGAAAACAAAGTATGTTTTTCACCCAATGCACCATTAAGTTGTGGAATCGGTTGCCAGAGGAGGTGGCCAAGGCCAGTAGGTCCATTAGCAGCTATGAGCCAGGTAGGTTTAGGGGGTGTCGATTATTCCTGTTGGGAGCGGGGGACGGACAACAGGGAATGGGTCGCTCTGTTATGACCTGTTGGATACTTCTCCCAAGCAACTGAGATTGAGCACGGTCAGTGAGACGATGTTGAGCTCGCTGGACCCAGGACGGCACTGACTGTGTTCTTCCATTCGGAAATGCATTGGGGCTATTGGATTGTATTTGTGTATGTTCTGGGGAAGGATGGGGGGTGGTGGGTGGGCGGAAATGTTCGTTGTAGTTATTTTTTATGCTTTGTAAAACACTCTGAGTCCTGTCTTGGAGAAAGGCAGCATACGAATTCAAAGAAATATAGATTTTGTTCCCACAGGACCAATTGGTTGTTGGAGTCTGGTCTGATTCTCCTCTCCAAACTAAGGCGGCTTTCAGCCCCTCTTCCCCCCCCCCCCGGTGCATATTCTGGCTGCAGGAGGGAATGCGCAGTCAGGATATGCGCAGGGATTGTTCGGTCTGAAAGCCGCTCCCCCCCCACCCATGCAGCTTTGCTGGCAAACACGTCCAGGGATGGGTTTCCTGCTCTGCATTCCTGTGCGTGTCTGCTGGCAAAGCCGCGTTGGGGGGGGGGGCTTTCAGACTAGCCTATCCCCTTGCATATCTTGTCCTGTCTCTTATACACATCTAGATGTGTATAAGAGACAGGTGCATGGATGCAGAGCTCCATTTCCTGCTCTGCATTCCTGTGCGTGTCTGCTGGCAAAGCCGCGTTGGGGGGGGGGGCTTTCAGACCGGCAGCCCCCGCACATATCCTGGCTGCGCATTCCCTCCCGCAGCCAGAATCTACGTGCGGGGGGGAGGGGGGAAAGTGGCCCACGGATCTGGCTGGGCAGGATGCTTTCCCAGAGCGTCCCTGGGGCAGCTCAGCTCCTCTGAAATCCTGTGTCCCAGAAACACAACCTCGCCTTCTAGAACGATCCACAGCAGAATGGAGATTCCTGTTCATCTTGCAGCTGCACTTGGAGCATTCGATTCTGGGCAGCCGCAGGGCCGTATGGAGGGGTCTGTGGGGGCTGGCACCGTGCAGACTAGAGCACTGCAGCCCCCCCTGCCCCTGTCTCTCTGCAGCCCCCCTGCCCCCGCCTCCTGCAGCCTTGCCCGGGCATGCCCTGCCCCCCCGGGGAACCCTGTGCCTCCCCCCTGCCCCCCCTGCAGTGCACTTGCACTTGTAGCCAATCTGCAAGGGACACATTGCAAGGGTGGCAGCTTTGGAAGGGCCCCCCCGCCTTTTGGGTCTTTGTCACATCTGTGAATTCTGAATTACTCTGACTTGCCTCCTTCTTGGGAAAATAAAGCTGGCAGGTCTCCAAGAGCAGAGAACAAAATGGTACATTGCACAGATCAGAGTGCTGGGCCGGCCTCCAGGGGAAATCTCCCTTGAGAGCTACAAATAAGGCAGAGAATAGGAGACAGGAGCAGTAATGTATGAATATTCAATATTCATATAGATCCGTAACGGTCGAGGCTGAAGGAAGACTCCCTTTTGGGAGCTGGTCAGACCGTGACAAAGCCCTGGGCCAGCTTCACTAACCCCAGGTCAAGGTAGCGCTATTAAATGTCCGTTGAGAGGCTCGTCGGTGGCGAAAGGCCTGCGTATTGGCACGGGGAACCCGGCTGAGCCCATCCCCTCGGCTGGCTTGGCGGGTGGCGGTGTCCCCAGTGAGGGATCGAGTTAGCTTAGTGATTTATTTACTCCGAGTTGTAGATTGTGAGGCTCATCAGACGCTGTTCTAAAGGAACCATGGTCCAAAGGCCAGTGGAGGCAGGTTGCAGAGTCTGTTAGAGGAGGGTTGTAATGCTTGACAGGGGTCTCTCCCATCCCATCGAACCAGGCGGCCACGATCCCATTACACCCACCCTGCGCTCTCTGCACGGGCTGCCTATGGAGCGGTGGAGCGTGCTGCCGGGTTTCAAGGCCCTAAACTGTTTAGGCCCCACTATATCCGAGACCTCGCCCTGATTATCTGTGCTCAGAAACCACCCGCTGTTCGGGGATCCCGCCGTCGCACCTCAACTCCGCAGGCGATCGGGCCTTTGCTGTGGGCGGTCCCTCGTGTAGAACTCGCTCCCTCACTTCCTCACTCCTCGCCATGAAAACGCTTTAATTTTCTCGTTACGTTTAGAGGATCCACTGCTAGTTTCCCCAAATGCACTTTTCTCTCCCTCTCCCCCTTTTAAACGGTTTTAATTGGATTTTACGCGTTTCTTACATTTTAATGTATGTTGTGACGTGCTCTGAGTGCCATTTGGCAGGATGGACACTGTATAAATAAAATTATCATCATCTTTTCTGGCTTCCCCAAGGGGCGATGGTCTGGCATGAGTGCATCCTGGGTGGTTATTGCCTGAATGTTTCCAATCCAGAGATAGAGTGTGGTCACCGTGTTGGTCTCAACCTTTGATATGCATACTCCCTTCTCCTGATAAGCTGTTTCTCACTATGGCCAGGGCCCCGATTCTTCCGCGGAATTTAAAAAAAAATTCCGCGGGAGTCAGGGCCCAATTCTGCGCCTCGGCGCGATTTACCATGCCGGGGGGGGGGGGGGGGGGGGGGGGGGGGGCAGTCAGCGGCACGAGTCAGTTGCCAGTCATCTGGTGCCTACACAGAGCGTCCCGATTCTCCTCCGATATGTGCTGTAACACCCCACCCTGGACATGTTGGTACAGGGGCACAGGAACCCTCTCACTGCACCGGTGGGGGGTAGTCAAGGGCAGCTCCCCCTGCCTTGCAGATATTGTGCAGGATGCAGGCCGCTAGGACAAGGATGGGGGGATGCTCGAGATCGAACTGGCTCCTGTTCATGAGCAGGCGCCAATGCCCCTTGAACAGGCCAAATGATCGCTCCACCATGCTCCGAGCACCTGTGATCCACAACAGCCTGGAGATTGATCGAGAACACCTGCTTCTGGTTCAGATAGTCCATCTTGGCATGTGGGGGCCGGATAATAGGGATGTGGGTGCTGTCTATCGCTCCTATGCAATGGGAGAAGTCCATGTCTTCAAAGCTGACCTCTGGATCCCGGAGCTGGATGACCCGCTTGAGCAGCAGCTCCACTATCAGGTCACAGACGTTGTGGAGCACCCTGCTAATGGTTGTGCTCCCCACCCCGAACTGCTCCCCAATGCTGCGACAGGAATCGGGGGTGGCCAGCCTTCACCATAGCCAAGCACATCCCTGGTGGCAGCAGATACCGCATGTTAGTCGCCCGCCTCCGGAGATGTGGGTTCAGGAGCTCTGCGAGCCGGGTCAACAGGGAGTGGTTCATGCGGAAGTGGTCCATCCATTCCTCGTCCGTCTAGGTGGCCAGCATGTTCTCCCACCATTCATTGGTGTGTGACCGCATCCAATTCAACCTTCGCGTTGGGACAGTGACACGACGGCCGTATAGGTTGAGCGGCCCCCGGGAAAGGACAAGGTGCATGTCCTGGGACACAGCTGTTCTGAACAGGGAATGTCGGCAGGCAGCTACCCTCCGTGCCCATGGCAGCAATGCTGCTCGGCCCATGTTGGCCACTCTCCTGCGCTGTTTGCCATGGTTGTTGAAGCGGGGCCCTGGCAGTAGTAGCTCGGCCCATTGCTGGAACACCTGGGCCAGGATCATGAAGCAGGAGGCCAGGACTGTTAACAGGATGGCCCTCTCCTCAAGGGGCTCATCAACAGGCAGCATGGTACCACCACCAACACGCACACACCCCACCACCAGCGTTTACTCTCTGCTCTCCGTCACTATCACCTATCACTCAACACACCCAAACCATCTCTCACTCGGATCCCCACGCCTGGGCAATGCTACCTGCACACATATGTACTCTGGCGGACTGAGCTGTGTGTACAGCGATTGGTGGGTGTGTTCCACGCACCTGATCAGGATCCCCCCTCGCCGGGCCACCGGCACGCCCCCAGACAGCCTGGACGCCTTGGGGCGAGGGGCACCTCGAGCCACCCGTGTGGCCCCGTAGCCACCCCAGCCCCTGTGCCCCTGCCATGCCCCCGGGCAATCACTGGGCAGGGCGTAGTGTGTCTGTACCATTGCCTGAAGGCCATGGCAGTGTGCAGCTGTGTTCCACCAAGATATGCTGCATGGAGTGTCTCATTAGCTCCCTGCTAGAGGTATCCGTGGCCTTGGTGATCTGCTCCCGCCCGGTGCGTGGGTCAGGGATTCACAGGGCGTAGCATCCGTCCCACTATCGGCTGCGTACTGGCGCAGCCCGGCTAGCGCTGCACAGCTCCGAGCACATTGCTCATTCACAGCCGCTCTCCATAGGACCACGGTGCAAACTGCCGAGCAGCCCTTGGAATGGTCATGGTAGGGTGTGGAACATGCCCCAGGGCCGGTGGTGGTGCAAGGGCGGAGTGGTCGCCATGTGCCAACATGCTGTTGGGAACGCTGTGGCAGAGCCACGATGTCCAGCTGCTGATGAACGACCCCCTGTTAGTGGCGGATGGATTCAATCTCCTGTCACGGTACATGTGGATGATCGGCCATCCATTCGGGGGGTCTGGCTTGCCGGAGGCGTGCCGGGGAGCTCAGCTTCACCCACCTCAACAACCTCTTTGGAGGCACCCATCTGCTATTGTTGTGCCATGGACCGCACAGGACAGGAGATCATTGCTGTTCACCTGGTGGCTGCACGTCCGGAGTATGGACTGGCCCTCAAGTCCGGGGGTCCCCATGTTGCTACTGACTACACCTACATCCTACTGCATGCCCGTGGAATATCCCATCCACGATCGGACTGCTAGGCCCTTCTTGGGGAGCTAGGCCTGCTACCCACCGATGTTGGTGGACCACTGCTGACCGGAACCCCTAGCACATGTGAAATAGGCGCCCTGCGATCGGTGATGAACCTACTGGATGTCAAGGCTGCAGCTGCCACAGGGAATCACCTCCTGCCCCATTTCATGATAGATATGAATATGCATTCCCGGGGATTCCGTAGGCATTCACCTGGGAGGGTCTTGTCCCGGGGCAGCTGTTTCCCTCCGGCCTCTCCATGAGCTGGGCGTCCCAAACGGCCCCTCCATCATACTGTCATTGCCGTGTCTGTGATGTGGCCTGTCCCCTCCTGGGCCCTGCTGCTCCGGCCCATGATACTGGGTGACCCGGTGGTAGGCTGCTCCGTCTGCCGGACCCCATCGCTGCTTCTGTACACTCCTGCCCCCATGTCCCTGTAGCATTAACGGGTGCCTCCATCCCTCTTGGAGTGGCTGCAATGGTGCCCCAGTTTGCTGGTTGTGGGGAACGGACACAAGCCTGTGATCACCCGGTCACCGGCCTGTGTTTGCCCATACCCGCCCTTTCACCAATAAACACCTTGCCGTGACTGTCCCTCCGTGAGTGCATTAGTGTCTGTGTGACACACCGGTCGCCCCTCCCATGGCTGCAGCCCTTTGCGTGGGTGTTGGTTAGTGTGATGGGGGTCACTGGGGTTCCTGCTTGGGATCACTGGGGCTGTCAGGTGGCATACTGTGGTGCGTGCTGCATTCCCCTGTGGGCTCCATGATGGATTGTGGGTTCGGCCTAGTGGGTGATGTGGGCCCACTGTGTCCTGTTGAGAGCCCTGGCCTTCATTTGCTGGTGGCTACCTGTGTCCTGCGTCCCTATGCGGGCGCCCGTCCTCTGGGCTACCTCCTGTGGAGGTTTTGTCAAGCACCTGGGTGGCTTGGCTGGCCCATCGTGGTGTGTTTTGCAACATGTGTGTTGGTGCAGTCCCATGGTGGTGCTGTCCGTTGTTCCCCCAGTGGTGGTGGGGGGGGAGGGGGCATGCAGGCTGAGGGCCCCAACCCCTTCCTAGCAGCTAGTGTTGCCCTGGGGACCTGGGCACACACGTACCAGGCTGTCTGGTGGGGGATACCCATTGGTTGGCCACCCTGCCTGGGCTGCCCCGCCTTTCACTGCTCCTGGCGCCCCCTGTTGGTTCTCACCATCTGCACTGTTGGCAACGGATGGGCGGCAGGAGAGACGGGCCGCTGACCATGAGTGCGGGCAGTGTAAGGGCCATTTGTTGGCCGCCCGTGGTCCCCCTTGATCTGAGTGGGTGGGGTGCTGGCTTGGGTGTACCTGGCTTACTGCGTGGGTTATGCGTGATGTGTGGTTACCGACCCCTGCTGTCCCACACCGTTTCCGTGCACCGTATCCCCTTATCCCTTCTAGCTACTCTGGTTGTCTTCCTGGCCATTCTCTGCCTGGCACAGATGGCCGGCCAGCTCCAGTGAGTGGCCTCGGAGCTCTGTGCTGGGGCATGGCTCTATGATGAGATCAGTGAGTGTGCTGCGTGTGTGCGGGGCCCTCTCCCCGGGTGTCTGTTCGGGGTTCCATGTGGTTGGGGCCCATTGTCCCGTCCTGATGGCACCTTCTCTCTATCCCTTAGTGCAGGTGATGATTGCAGAGCAGACCAGGGAGCAGGAGCAGGTTGTGCAGCTGGAGAGGGTGCACCGCCTCGACTGCACCCAGGTGGATCGTTGGAGCTGGGTACGGGACCGGCGTCCCTATAGAGGGTGGGACCCCACCCCACGGACCTGTTCCCTGTGCTGCCACCCCACCTCCCTTGGACCTTTCCCGTGTCCCACACCCTTCCCCCTTGTAATAAAGTTGCTTTGTCCCCTTCTCCGGTTGTGTGTCATGGTCCTCCGTGTGGCCTTGTCTCTTGTGTGGGCGCCTCTTGGTGGTCGTGGCACTGTTGCCTGGCAGTGACTGGTTATCCCATGCCCCCCTGCCCCTCCTGGTGTTTGTGCTGCAGCTCTGCCGTATCCTTTGGGGGTGACCCTGGTTTCCCTGGCCTGGGGTGTTTATGGCCACTCGGCCGCCTGTCTTGGTTTCCTTCTGTCCCCCTCCACCCTGGTCTTGTTCCCCCCATTTCCCTCTGGTCCCTTGGGCCGGGGATCTGTCCCCTTGGATGCTGTCCTGGTGCCCTGCCCCCTCTGTGCATTTGTGATGGGCCCCCCCGTCGCCCGCATGGATCTGTTGTTGGTGTGGGGAGAGCTGCAGTGGATTTGCTGGTGGTTGGTGTGGTCTGGGTCTCCCCCCACCATGCCATTCCCTGCCATCCTGGCTGTGCTGTGGGCTTCCGTTTCTGCCACTGTGACTGCCTCTGTCCTGATCCCGGCTCATTTTCTGGGGGCCTTGGGATGGTGTGTGCGGGTCCTCTGCCGGGGGGTGGGTGTTTGTGTTGGGGTCCCCTGCTGCTTCGGGCCTCTGCCTCCCTCCCCTGTGCACCTTCTCACCCCACCCCCCGCTGGGGTCCCCCCATCTCCTTGGCCATGCAGCCCTTCCCTGTGTGGTTGTGTTCACGATTGTGTGTGTGTGGGTTCTGGTTTGTGGGGGGTCCATGGCGCCCAGCTGTCTGGCCCTGGTACGGGGCTGACTGGGGTCCACTACTGTGTGTCTACTGTCATCCCTGCTCCCTCCTACCCCGCCTGCACAGGGTCTGGTGGTTCATGGGCGGAGCTGCATGCTGCAGCTTCATTTGCCCTCAGTCGGCCATGTTGTCCCATCGCTGTGCTGGGCGGGGCGTCCACGCCATTTGGTGTCTCGGGTGTCCGTGTAAACATCATGGGTGTTTGCTCGGTGCTTCCCACGGTGGATGTTTGGCCGATGGGTGCGTGCCGGCCCCTCCCCTTCCGTCCCACAACCCTCTGTGGCGCCATCTGTGTAAACGTCACCTGGCTTGGAGCCGCCGGGTGTGCTCACCCCCCCATCTCTACCCACCGGGTCAGTGGCGGCGTCTGTGTAAAAAAGGCCTATATCCCTAACACGTATGTCAGCCCTCTCTGTGTGTTTAACACTCCCTATTGTGCCTTAGTCTGTCTCAGACACCAATAAATCATCTTACAGCTGTATTTAAATGTCTGGTACATCTCTCTCCCCCGCTCCGCCCTTCCACCTTGTTCTATTCACTCCCACCATTCTCTCCCTCAGAGAGACCTGCTCGACATTTGCTCAGTTTATCTATTTCTACTGGCTACACTACCTGCCCGAGGAAGGGTCTTGTGTGGCCCAAAAGCTCACTCAGTCTCGCCAACAACAGTTGGTCCAATAAAAGAGATCATTTGAATCGCTTTGCCTTAAGGTTTCCAGACGGAGATCAGGGTGCGTTGCTGTAGGCACCAATTCAGACATCACTGATTGTCACCGAACACAAGGCCTGGCCGTCACACACTCACCTGGCATATTCTCGTAGCCGTCAGCATGGAGAGACGTCGGTTACTGTGAGGGAACTGCAAAAATTACAGCCTGAACACAGCCGGGAAGAAGGAAAAGAGAATCAAGTGTTTCCTGAGACTCTCTGCGGTGACCTCATTGGCCCTTTCTGCTGCTTCATCATCTGAACAAAACTCAGCCGATTGCCTTTTGGTGGCAACCTGTAACCAGTTGGCTCCGCTCCTGAGTAGCAGCAGGAGGAGGCCCCAAACCCAGTCCTGGCAAGTACTGTCTGTCAGTGATCCTTTATCTACTCAATCTCAGAGCATTCCGAGTGGTCCATACCTTGTGGCCTAAGGTCAGGCCCTCAGCCTTGGTCCTGGTTACCCTGAGGAACTCCCGGCACACAGCCTGATGGACTTCGGCGCCCCTCTCTGCACCGACAGAGCTCGAATGCCCCCTGAATGGGGTGGACAGGCAGCCCTTCAAGGTCCCACACCTGCTCCAAGGCCTCTGTTGGCTTTGGGGACCCACTGGGCTGGGATTTTGTACTAGACAAGCAGGAAGGCTTGGTACCAGCCTCCAGGAGTTCACACTATTGTTGGCCTGCAAGGCCCCAGGTGCCCTTGGAGTTGACCAAGTCCTCCAGCAGCCAATGGGGGAAGGAAGGGTCAGCTCCACTGGCAAGAGCAATGGAAGTGTGAGCAAAGCTGTCTCCTGGTAGAGACTGTGTTTTCCCCTGGCAGGAGAACATTGTTCTGGTGTATAAATACGGATGGATTATAGTGCCAGTCCCATATCCTGCTGGATTCTTGGTGCTTGGTGGAGTTTACCATGGAGTCCTGCCTTCTGCTTTGTTTTGTTCAATAATTCCCGACTCTGCCAGCTTTGTTCTCTAAAGCCACCTTTGGAGCCATGAATCCTCCCAACATGGAGACCCCATTCTGGCTGAGTAGGCCTCATGGGGATGTCAGTAAATCAATGGGAGTAATAATTGGGCTTCTTTTCCAATGCATCTGATCAATGGGGTTTAAATTAATTAACTGTCTATTTAGGATAAATCACCTTCTGAAACATCTGACCTGTTGCAGGGTGATGATTTTCCATCAAGGCAGTGCCACACGAGGAGGTGGCGTTGGAGCGTCTCAATCAATCTCCGTTGTTCTGTTTAGATTTAATAGGCAATTAGTGTGTCTACAACTCCTCTATATCCATTATCTTAAAGAGGTTCCTTCCCCTCTTGTCATCAGAAGGAGAAGATCGCATAATGAAGTCTCTGCAAGATGAAATGTTTGTCAGGGTAATCCAGAACAATTTACTTGGGGGGAAAAAACCCCTCATTTCAGCAGAGTAAGGAGCCCAGGATTGGGCCAGATGCCACAATCTCTTGTCCTTGCTGGATGATTAGGTTCTGAGAATAACGGGATAATGCCCCTTCGGAGACATTGTGAGGTAGCGCTCACTGCAGATTGACCATCACAGCTTATACCAACTCTGCTTCCTGGCGGTGACACCTGGAGGCTGAGGAAGGCAAAAGAGCTTCTCGCTGTCTTCCCTGGCAACAAGTGGCCAGGGAAGATCAGCAACAAGGAAACCTGCTGCCAGACCCAGCCACCACCTCCATCAGCTCTGACTCAGAGTCAGCAGCAGCACCCTTGGGAATGGATAGATAGAAAGAATGGATGATCAGGAGATTCCAAAGCATGTTCACCAAGGGAGAGCGCTACAGAGTCAACCCCGATGTGGTTGTGATGGTGGTGTCTGAGAGAGGCTTACCATCACGCTAAACCATCTTCAGTCACTAGCTGGTGACAGATCTATGTGCAAAGGGGCTGTGCCCCCCTGGGATTCACCAGGAATGGAATGAATCTGAGATGATGTACGGAAAACGGAAGGGGTCTTCTACGACATGGTCTGTTTTGCCGACTTGTCTTGAGGATGTGCTGAACGCATCCTCTGCCCCTCACAAAGATGCACTCACTCGGTGGGAACCTATCACCCTTTCTGTGGTAGTTGGAAGAAACTCCATGCAACTATCCTGGTCTCTCACAGTTCTTTGTTGTGGGTCACATTTATTTTTAGTATGCGTAAACGTTGCCCAGGCTGTCGCCTGCCTTTCCTGTGTGAGTCAATATTTATTTATTTATTTATCATTTTTATATACGCCACCCTTCCCACAAAGGCTCAGGGCAGCATACAATCATAAAACAATACCAATTTGTACAATAAAACACTCCCTCCCTTCAGAATTCCCATTCTTCCCACAACCCTAGCCAATAACCCAACCAACCCTCATCCCCAGCCGCCAAATGCTCTTCCAAATAAAAATGTTTTGCACTCCGCATCTGGAAGATGCTTAGGCTTGGGCTCACGTGAACCTCCCAGGGAAGGGAATTCCATAAAACTGGGGCAGCAACTGAGAATGCCCTCCGCACAGCCCTGTCTTACAGACAAGGGTAACAGATGGAACCGCAAGAGGGTGTCCCAGCTGATCACAGGGAACATGGCAGGACAGGTGATCTCTTAGATATGTGGGACCCAGACCATTTAGGGCTTTAAAGGTCAAAACCAGCACCTTGAATTGTGCCCGGAAAGCTATAGGCAGCCAGTGCAGACTTTGGAGCGCCGGTGCAACGTGCTCCCGGCACCTCGTCACTAAAAGGAGCTGAGCCACTGCATTCTGCACCAGCAGCCTCCAAACAGTCATCAAAGGCAGCCCTACATAGAGCGCATTGCAGTAATCGAGCCTCAAGGTGATGAAAGCCTGGATGACAGTGGCCGGATCCAAGTCAGAAAGAAAAGGCCGCAGCCGCCTCAACAGATGGAGTTGGTGAAAAGCGTTTCTGGCCACCGGCGCAATGTGACAATCCAGGCGCAGCAAGGGATCCAAGAGCACTCCAAAGCTGTGAACCCGATCAAACAGGGACAGCCGGACCCCATCATGCCACAAGCACCAGGATGTGACGTTATCCCTTTGGATCTGGGTTTGTCATACACAGTGGACATGGCTTTGGTGGAATAATTATGGGACAGGAGGGAATGAATGAGAAAGGAGACAGTTCAGGAATTGCAGCAAGAGTTCATGGTGCAAATGCAAATGTGTTCTGAATGAAAAAGATTTACCGACTTGGAGAGGTTTCTCAGCTTGGAGCCGTGGGTAGCAAGTTACAACCGACCCGTCTGATTCCTGATGACATTAACTGGGCAGTATGATTTGTTCTTGCCAGGTTATTTTTGTATTTGAACTTAGTGGGTGTTTGAAATTCAATCTGGCTAGTGGCAGCCAAGGAATGGTTCTCCGTTGCCACCCAGGGTGGGACTAGGACTAACGGGCTCAAGTTACAGAAAGCCAGATTCTGGTTAAGTGTCAGGAAAAACTTCCTAGCAGTCAGAGCTGCGCGTGCGGCGATGGAACAAGTCACAGGCTCTCTCGCCATCGCTGGAGGTTCCCAAAAAGAGTCTCAACAGTCCCTTATCAGGGACCCTGTGGCTGTCGTCCTCCTGCATCCAAGCCGAGGGTTGCACGAGATGAACCTCTGTGATTCTGTGAACTTCTCTAGATGTTTGTGACTTCAGATAAAGCTCTTTAATTCCACAGTGGTTTTACACCGGTGTGAGATGACTGCACTTCTTGGCTGCTCACAGTTTCATATCACTGGGCTTAGGCTTCAGAAAGCCAAATTGAATGGTCGGTTCTCAAGTTATTAATGTAGACTCGGACCTTTGCTGGGGAAGAGCTCTGCAGACCAGGCTACCTGTTTGCTTTGCTTCTGAGTTACGTAGCTTGTGAGGCTCTGAACTAAGTCCAGTCGATTGCATTTCTAGGCTCAGCAGCTCATTCCAATAGTTACACATGAGGCTACAAATGGGCAGCTCCCGATGGCCAGACTTCCTGGGCAGCTCTAACTGGGAAATGACGTTACTGTCATGGTGTGTCCGGGGATTCCCGGCATCGCTAGGGTGTTGGGGCACATGAGGAGGCCGTGTGCATCGTGGCTGATCAGCATCTTGAGCTCATGTTGCATATGGAGAAGTTTTGAAAAGCTGGACCTTTTTGAGGTGCTTTAACTGAAGCTGAGGCCTGCTTATAAATCTGGCTGCAGCTGCGGGTGGGAATGCTTGGAAATGTGGCCTTGTGCCTCCTCTCCCAGAAGGGAAGGCTTGGAGTTTCTGCAATTAGCTAAATCTTCAGTTTCTTGGCTTTTCATTCATTCCGATCCCTTTGGGGAGCACTATTTAAAGATATCTTACGAAAGTTTAAAATGTTTCGTCAATCAATTCTTTTCCTGTGTTTTGACAGACTATTCTGTGGTTACAATAATTAGTTCATATTTTTCAGTATTCAAATTAACACCTGTTGAAAACCTTGAGCAATGATTGGATTTGTTTGTGTTTAAATTTGGCACTTGTTTTATGTGACAGGGAATTTTTCTCTCTGTCCCAACCTCTGTATTTTCCCTTCAGACTCTCATTACAGGAGAACAACAATGGGTAGAGAGAGAGGCGCTTTGGGCTGTAACACAAACAGTTAATTTTTTTGCTTAAATCTTCTTGGCTGCAAAGGCAATCCTCACAGAATTTTGCATGCAAATAGCCCTATAAATCCTGTGATATTGCCAATGTCGCTTCATTGGTTTCCGACGTGCAAAGTTTTTGAATACGATGACATTTGCTTAATTCCTTTAAAATCATTATTTGGGATGAGACGATGTGCGTTAGCAAGGATTCCAGAGGACCGAACAGATTTCGGAACAGCCTGGCGATAATCCCAAGCAAGAATATACCGACTGGCCAAGTGAAATGTGACACTACGCTCAACCCGACAGTTTTCTTTTGTCTGTCTGTCCAGTGATAATATTCAATGAATTCCAAAAGGCCAAGGGATGCTTTTAGAATCAATGGAAAGAATGGAACTGATTTTGGTGGGAATGGAATTTTAACAGTAGCAACGTCCTCGTTAGCAGAAGGGAGGCCATTGGAAGGCCCCAGATTTGGGGGAGTGGGCACTTGATTTGCATCGGGTGGTTTGGGTTTCAGGGGGAGGGACTGGAACTATAAGTACTGCTTGCCCTGAGAGCCAATCTGCTTTGATTTTGCACTCTGACAAGTCTCCTTCTTGGCGGCTGCTCCAAAATTCCCTTCCGCATGAGGCCTTGCCACGGCCCGGGTCTGAGCATCTTTCGGAGGTGATGCAAGATGTTTTTATTTAGCCAAATTTGTGGTAGGCAGGGATAGGGTTGTGGCTTGGGGAGATAGTAGAGTTAGGGATTTTATGCACGCCTACCTATTTTATATATTTGTAAATGTTGTAATATAAATTTCAATAAATAAATACAAATAAGATGTTGCAAGCTTGGGCTCCATGAACAATGGAGTCTGCAGCCCTCAATGAAACAAAGAGTTTGCCCTTTAAAGCAAGGCAACGTGTTCTCCTCTGGAACAAAGCCGCAGCGGAGACGGTTCTAATCTGTCCAATACCCATTCATCAAGCTCTCTGTACTTCCAAACAGAGCATTTCTCTCGCACCCAAAGGCTGGTTTAAAAGTCTGTAAAATCTTTTCCAAAGCAGTTTAGTGTGAGGGTGTGAGAGACGTGGATTGCAAGCCAACGAGGCGCTGCCCACGGCCTTGAAACCCACTGAACCGGAGACATGCTTTATAGCCCTCATCGGCTCTGCCACCTGGTTCTGGAAATGCAGGAAGAGCAGGCGGAGATGCAATAATTTTAACTGATTTTTATTTTTATGGGAGTGGTGTTACCATTATTGATTAAAGTAAATAAATATATTCTACCAAATGATCTAGCTCACCACATGGATGATGAATCAGCATCCCTTAATGCAATGAAATCTCTTTCTCCTGAGGGTTTCCTGCTCCGATTTGTACTAATGATGTATATTAGTACAAACTAATATACATCATTAGTATATCCTCTTCTCTCTTCATTGGATCCCCCTTCCTGAACAAATCCTGCACAAGCTCCTAGTCTTCACCTATAAAGCTCTTCACAACCTTGCTCCCTCCTACCTCTCTGCACTTATCGCCCTCCATACTCCAGTCCGTGAACTCCGCTCCTCCTCTGTCCCCTCACTTGCCCTCCCTCACCTCCCCTGCTCCCCTAACCGCCTTCGTCCCTTCCCCTTAGCTGCTCCCCACGCCTAGAACTCCCTCCCTGCCCACATCCGCCTCGCCCCCTCCCTTCGTACCTTCAAATCCCTCCTCAAGACCCACCTCTTCCGCTCTGCCCTCCCCGACTCCTCGCTTCCCTCTCCTAACTCCTGCTGATACCCTCCATCCAGTACAATCTGTTACCTGAGCTCTGTGTACTCATATCCTCACCACATGGACCAGCCAGCCATCATTCTCGATGTAGCCAAGCCAAGCGCGTGCACCTGGGACCTCGCATCCTCGTGAATGTTACACTCCTTGTCTCTCCCTGTTCCCCTTCTTTTGTCTCCCCCCCCCCCATCTCTCAGATTGTAAGCCCTAGGGCAGGGACTGTGTCTAGCCAATTAATTTGTAAAGCACCAGGTACACTGCTGGCACTATATAAATGCTTGCTAATAAAAATATGATGATGATGATGATGAATTTACATTTAATTTTTTCAAAAAAGACCATTGACGGTGATCTTGGAAAACTGGTTTCTTAGCAGGAGAGTTCAGTTGCTTTGCGCCAGGTGAGCGGTATCCTCAGTCAGCAGCGTTCAGCAGTAGAGGCGAGGGATGCATCCTGCAGTACTTGCTTGAGTACTTGCTTGGCCTTGGGTTGCAGGATTGGACCTTGGAGGCTTTGTGAAATGCTGTGCCATAAAGGCAAATATTTGGGCCCTGGGATTCTGAAGTGAACGCTGCTCTCTTTGGAGCCTGGAGTTCAGTTTAAACTCTTTGCACCCAGGGCTCCCGTTGTTCTGCGCAAACAGAAAGTGTGGCAGAGTCGGTGCACCACAGACCTTACAGCAGCGGTCAGATTTACTTTATTTATTTCAATGTCTATATGGCCCTTCCCTGAGGCTCAGAGCGGCTTGCACTCCATGGAAGCGTTCTAAACCAATAAACCCCCTTTGGGGGGGTCGGAACTGCGAGGCTAGGTTCACCCGCCGTGTAGGCCATGTGGCAGCCGTGGCCGCCGTGTGGCAAACGCAGTGTAGGCAGTGTTTGCCCCCTTGCACCACGAACTGACCGGGAACCATTTGGTGAAAGGCTTTAATGAATAGAGTTTGTGTGAAGAGCGGCACAGAGTATTACAAGAAAGCAACAGGGAAAATAAAGCAGAAACCAACCCAAGACTAACTCACCGGCGGCATACCCTGACACTAGTCCTTTCTTCGGGCTGTTGAAAGCCAGGCACGCTGGCCGGGCACTTTGACTCCCGGACACACATTGACTTTTCCCAGAGTGCACTGAACTCCCAGGTTTCCCGCAGTCCTTAAAAGTTCTTGGCTGAGTGCCCCTCCATCCTCCCAGGAACCGTCTCTTTCCTGGGTGGAGCCTGGGGTTTTGACGGTCCTCGCCCCTTGGTGGCTATTAGCTGATCAGGGCGAGCTGATGGCTTTCCTGCCTTTTGTTCGTGGGTTGTTAGGCTGCTCCTCTGAGCTGGGTGGGTGGGTGCACCCAGGGACTTCCTGGCTTCAACGCCCTGCCCTCCTTTTGTGAATGGGAGTGAAAAGGAACGGTGAGAGGATGTTGTGTGTCCATGGTCACACCCCTACAAAAACCCTGTATGGTTCTTATTCATGCTTCTACATATCCCTTATGCTGCTTCAGCCCCCCTGCATGCTGTCCAGTCTCCCCTGCCCCCACAGGCAGCCACCGAGAATGTCCTCCCCCACGAGCCCTTGTTGTATGAACAAGGCTAACAGATGGTCCCCCACGGGGAGCCGATTGCAGGGGCCGCCACAGGACATGGAAGGACAGGCCGTCTTTCAGATCCTTTCAGAATGATGGGGGCTTGCAGCAGCCAAGTCTTCTTTGCTCTTGTAGGAGAACCCATACGTAAGACCAGGTCAGACCAATGGTCCATCCAGCCCAGCATCCTGTTTCCGACAGTGGCCAAACTCTGTCGCTTGGTCAAAGTCCCCAACAGGTCCCCAGGGAGTGATGCATCCCAGTTGCATCCCCCAGGCTACTCGACTAGTAAGACCGCCCCTCTCAGAATGGGTCCAATCTTTGTTTAAACCCAGCTACGCTACTGGCGGTCACAATATCTTCTGGCACCAAGTGCCACAAGTCTTTGATTTTTTTTAAAAAGATGCCAGGGGGAGGGAGTATTCTCTCCTGCTCCCTGTTCAGTGGCCCCTTCTAGATCTCTCTCCCATGTCTGTCCCCTGATACCTGCCTGTCCCCTCCCTCCTTGGTGCGAGGTGGAGGAGCCGGGGCAGGGTTCAGGACTGTGGCCCTCTTCAGTCCCATTTAAACACCAGTGTCAAAAATGAACCTTTGTTTCAACTATTTCAAGCTGCTCCTTCATGCAAAATCCCCCGTGTGAACTTCTCCTCAACGGAGCCACAATGCAAACCCCATATCTCACCATTGCACTCCCTGAGCATGGGGAGGGGTCTGGAGGGGGGTTAGCCCCCAATACAGCTCCTACCGCCCCCAGTGGGTTGCAGGCAGGGCCAGGGGGTGCAGTAGCTGCTATCAGTGTTGGGAAGGGACAAGCTGGGGACCCGGATTCCTTTCCCTGCCACCCTGCTGGGGTCCCGCAGTTTGAATGGTTTTTTACCTCCTTGATTTTGATTCTGTGTTTGGAGCACTATGGCCCTGGCGGCTGCTGCCCCATAATTCCCCCCCAATTGCCTAGCTTTCTTCACACAAATAAAGGCCCCAGCTTTAAGCCAGCAAACCAGGGGATGTTGGTCTCGTACAACACCCTGGCAATTTCATACCGATTTGCTGTTCCAAGAGCTAAGTGCCAACCAGTCCGGCAATGGCTTCAGGGTGTTTTGTCTGCCCTAAAATTACCTCCTTTCCCACCAAGCACAATTTCACCAGACAGCGACCTGCAATTTCCACCAAATATTATCAGGCTATTTTGGACACAGAATGACTGCAGGCGGCCGGCTGTGTTTTGTGAATAACCTCGTTTCAGTTATTTATGTTTGATTATTGGGCCATATGTTTGTCACCGGGTGCTTTGAAAAGAGATCCCTCTCCCTAATTTTTAGACTCCAATATTTTCGCTAAATGAGAGCACTCAAACCTATTGTGCAAGAATCTTTTATACGTGGGTATTGTTGGACCGTCAGGGGGCAATTATCACAAAGAACCTGAAGCTGGTTGCATGAAGCTTCTCTTTGAGTCTGAATGTTACAAAGCCTTCTCTCTCAGCCAAACGCCAGCTATGATGACTCTCCTTTGGGAGGGTTCAAGTTAGCGGGAGCTTACACACAATGATAGTTCTTGTCTTGGCCCAGCTGAGCCTATAGATCTATTTCTTAATTCACTCCAAGAGCTGAGAGCGATGGACGAGTTCATTGTATCCTATCGACGCAGATCAGCTTCACAAAAGGTTGGTTCAGCCTTGATAAGCAATCGAACGTTACCTGCTGCAGGCGTCACCCTTGCTGTGCAATGTGTATCTACGGCGAGAGCATGGAGCAGCCATGCACCAAAAAACATTCAGAAAGAACAACTCACTTGAGAAGGGATTTGGGACATTGCAACATCTCCCAGGGACAGCCTGAAAGGCCTGGAATTACCTGGTTATTTATGGGACTCCTTTTCTTTAAATCCTAATGCCCACCTCATCAGAAGGAACATCCTTTTGTGTTGACAAACCCAATCTGCACAGCCCATTTAGGCCTTTTTTCCATGGAGAGCGCAGCAGCGCCGATGGGTGGGTGAGCACACCCAGCGAAAATCAGGCGGCGCCGAGCAGGGAGACATTTACATGGGCAGCGCCATGGGGGGTTGTGGGAGGGAAAGGGGAGGGGCCAGCAAACACCCACCCTGGGAAACACCCGGCAAACACCTGTGCAAGTACACGGACAGCCAGGACCGGCGGGGAAGCCCCGCCCGGCACAGCGATGGCACAACATGGCTGACCGAGGGCAAACAAAGCCGCGCAACGCAGCCCCGCCCACGAGCCACCAGGACCCACGCGGGTGGGGCGGGAGGGAGATGGGATGACAGCCGCTACAAAGGAGCTGGCATCATACAGCCCCGGCACAGAGCCCCGCAGGGGAGAGGTCAAAGGCAATCACAACACGGACACACCGGGAAGGAACAAAAACGCCTTTAATAAAACGGGGAACCAGCAACAGGGGGAAACAACAACAGGGCAGGGAGGGGGGTGGGGCAACAGAAGGGGGGGCAGCGCCAGAAGAGGCAGGCCCGGGACAACCCCCGGTCAATAGGGCCAGTGACCCTGTGCCCGACGCCAGCACTTGGCCTGTGCACGGTCCAGGTGCTCCAGGACGTGCAGGAGGAGCTCCAAAAACTCCCCCTGCTCCTGGGTCCGCTCCGTGATCATGGCCTGCACTGAATGGACAGAGGGAGAGGAGACAGCCATCAGAGCTGGCCCCGAGCACCAAGGAACAGAACCCCCCATGGCGGGACACAGGCACAGGGCCCAGCAAACAGGCATCACACTCATGGATGCCATCAAGCAGCCGCCCCGCCGCCCGCATGTCCCACGCTGCCCGCTCCAGCTGAAGCAACATTGCGCCCAGGTGCAAGATCGCCAGCAGCACGACAACAGTAGCTGCAGGAGAGAAGGGACGGGGCAATGGGGAACGCCCACACCAACGGGCCCTTGGAGGGCCGGGGGCAGCAACAGCACCAGAGGCACGCCCCACACGCTGACAGCCACCACCCGGAGGAGCACCTGGACCCCTGCACCAAGGGGGATCGGGTGGGCCAAAGCCCGGGGCCAACACAACCCCTACTCACGCTCAGCCGCCAGCGCCCATGGTGCCACTGCCCATCCATCGCCACCAGCATAGATGGCCTGCACCAACAGGGGGCGACAGAAGAGGGGAGTGGAGTGGAGGGGCAGGGCCACACCAATGCACAGGTGAGTCCAGGGGGTGCCCGGCTGAATGCCCACCGCCTATACCACCCCGAGACCCAGCCCAGGCAGCAACACCCAGCAGGGAAGCCGCTAGGGGAACACACATCACAAAACCGGCACCCACCCCACAGGCCCAGAGCCCACCAGTATACACCAAGCACACCCCCTGCAGACAACCACACAGATGGGGGCAGAAGGGACATCAAGGGGAGGGGGCACCTCAGCAGCTAGAGAAGCAAGGCAGGACAGACCATCACAGAACAGCCTTTTATTGGTGCCGGGGGAACGGGCTCCCCCAAGCACAGAGAGGCAGAGCAGGGGGGTGAAGGTGGACCCATGGCCGGGCAAGAGATGCACAACAGGAGGGCACAGGAGCGCCCACGCAGAGCAGGTGAGGGTGCCAGGGCAGCCCCAGCAGGAAGGAGCAGCGGTCACCCAGAGGGGGCGATGGGGTCCAGGGAACCAGGCAGCAGCCAGCAGCGATGAAGGCAACAGCGTACAGCCCGATCAGAGGCACGGGGGGCTGGCACTGCACAGTCCAGGGCACTGGGGTGGCTGCGAGCGGGCGGCAGTGAGGGGTTGCTCATGGACGGTCCGGTGAGCGCTCCCAGGGCAGCGACCCCAGTGGTAGACCCTCCCACGCGAACAGGCCCCTTCGGAAGCCTCGGGAGCGCATATGAGCATCCACTAGGAAGCGGGGAAGGAGGAGGTCTTCTCCGGTGGCTGCAGCCCGCACAGCTGGAAGGTTCCGCACCGATTGAAGGGTGGCAAGCTCCACAGCGTAGGGCTCCCCGGTCCGGAGCGGGCCACCAACCTCGGGGGACAGCAAGCCCAGGTCCCACAGGAGGGCCCCCATATCCGAGGGCGCGCGCACGCGTGGGATGCCGCGGGCATGCAGGAGACTGCCAGTGTACAGGGCAGCAACAGGGGGACCCCCAGACAGCAGGGTGAGGCCGAACTCGGGTAACTCCGTCAGCAGGCGAGCCGTCACCTCTGCTGCAGTCTACGGCACAACAACGGCAGGCAGGTGCCCCCAAGGAGCCTGGCACAGGGGGGTGAAGCTGAACTCAAGGGAACAGCCCAGGCATGCTGGGGCCCTGACCTGGTGACCCATCGTCCACATGAACCGCAACAGGAGCTGGAAGCCATCCTCCACCGACAGGGGGTTGCCCACCAACAGCTGCACATTGGGATTCAGCCAGAGGGCTGCCAACAGCATGTCTGCACAGGTCGACCATCCCTCCAGTACATCCCCAGCTGAGGGCCCCGCAGGACGACCAGCCATGGCAGGAGTGGGGCCCGCTCTGGTGAAGCAACAGGTGGGAGATGGAGGGCTGCAGCGACAGGGACGAGCATGGAAAGAGTGACTACCCTCGTCCACAGGCGAACGTGCATGCCAGAGATAGCCCAACCCACTGGGGGTGGGGAGCTGCAACCCACACACAGGACAGAAGGGATGCAGCACAGGTGCCAAGAGATGAGGGAGGCCACGGCCGGGCACTGCGCCAGGCCAAGGAGCCGAGCCAGGCATTGTATCCACACCATGCACAGCTGCAGCATGCAAAGGAAGAACCTGGCAGGGGGGACTGTAGTGCGGGAGTGGAGGCAGGGGTACCCTGTGGTGCGCACGGTCCCATCCCCCCTGGTGGGCATGCAGTCGGCGCACTCGCGGGGATGCTTGAGGACACCACGACTCTCCTGGGGCTGGCCTTCCTGCCACCCCAAGCTCCACCGACCAGCGGGCCAAGAACTGGTGAGGTTGCAGCTCGTCTGCATACGCTCCCAGCATCCTC
>QEPC01011901.1:29469385-29497687 GCA_003113815.1 Sphenodon punctatus | reverse complement strand
GGGAAACAGCCTGGGGGGGTGCGGGAGGATAGGAATCTTACCTAGTGCTGGCTCCGAGTCTGGCGGTCTTTGTCAGGGCTGTGGTGCAGGCAGGGGGGACTTAGTGGGTTTTTTTTAATTGCCCACGTGCCCTGATCTCCTCCACGGAGGCAGGACTCACGGGCAATTTAAAATAAAATACAATTTAAAAAAAGTCATGCAACGTTCCCCCTGATTCCCTGCCTTGCTGCTCCCCCCCCCACCGCTCTGAGCAGCAGATTGGAGGGGGGGAGCGGCAAGGAAGCAGCTGGCCTGGCTTATTGGCCTGCCTGGCGGCGGGCAGTTGGAGGGCTGTGCTCTCCAACAGCATGTCGTCGGCAGCCATGTTCTTCTTTCTTTGAGCATGTGAGGCAGGGACCAGCGCACCCGGCCTCAGACGCCCGGCCCAAGGCATCTTGCCAGGGTGCTTTCAGCAAGCGCCCTGGTGAGAGCTTTCCTTGCACCCATTGAGCACAATGGAATCCCCAGCTCCTCCCTCCACAGCACGTCCTATACGGAGACGGAGGAGCTCAGCCGGGCTGAGCGCTCAGTCGTCCAAACCTTGTTTTTCATTGGAAAATGCGGTTGGGCTTAGCGTTTTTGAGCCTTCTGGGACCCACTCCTCAGGAGTGGGTCCCAGAAGTCAACTGAAACAGCGCCGCAGCAGCCTCTGCCTTTGCTTCAAGGCAGAGGCTGCTGCGGCGCTGTGGGAAGCAGTGGTGGTGCATTTTTTCTTTTTGTTTTAAACAAACGACGGCGCTGGCGGGCCCTCAGCGCTTGGGGGGTCAGCACCCCAAATTGCCTGGGGGGCCAGCCACGCCTGTTCTCTTCTCAGAAGAGAATGAAAGGGAAAAGAAGGACAACCGAGGAGAAGTAGGAGGGAAAGGAAGAATATTGTTTTGGTGCACGAGAAGAGTAATGGGAAGAGATGGGTTCAGTGGGAAACAGGGGAAAGGGGTTTCCTTGTTGTCTGCAGCCTTCTCTTCTGCCGTGCTCCTACCTACTTTCTCCTCTGTTCACAAGGAGAGCAGTTGCAGGTTTGTATAGCAACCAAACACTCCCCATCCAAGCCACCTTCCCCAGTACCAACACTGTATCCCCAGCAGCCAAATGCCTGTCCAAGCAAACAGGCCTTTTCAAAGAAGTTTGGCAGGTTTCAGGGTTGCATTGCCACCAAACCAGGCCCATACAGACCAGCATTCCTAGTAGCTACACCCTATCCCCAATAGCCAAAACCCCTGTCCAGGCAAAAAGGCCTTTTTTAAAAGTTTGGCCAGTTTCAGGGCTGCATTGTCACCAAACCAGGCCCATTGAGACCAGCATCCCCAGTACCTACACCGTATTCCTGGCAGCCAAATGCCTGTCTAAGCACACAGGCTTTTAAAAAAAGTTTGGCCAGTTACAGGCCTCTGTTGCCACCAAACCAGTCCCATCAAAACTTAAACAATGCATTTCTGTTTCTCAACAAAAACCCCAGGCAAGATGCTCAAAGTCACACAGTCACAAGCAGAGAGGCCAGAAACTACTTTCCAGCAGGGGGAAGCAGTGAAACAGTGAAGGGACCATTTTAAGAAAAGAGTAGCCATGACTAGTAGACCCACACATTTACAAAATGGCCTCTCTACTCATGCTTGGGAGGGGAGAAGGGAAGCAGCAATGCATCATGCAAACACAGAGCAAGCAAAGAAAACCATGTTAAGGCAACAATGTTATGTGCAGTCCTTAGCACACCATAAAAGCAGGGATTTCCACTTATCCCCCCAAACATGCTACACAGCTCTGTTGCAATGTAAGAGGTAGTTTCTGCTGAAACTAAACACAGAGCGTTCATGAAAGGACTAGCCATTAGTGAAAAAGCCGGGCACAACATCCCACCAAACTGCAAAGGGCGGGACCATTTTAAAATGCAAGGAACATTCCAGCAAAGATTAGAAACCCTTCCATCCAAGCCCCTAGGTCCCCCACCCATAAAACAGAAAGCAGACAGTTTACATCAAAAACCGCCAAGAAAGAGACCAATTTTAACCAAAAGCAGCCATGGCCAGTGGGGGCACCAGAAAATGGCCACAGCCTTTGTACATGCTTGAGGGGTTTGGGAGAGGAGCAGGGGAAACTAGCAGTGCACATGCAAACGCGAACACAGAACAAGCAAAAGCAAACCAGATCTTAAACTAACTGAACCATATAATTATGTGAAGTCTTAGGAGACCACAAAAGCAGCAGCAAGGAATTCCACTTGTCCCCCCAAACATGCTTCATTGTTACAGCTCTGTTGAAGCACCATTTTCCCCAGCAGCCCTCTTAACACTAGCCTTATTTTCATCAGTCTCCCAGAAGCCCCATTCTCTCCCCTCTCATGCAGCCCCCAGAAACCCCATTCTCTCCCCCCCAACAGACCCCAGAAGCCCTATTGTCTCCCCCCAGCAGTCCCCCAGCAGCCCCATTCTCCCCCCAGCATCCCCCAGAAGCCCCATTATCTCCCCCCCCCAAAGACCCCCCAGGCCTCTTTTTCACCAGTGGTTCCCAGCAAAATATCTCAAAATAACTAACTCACCAATGGGGATGTGTCTGATGCGGGTACAGCAGCAGCGTGGGGTAACAAAGCCACAAACAGGCCAGCCAACACTCTCACGCCACCAAAATGGTGCAGATCACCAGCACTGTAAGAGGAGAGCTCTCTTTTAACCCCACCCTAGGGGGTGGGGTACAGGCAGGCATCCTGAGCCCTCAGCAACAGCAGCAGCTGTGCACAGGCACACACTGCCTGGGCATTTGAGTCTCCAGTCCAGAGAGAGTCTTTCAAAGCAGCCCATAGGGCTCTGTGGAACACTGCCCACACTGGTGGGAAAAGCAAAGTGCTTTTCCCCATTGAGGAAGCATAGGCTCTAAGCCCAGCTGCCCAAATCGCATTTGTAGTTTTGTCCCTTAAGTGACTCCTTAGAGCAGGTTCAGCAGGAGGCACTGGCCCCCACCCCTCAGCTCCTGCCTGCACATGTGTCCATGGAGGGACAACAACAACAACAACAACACTGAGCACTCAGCTGATTGCTGAACTGGAGGACTCAGAGCAAGTCTGGAGCGGGTTGCTGGCTCTCCCCCCCCCGCTGCTTTCCCCCCCTTCCTTTCTTTTTAAAAGCATAAAGAGTGTGCAGAGGGGGATCAGGCCAGGAAGGGCAGTGCCCCTGGTTTCCTGAAATGCACACCACCCCTGCTTCAGGGATGTCACAGAGTCCAAGGTCAGGGGCCGCACATAATGTATTTCTTTTTGTCAGGATACTATTAAATCCTGAAGATTCTTTTGTGGCTCGACAAGTGGCTCATTTTGGGCTGGCGCTTATGCACAGATACAAAATTAAGTGCTGATTAGGAGGGATGTTTAATGCTGAATGAGGATTATTTTTGAGTGTGATAACTTACTATTGCGTTTTTATATTTTGTAAATTGGATGACTTTAGTTAGTGATTTATGTGGGGAATGGTAGTATGTAAATTGATGTGTTAAACTTATATTTATATATAGTTTATGTGTGTAATGTTTATTTTTTATTTATTTATTTATTTATTTTATTTTATGGATTTTTATCCCGCCCCATCCTGCAATGCAGCTCGGGGCGGCTATGAGTTACTGTTGTTGTTGCTCTTATTTTATTTTTATTTATGGTTTGTAATAGCCAATGGCTATGCAAATAAAATAAATTGATTGAGAGTCCAAGGTCAGCTCCTCTGTTCTGAGCCTCTGCATCTAGCAGGCTGCCAAATTTAAAAAGCGCACTGCCTTCAACCTCTTCTCTGATGCTTTAAACACCCTCCCCCATCACACACACTTTTTTGATGTGGCAACCTGGCTGTTTTCCCCGCTGTTGAATCGCTCCTTTTGCTTGTTTTACTAAAGGACTCTCAGAAAACACAAGCGGCTCGTTGGCACTTGTGTTGCCTTGTTGGCTGTAAACAAGTTGTGTTCCCATTCCAGGGGATGCTTCTGTGAAGCCAGGGATTGCATTTTCCAATTACCTTTTCAGTTCCAAGGAGCCAGGTCTGTGGCACTGGCTGTTGCCCCTTCTGCCTTTTGATTTGTTTGAAAGGAGCCGAACATGAATTCCAGGGTTCATTGCGCTGAGCATCAGTCTGGCTTTATGAGCTCTGGCGCAGAATTGTCCCTTCTAGCCACTGCTCCTGTCTCGGACTGGAAGGACTATCAGCAATAGAGACAAAGGAGTACAGGGATCTCTTCGATTGGACCGACTCCAGTTGGGGGAGCCGGGATGCAAGCATTCCGAGATCACAGGGGCCTTCATCAGGCACGGCAGGAGTTAGAGCTACAGAGAAACCTGGAGCCCAGTCGGAAATGACATTTTCTGTTTTTATACAAGGGAGGTGAATTAAATTTATGAACCTCGTGTTTGCATTTGTCACTGAGGTGCCTGGAGAGAAAGAGCCGAGTCTCTCAGCTGCAGACAAATCACGGCCGTTCCTACTTGGAAAGCAGCTCAAGGGAAACCCAACAACTGCCATCCCCTTCACAGCAGGAAAGAGACGGCTGCTAGTCTCCAATGGAAGTATTCACATGGCCTCGGCACCCGAGTGCCCAGAACCGGTGCTAAGTGACACACCCAGGGTCCCTACCCCCACCCCAATCCCATCTCTTGTGCAGGGCTAGGTCCACTACCAGTGGCCCCCCAGTCTGCATTGGGGAGTGGGGACAGGAGTTACAGGGTGTAAGTTCTGGGTTATTATAATGTGGGGCTAATTTTATATGTTTTAAAATGTTGTTAGCTGCCCCGAGCTGCTTATGCAGGAGGGGGCGGAGTATAAATGCAAAAATAAATAAATAAATAAATATCCCTGGTATCCAGAGGGTTTCCAAAGATCTGAATGCTGCACAGAGAGAGGGAGTGCTCTCCCCGCTCTCCCCCCAGTTCTTCCTTGCGGGGAGCAGTTCCAGGAGCCAGCTGTGGGTATGGCCCAGTGAGTGGGAGGGCTCATCTGGGCTGTGGGAAGTTCAGAACCTTCCTCTGCCACAGACTCCCTCTTTGGCCTTGTGGAAGTCACTTTGCCTGTCTGGGCCTCAGTTCTGCATCTGTACAATGGGGCAATAGCTGGCCTATAGTGGGGGTGGAGGAGCTAGGTGGTAACAGTGCAGGAGTCTCTGAAGAGAGGAGGGGGCCACGTTCTCCTTTCCAGCCAACCGGGCTCCCTGCTGAGAGTAGTTGAGAGTGGAGATTGAGGAGGAATGGATGGTGGGATGATGATTACCAGCGAGAAGGCTCTGCAGAGATTCCCCACCAAAGTTTAGAGAAACAAAGTGTCTGAAACGAGTGGGGCAGGGGAAGCAGAACGTTCCGGAATCTGCCCCCAGCCTCAGGCCTGTCCAAGAAAGTCCTGTCCCTGGGTAAAACCAGACGTGATGGCATTGCGACACCAACACCACCCAGGCCGGGTTGAGAACCTGCTGCTAACGTGGCTGAGGGCGGCTCAGCCCACCTGCAACACATGAGTGCAACAGGGAGAGTCACCCTGCTGCCCAGGTGGCTCAGCTTGGCCTGGGTGGGCAGGAGCCACATCAGACCTACTGGTGGCCGTTCCCAGCACCCTACCCTCTGGGATGACAGCAGTCATGGCCGGGTCACAGTAGGCCAAAACAAATGTCCTAACCTGCTGTAGCCCCAGTTGGGTGGGCCCTGGACCGGGCTGTCACTTCAACTAGCTACCAACATGACCCAGGATACCCCGGGTCAGCATCTGGCAGCCCTAAACCAGACGCGGGTCACCAGACGCGGGTCACCGTCACGTCTGGTTTTACCCAGAGTCCGTCACGTTAGGAACTGGCCGCCGGGGTTACTGCGCTCGGCCCAGTGGATGCTGTGGGCTAGACATCTCCTCTGCCTTCTAGCCCAGCGGGGGCTGGGGGCCCCACTCTGGCATCCTCTTGCCCTGGTGGCCATCACCCCTTCCCGCGCCTTTTTCAGGGCTGTATAAAACTGTGAATTTACTCCGTCGAGCTATATTTACAAGAGGTATTAAACTGAGTGCTATCAAAGCGCCTACAAAAACCAAAATACTGCCTGGCAGCCAGCTCTGCTGGGGTTGGGAAAAGAATTCCGCATCGGGGAAATTGGAACATGTCCTGCATTCAAATGCCTGGTCCTCTAAATCATCACAATGTGGCCAGTCAGCACTGACGTCAACGCTCATTTACTGCCAAGCCCTCACCCTAGTGACATGGGAAATAGCTACACCCCAGCAGGCAAGTCAAGCCTAGCAAGGAAACACAACAACCAGGAGACACCTCCCTTATTCCCTGTCCCGGGCCCACGAGGGGCATTCTCGGGGGCTGCCCCACCATTATGGAACACTCTCCCCTTGGAGGCTTGGTTGAACCCGAGCCTGTTCATCTTCTGGCGGCGATGCAAGACCGTTCTGCTTGGCCGGGCGATTGGCGGGCAGGGGCAGGGTTTGCAGAGTTGTGGGTTGGGGATTTGATTTGGTTTTATTATTTTATTTTTTTATATTTACTCTTAAAAATATTTGTGTATATTTTTATCTACTGTAACCTGGCCGGAGCTTGAAGGGAAGAGTGAGATAAAAAAAATGTGGGTAAATAAATAAATAAATAAATAAATGAAATAAATCTAGTTCACCCTTCTGCGCAAAGGCAAGTTTCATTGTCCCTAAACCTTCCCTGACAGAGGTCTTTCCAACTTGTTTTTGAAAACTCCCGGTGGTAAGGACTCTTGGCCTCCCTTGGGAGCTTGCTCCACCGCCTAGGGATTCCTACAGTTAGAATGGTTCTCCTTATTTAACCTCCCCGTGTAGTGTCCTTTCTGTTCACCCATTTATGCATTTGAGCTAGCAGCCGCTGGATTTCTGATCCGCCCCCAGGACGGAACGATGTAGCTTTAACCCTAGCCGTGCTACCAGCGGGTCTAGAACCAGAACACACTCTCGACTGGGTCTGCGTTTGGCGAGATTGCAGCCAGAAGCTCTTGCGTATAGCTCACTTTGTTCTGGAGGGATCTTTTCTCTGGACGTTCAGCGTGTCTCAGGATGATTTTGGTACCCATTACCATGATGGATACTCAACATCTGGCTGACATTCCCCCAGACAAGGCTCTTTCTTGCTGATTTGTTCAGAATCCTCACTTAGGGATTTTATGGGATGATTACAGTGGGTGGATAAAGAAGACAGACTATGTGCTTCTGCTCCAGCTGGGGGAGATCGGGACATCTGCCAGGATAATTTGAATGCATGGCATTGGCGAAGTTCTGACAATGAATTCTGAGCTCTTCTGGCCGGTTTCTCCCCAGAAGGGGACGCTTTCTCTCCGGGGATGGTTTAATAAATAAATGACTCTGACTGTTGGGCTGAGCAGTTAGTTGGAAACGCTATCAAATCTTGTTTTTATTAGAGCACAGGGTCTCTGTATCGCCTAAGTTGTTCAAACATCACTGAGCACAATCACGGCTGCAGTTGCTGGACTCCAGCCTCCCCGCAGGCCAGACCAGGGCCCGGTCTCACCAGAGGCCTCTGCCGTCAGAGCCTGGATATGCCCCTGCTGCCTGGATCAGGCCACTCTGAAGTGCTCAGAGCTGGGAACGCTAGGGGGGGTGGGCTGTGCGGGGTGTGCGTGTGTGTTGCTGATTCAAAACCCCTCCAACGGACAACAAAATTCATGGGTCTGTCAATTAGTGATTGATTCCTTCAGTCCTGGGCCTGGCCCTTCGTCCTCAAATTTCCAAGAGTTCAATAAGCGTCCAGGACGAACCGGGTCTTCCAGTCTCTGACTTCAATGACCTTTGTCCTCCTGCTAAGATCCCTCTCCTCCCCCAGAGCCGGGGTCTGTGGCCCCCCATGTTCCAGCCTCTTGGGCTGAGCATTTGCATGGACGAAAAGCCCCTTTTGGTTCTGTGTCCCAGCAGCAGATGACTCCACAAACCCCATGGGAGGAAGGGCCAAGCATTCCCCAATGCACAGAGCAGAAACAGTTACTCCTGCTGCCTAGGAGAGGAGGGAGGAACTTGCTTCGACCTTGCTTGCCGTTTCCAGGGACGCCACTGAAATGTTCCCCCTACTAACACCACACACTCCGCAGGGCTAATAATATAGCATTTTGTAATAACATTCAAAATGATCTTTACAGGATAGAAAGCTGGGCAAAAACTAACAAAATGAAACTCAACAGAGATCAATGTAAAATTCTGCATGTAGGTAAGAAAAATCAAAGCACAAGTCTAGGACGGGGGCTCCCTGGCTCGGCAGCAGCATGTGGGAAAAGGATCTAGGGGTTGTAGTTGGTCATCAGCTGAATATGAGTCAGCAGCAGGGGGATGCAGCTGCTAAAAAGGCTAATGCAGTTTTAGGCGGCATTAACAGAAGCATCGCGTCCAGGTCACGAGAAGTCCTAGTTCCACTCTATTCTGTGCTCGTCAGAGCTCACCTGGAGTCCTGTGTCCCGTTCTGGGCGCCGCACTTTAAGAAGGACACTGAGAAATTGGAACGGGTTCAGGGGAGCACGACAAAGGGTGAAAACAGACGTAACGCGAACTCCACTTTAGAGCCGCGTTCACTTTTCTCGTGCATGTCTCAGGGCTGTATTGGTGCCTTATGCAGCTTGGAGACTTACATTTTGGTCCTGGGGAACGTTTTGACCAAACATCAGGATCTTATTACTTTGGTCCTCTTGTCCCGGACGACTTCAGTAAGAGAGAAACCCTTTTCTTACCCGGTTGCTGAAATAAAGTCAGCGACGCAGGCCTTAGTTACTTCGCTTTATTGAATAGAGTATAGAAGTACATTTACATGATCAGTTTCAGATTTACAAAGCTAGACCAAGATAGTCCTTAGTTCAAGATAGAAAATAAGTTCTCTGCAGAGAAGGAACAGTGAGGGTGTCTAAGAAGACACTTGATCAGCTGTACAAAGACTAATTCAGACCGGTTTTTATAGGACTTTTGGTGGCAAAGAAATGTATGACCTAATATAAGAATGTATGTCAACATCCAACTATCCCCGTTGTATCTAGCTTAAAGATCTCAGATGCACCGAGACCTTTCACCTAGTTTCTTCTCTAAAACAGAACAGTCCACACAGCACATAACTTGTGAGCTAGGGGGAAAAGGCATAAAAGTGAGCTAAGCAAACTACAACTCAAAGTGCTTTTACATACAAATAATCTAGGAAGATTACAAGCCCTGAAACATGCACAAGAAATGTTAAAGCAGCGTTAAAGTGGAGTTTGTGTTTTGTCTGTTTTCACCCAAAGATGGTCAGGGGTCTGGAAACCAAGTCCTAGGAGTTCTTCCCTGTAACTAAGGTAAGCACCTGCACCTGCAGCGTCTCAGCCCCATGAGTGTTTTCTTGTCTCGCAGAACGTTCACTTCTCCCTGGTCTCGCTGAGAACGTGGGAACGTTTCTAGAACTATTGATTGCACAGTGCTAGGCACACCACTGCCACTATACAAATAATAGGAGGAAAGGCTGAAAGAGCCTGGCAGGTTAGCCTAGAGGAGACACAGTCGCCGTCTTCAAATCTCGGAAGGGCCGTCACATAGGAGATGGAGCAGACTTGTTCTCTGCTGCTCCTGAAGGCAAACCTAGAACCCATGGGCTCAAATGACAAGGAAGCAGATTTTGGCTAAACATTAGGAAGAGCTTCCTATCGGTAAGAGCTGTTCGACAGTGGGACAGACACTGCCTAGGGCGCGGGGGGGCGTCACGGGCTTCGCTGGAGGTTTTCAAACAGGCTGGACGGCCTCTGTCGGGGATGCTGTCGCTTTGGATTTCCTGCACCGAGCAGGGGGTTGGACTAGATGCCTCTGAGCTCCCTTCCAACTCTAGCCAAGAACGTGTCCCTGAGTTCCCGCATCCTCATGAATGTCGCATCCCTTGTCTCTCCCTTTGTTCCCCCTTCCCTGTCTCCCCTCCCCCTGGCTTAGAGTGTGAGCTCTCGGGCAGGGACCGTGTCTATCTTATTCTCTGCAAAGCACCAAGTACATCGCTGGCGCTCTATAAATGCTAATAATAATAATAATCTAGGATTCTATGATTTTCACAAGGGTGCAGCAGCGCTACTGGAGCCAGGTTCTAGCAACAGCCTGACGTGGAAGTGGGCCAGCCAATTCCTTATGCCGAGAGGGAAATCTGCGTGGCTGGGCAATCTCTCTTGGTTGCCTCCGTTCCCCCTCTTCATCCTGCACATGCGGGTTAGCTACTGTCTCTAGAAAGTGCACATGTTGGGAACAGCCGCACTGCAATATCCTGCCCCCTCTGCAGGCTACAGCGGCTGCCCATTGTATTGATACAGCCCCTCCCTCCGGAGCACTCAGGGTGCGTCACAGAACGAACACACTAAAACAACCTGAACTTCATTTCAATAAGTTTAAAGGGGGAAGAAACATCCATGAAGGGGAACCAGCGGCCGCCCCTCTAATCATTGTCCCCTGGTGCTTTTTGGAGGTGAGGAGGGAGGAACTGAGACGGACATCGAACTGGAGGCAGCGAGTTCGACATGAGGGGCCCATTGTCCTGGATGCGGATGAGACCATGGTATGAAAACACCCTCCTCCTCTGTGTAGGTCACCCCGCCGGATTGCGTGGCGTCAGCCCAACAGCTCCCACGCCGTTCATGCTGCCTGTGAATCACCCCACCAGAAGGAGTCTGCAGCCGGAGCTGGTCTTGGTTTGGTGCCGAGGGTTGTGTTGCTAGGTTGCGCCGCAGAGTCCCGTGCTGGCGGTTTCCAGAGCTGCTTGGGGCTGTAGCAATTATTATTTTTCCACACACAGCAGAGGTTTTGCTGCGGATGCCCTCCAATTAAAATAATTGCTTGTGAAATTTGCATGCTGCCACAAGGTGCTTTGTTCTGAGGGAAAAGCGAGCTTCTGTTTAAGGCTATTTTGTATTCTAATCCTAACCTGCAATTATCCAAAAATTAAGTTTTGCTGCAGGAAGAAGGGAGAGCTTTTGACAATAGAGCGAGGTTAGGAATCCGATACCGTCAATATTTTATCGGGACGGAGAAGATGTCGCTTTCAACACTTCCCCGTGTTTCTCAACAAACTCCTACATCAGCTGGTGTTGCATGGAACAGTCCTGGGTTGGAACATTTACTGGGTTTAGTAAATATATGTGCAGGGAGCAGAGAGGGGGCCTCAGACCAAGCTGTCTGGCCTGAGCACACCCAGGCTCGGCAGGATGAATGGAAGCCAGGAGCCAGAGCTGAATGTAGCAGCTACTCTGCATCTGAGAGAGGCCTGGACAAAAACTCCAGCTCAGACTTTCTGTGAGCGTCCGCGTTCAGCACTGGGATCTGGGCCTTACGTCCTGGATGAATCTCCTGCCCGATACCGCATGCTGAGTCATCATTCTACTATCACCTCTGCTATTAATCTGGGAGTCAGACGCTCACTCTCCAAAGCAGCTGTGCCGTGAACTCGGTCTCTTCCAATCACGCCGGGAAGAACAAGAAACTCCACTGCTGTCAGATGAGAAACTCTGTTTATCCCCTTGTGCTTGTACATGGTTCGGCTCAGCAAGTCCTTGGGCTCCTACGGGGCTGTAGCACGTCACACCCATTCCATCTAGCTGAGCGTTGGCGCCGTTTTGTAGCAAATCCAGCCACTGCAGCTTCCGTCCGCTTTGCGGCCAGTGGAAAGCCCTCTTTCTGCGGCAGAAGAGGTTAAAGCTTTGGGTCTGGAATGGATTCCCAACAAACAAACATTTTTAACTCTACTAAACTGGGCCGGGATTAGTGAGTTTCATGGTTGGAAGGAGAATGGCTTTGGGGAATTAGTAAACCCAATTAGGAGACTGGAAAAGTAAACAGCAGCATTTCTTTCAAAGGTTAGATCTGTGCGTTGGAGACAAGGGCGTGCAGGGAGAGGGAAGATGAGCCGGGAGATAGGCGGCTCTGCCACAGATTCCCTGTGTCCCCTCAGGCAAGTCCCTTTGCCTGGGCTTTTCTACTCCTAGGGGATAACAGCACCGAGGGGGTGAGATTAAACTCCTTTGTGAGGTCCTCAGCTGCCATGGTGATGCTAGCAGCGCTGTCCTTCCCAGCTGTGCCAGCTTCAGCAGGGTCTCCACATCCTGCCACGGCCCTTCAATCTGAGAAGACTTTGTTCTGGGCTCCAGCTGATGTAACTGAGAGACCGAAAGCTGGAGCTTACAGGGCACAAGAGACAAGTGGCTGGATCCTGAGACTCCTGGGAATAGGCTCTGTCGGGAGATGACAGCGCTCTCGAACAAACGTCTGCTTGCCAGGCTACATGGCTACAGCTCCCTGGCAGGGATCCGTGGCTCGGTCTGTCTGCTTCAGGATTTATTTTGAGCCCAGTGAGTTAAACATGATGAAGACATTTGTTGGTAGCTCTTACCTGTTAATCCCGTGAGGCCAGAAGTAAGATACTGTAGTAAGATCATAAAAAGAAAAGCCAAAGAAAATATGAATATGAAATATGTACTTATCTATTTAAAATGTGATACCCTGACTTCCTCTAAGGCTCAGGGTGGTCTACAATATAAAAACACATAAAACACATTAAAATTTCTTTTAATGCCCCCCCCCCGCTCAACCCTAAATAATCCTCACCCAACTCCTATCCCTGATGGCCAAACACTTGGCCAAACAGTAAGGTCTGGCATCGCCCAGGCTCGGACTCCGGCGTTGTGGACCTCCGGGGTGTGTGTGTGTGTGAGTTCCACAACGCTGGGGCAGCGACCAAGAGCGCCCCTCGATGTGGCCTCGGCGTATGAACAAAATTGGCGGATGGTACCTGTAAGAGGGTTGTCAGGGTTTACCCTTGAAGGAGGCGGGCAAGGTGGGGTAGAGGCCCCCGATACCCAGCGCTCAGGAAAGGGGGGTCCTCCCCCTGCCGGCATGGGGGATACCAAGGGTGGAAGCAGCGAGGAGCGGCGCGAGGCCCCAGCGGCACAGACCTAGCCCCGCATGCAAGGAATGTGCGTCAAGGGTGGGTCTCGCTGTCAGAACCCGCTCCAGCCGCAACGTGCTCATGGCGCATGCGCACCGTCCCTGATACACGGGGAAACACCGCTCCTGACCCAGCCCAGCTTTGGCGCTCCCGCACCGGCGTTCAGACCTATAAAAGCAGGTTCATTCCCTAAGCTCATCGCCGGTGATCAGAGCATAGCCTGTGAGACTGGCCTTAACCACGAGTTGCTCGCTAGTGTAAGGTGATTGTGTGTGTGTGAAGGTGGGTATTTCCCCAGCCGTGTGAGCGTGTCTTGGGTTAGTGTGTTGGGTGGTTGGGAACTTGGTGGGTGCAGCTTCCCTTATTTCTTACCTGGGTTTCTCCCTGTGTGTGTGCCCTATCCCCCCCCCCCCGTGACCCGGTCCCCTCCCCTACTAGCGGTCTCCCTTCCTCCCCCCTTCCCCCCACGCCCTCAGCACAACCCCTTTTCCTACTCCCCGGGTGTATCTGGAGGGAGCACAGAGGCGCCGTTCAAGCCGCATCCCTGGGATGATCTACGGCAAGGAGTTTTTCTTCACTGTCTACACTAGATCCTGAGGGAGAGATTTATTTATTTATTTAATTTTACAATTCTACACTCCGCCCCTTCTGCAGAGCAGCTCGGGGCGGCTCACAATTTAAAACAAAAATATAAAACACATCCAATAACAATATAAAACTGTGGTGAAGCCATAAAAATATAAACATAAAACAAAACCCCACCCACTCTAGCCCTCAACCCTCCATCCCATCCCTCCCTTCCTCGTCCGTCCCCTCCACCAAACGCCTGGCGACCAACCTGACGAACAGTCAGTAGGTCCGGGGCCAGGCGAGCCTCCTCCGGGAGGGAGTTCCACAGCTGAGGCGCGGCCACTGAGAACGCCCTCTCCATTGTGGCCCCCCGATTGACTCACGGGACCTCCAAGAAGGCGTCCTCAGCGGACTGTAGATCTGAGGAGTGAGGCGGTCCCACAGATAGGTCAGGTCAAGGTCATGCAGGGCTTTAAAGGTGAGAACCAACACCCTGAATCGGGCCCGGAAGAAAATAGGCAGCCGGTGCAGAGAACGGAGCACCGGTGTAATGTGCTCCTGGCGACCCGACCTCGTAAGGAGCCGGGCCGCTGCATTCTGCACCAGCTGCAGCCTCCGGACATAGCCCCACGTAGAGCGCGATGACAGAGGTACGTCACCTGACCCTGTGTGTGTGCGCAAGTTTCCTTGGTTTTCCCCCTTTCTCCCTCCCAGTCTTCACAAGGGTGCCCCTGCCGGAGCGTACGGAATCGGATTGTGATGGAGCATGCTAGGAGAGGGGATCTTTCAGAGATGTGGGTGGGGTCCGGGTCACTTGGTGCTTTAAAGGTCAAAACCAGCACCTTGAATTGTGCCTCGAAACGTAGCTATTGGTAGCAGAGTGAAAATAGGAGGCTGGCTAGTGGCTAGTGCAGACAAATCAATGAACAAGCCCGGCAGCATCTGGATTAGCACGTGGGTTCCTTCCTCACCCTCACGTCTTTGCTGTCTTTTGCCTGGAATCTCAGGGCATTTTCAGACGGGCAAACTATCCCGGGATAGTTAGAATAATCTCCGCTGATTATTATCCCGGGATAACAAAGTGGTACCTGTCTACATGGACATTTCTGTCCCGGGATAACTTAATTCCACGATCGTCCATGTGAACAGTACATTGTGATTAGAGTCTCTGGGATGAATGAAAAATCCCGCGGTGCTTTTCTGCCGAGTTCAGCGTGATGTTTTCTGGGACTCAAACGTCATGTCCTTTCTCTGCAACATCACGTCCTCTCTGCAGCTGAGCATTCTGAGGCCATGCCTTGCCGTTGGACTCTGTGGCGCTAACGGACTATCCCAGGATATGTCGTTCAGATGGACATTATCCCAGGATAGTTTAACAACCGGTTGTTATAAACCCCAACGATTGGAGTTTTATGACAACCTGGTATTTCTGTTATGCCAGGATAATAATCACAGTTGACAGCATTTAGACAGACAAACTAACTTGGTGACAATGCTCTTATCCCGGGATACGTGTCCGCCTGAAAACGCCCGCAGTAGAAAAGGCCAGGCCAAAATTCATTCAGTCGTTTTTGCAATATTGATCGATCGGTCTGTCGGTCTGTCTGGTTTGGTTTAAATAAATAAAATAAATAAGTTTTATGAAATCTTTGTGTGAAAACGTTGACGTTTAAACATTTTGTTTTCTTTTGAACGTCCAAACAGAATGGAGAAAATCTGTCATTTCAACATTTTCAACAATATTTAAAGTCTTTGTGAAATTTTTAAATGTTGATTTCTCCCAAATTTCCTTCTTTAGAAACCAAGCTTTTCGTTTTGTTGCAATTTCATTTTGCTTTGAAATTTCAGTTCTGCCTTGCCCCCGCCCCCCGGTCTTTGGGAGTCAGGGTCGCTCTGTGTGTGCCCGTGTTTCTGCCGGCACTGTTCCCTAATGGCGTCGGGTCAGGACGTAGAGGCTGTTGTAGTAGCATTTCATACAAACCCCAGAAGGACAGAGTGCTGGAGTTGCGTGGTCAGGCTGCCAAGAGTTAGGAGACACCAGAATCAATTGAGGTTGATTGCAACCCTTACCCAGGTGCACAACAATGCAGACTCTGGTTAAAGGCACATCTAAGGGGTCATTATAACATGGCCAGGTGGCTTTCTGACCATAAGCATGGGTGTAACTGTATCCGCAGTCCCTGGGGACCCATTCCAACCTAGTCACACACCCCCGCCCCCGGGCACCTCCATTTTCTCCCCAGCTTCTTGTTACACTATCAACTCAACCATTTAGGAATCTCTTGGGTTCAAAACATCCTGCCAAAATGTCTTCTCAGTGTCCCCTTCAGAATGTGAGCCCTGACCCCAGTCAGCTACGGGCACAAGTTTTCAAACGATTAATGCTACAAACCTCCATATTCTGCATACTAATTCTGCTATCCACTTCCTTCCTTTCAGCAACCTGCTGGTATTACTCATTTCCAAGGCTGGGAGGAATGTTCCTTTGCTCTGATTTTCATACCTTGGGAATCCACTTTCTTTCCAAGAAGCTTTGAGAGAGGCTGGTTGCCAATGTGTTGTGTTGGTCTTGAACACAAGAGATGGAGTCAGAGTCGTTCACTGGACCCCCTTCTGATAGAGAGTGTATGCAAGCACGCAGGACCCTTCCTCAATCGAGTAAACTTGCACTTTCAAAGAAGCACAAAAAATCCCACCTGTCTAACGTCACCTTGTGTTTTTAAGTCTTCCATTAGCACAAAGATTACTTACTTGATTTGTGAGCCGCCCTGAGCCTTTTGGGGGAAGGACGGGATAATAACTTTGAATAAAAAAATAAAAAACCTTGCAAATCCCCCATCCCTGCTGGGCTCCCAGAAGGTGATGTACCTGCTTGCACGAGTGAATCTGTGCACACTCCTAGCATTACCCGGGCCACTCTGAACAGCAGATTTTCCAGGATCAGAGAGAGGTTGCCTTCTTGGTTTCAAAGACAAGAGACAAAGCCACGAAGAGATGTCTTAACTGAGAAATCGACATGCCTGAAATGGCCACAAGAGGGAGGCAACTGTGAACCGTTTCTCGTGTGTGTGTGTGTGTGTGTGTGTGTGTTTAACCCTCCTCTTAATGAATAACGTGGCATCTCTCCCTTCTCAGGCCCCTTGTTAATGGCATTGTTAAAATTAGGAAAAATCGGAGCCCATCTGGGAGCTTAGGCCAATTTGCACACAGGAAGGTTTTGGCCGACACAAGACTTCCATGGGATCAGACTTTGTACTGGGGGCTGGCCCTGCCAGAGACAGGATACTGGGTTATTTGTCAGACATAGGGCAGCTGGGAGCGACCGTTTGCACAGACCATCTGGCCATCAAGTTTGTAGAACAGAAAGGTGCTTTCGGTGGTAGCCTCCCCCCCCCCCCGTTATGGAACTCCCTTCTGCTGGAGAAGTCCAAGTCTAAGCCCAAGCTATCTTGTCTTCTGAAGGAACGGGAAGAGTTTTCTATTTGGCCAGGTGTTTGGTAAGCAGGGATAGGGTTTGGGAAAATTTGGGATGGAGATTTTAATTCGTTTTATTTGTGTACTTTAAAGTGTGTGTGTGTGTGTGTGTTTTTCTCTCTCTCTCTCTCTCTCTCTCTCTCTCTATATATATATACCCATCCTGCACCCTTGGGATAGGGCAGAATAAAAATGTAAATAAATATTAATAATTTAGTCTGATCCATTCTTGTCTTGCATGAAATAGGGAGAAAGTTTCTCTTTGTGCGCTGGGTCTGTCACCATGTGACAGTAGTTGTAACTCTTAAAACGTGTGTATTTATTCTCTTTCCAGTTTTTTGAAGGGAGAAGAGCGTTTGCAGGGCTCTTAGAGTGTGGCCGGGCCCCTCAATCTAGTCCCAGGGGAATTAGCTTGGACCCTGGCACGGGTGTGTGTGTAATGTATGTGTGTTGTCAAAGCTCCCTTTTTCCTAAATGGAGTTCTTTAAATCTTGTCCTGGCCTCTCAGACTCCCCTTCAGCCAGGCCTTAAACCCACCAAATGAAGGCTTCTCCCTTCTGCCAAGGGTCGGTCCTTCTTAAAAAGAGTCCAAACAACAATCAACTTCCAAGATAAAAAGAGACGGCCTGTATGGGGTGCCCTTCTCCTTCTGAGGCCTACGTTCCTCACGCAGCCTGGGCCTCTAGTACCCTCAGTAAGGCCCTTCCTTAGGCCTGGAACAGGCTTCCTAGGCTGGGCATTCTGGCGCTATCGCACAGATCCTACTTGTCAACTGCAATGGGCGCCTCTCTAGCCCTCCTTTATCTAGTCCTACTAGGCCCTTTGGGCCAGCGTCCTTTCTCAGACTGGGGCTGCGTCTCCTTGGCTAGACAAACTCCTTCTCTGACTGTTGCTCAGAACGGGTCCCCACAGCGGCTAAAGCTCAGTGTCGTTCCTCGCCGCATTTCCCAGTATGTGGCTTCCCACCCCCCATTCCTCGACCCCTGGCCTTTCCAGTTCGGAATATAAATGGGATGCTCTGTGGCTTTCCTGCAGCCGCTACTCAGTGTGGGAAAGCAAAATCTGAGCCATTTCCTTGACCTGCTTCGCCACCGTAGCCAGGCTGAGCAGCTGCATCAGAAGAAATGGTCATTTCCCGTGCAGTGGGATTTAGCAGGCTCTCCAAGCCCTCATCCTGGCCACGTGCGAGATGCCTCGAAGTCACCCAGCCAAGCCCTGAAGGGGACGGTGGCTCCCAGGAGAGAGAACGCTGCCACCCGGTCTCGGAGCGCAGACATTCTGCTTTCGGCGCCAGGACAAGCGGGCTCCTTCCCAGCGACGGGCCCTCAGTGCGGGCCAGCAAAGAGCCAAGAATCACATTCCAGCAAACAAGCTTGCTCCTTAATTGCTGCTTCTCGGGAAACCAAATTAAAACCCCTCTCCAGAAATTGCTGGGTGTGGAAAGCCCACTTGGCCTTCCTGGAGGCACACCCTCCGGTCAACTCATATTTATTTCCAGAAGTGTCAAAAAGGTAAATGTCCCCAAAGTGTCAGGGCTGGGCCTTAAACCCCCAGCCTTGGGGCTTGAGCAGGGCGCTCACTGTGCCGATTGCTGGCAGATTGCTGTAGAGAGCAGTTTCCTTCCCTACCTTGGTATTCGCCCTCTCTCCTCCCGCTCACACCTGGTAGGGGGCGCGGACCCACCTGCCACAGCCTGATTGGCTCGCTCTGTTATTTAAGGCTCAGCAGGGCGGTGGCAGGTGTGGCGCTTCTAGTCATCGCTCCTTGACTCTAGCTTGGCCGTTTCCCTCTCCTGTGCTCTGCTTGCACGCCTGTCTGGTCTATGTCTTTGTGTTGGTGAGACTGGTGTGCTGTTCCCACTCTGTGTTCCCAGTGCGTGAAGCTCTCCCCCGCCCCTAGTGCCAGGACGTGCC
Source organism: Sphenodon punctatus (assembly GCA_003113815.1). Lineage (NCBI taxonomy): Eukaryota > Metazoa > Chordata > Lepidosauria > Sphenodontia > Sphenodontidae > Sphenodon > Sphenodon punctatus. The sequence continues at coordinate 29,478,788 of QEPC01011901.1, read as the reverse complement.
CCTCCTGTGTCCCGTGTGTCTCGGGGCATTTCTTGCCCAGCTTCCCTACCCCTCTGTCTGTCTGCATGGGGTGTTTTCTGTTTGTCTCCTACTCACACCTTCTCCTGTCTCCAGGTTGGTTTGTTTCCCTCATGCCCTGAATCCCTCTCTGTGTGTCTTGTTCCCTGTTTGTCTCTATTTCTGTCAGCAGGGGAGGCCCAGCCCTGTGGCCGCCTCTTGTCTTCCCCTGTAACCTTGCTGCAACCCCTCTCTGGCCTTGGTTCCACAAGGGCCTTTCCCCAGAATCCACAGCTCCTTTTCGCTCTTCTATCTTGGAGCCCCCCGTTCCCCCTCGCTGGTCTTCCAGCCCCCTGTTGTCCTCTGAGCTTTGGCTCCCCAGTTTCCTTCTCTTGGATTCCTCAACTCCCTGTTGCTGGTTCCTCAGCTCCACGCTTCCCCCCTGTCTCGGTCTCCCCAGCTCCCTGTTGCTGGTTCCTCAGCTCCACGCTTCCCCCGTCTCGGTCTCCCCAGCTCCCTGTTGCTGGTTCCTCAGCTCCACGTTTCCCCCGTCTCGGTCTCCCCAGCTCCCTGTTGCTGGTTCCTCAGCTCCACGCTTCCCCCGTCTCGGTCTCCCCAGCTCCCTGTTGCTGGTTCCTCAGCTCCCCGCTTCTCCCCCGTCTCGGTCTCCCCAGCTCCCTGTTGCTGGTTCCTCAGCTCCACGCTTCCCCCGTCTCGGTCTCCCCAGCTCCCTGTTGCTGGTTCCTCAGCTCCACGTTTCCCCCGTCTCGGTCTCCCCAGCTCCCTGTTGCTGGTTCCTCAGCTCCACGCTTCCCCCGTCTCGGTCTCCTCAACTCCCTGTTGCTGGTTCCTCAGCTCCACTTCTCCCCCGTCTCGGTCTCCCCAGCTCCCTGTTGCTGGTTCCTCAGCTCCACGCTTCCCCCGTCTCGGTCTCCCCAGCTCCCTGTTGCTGGTTCCTCAGCTCCACGCTCCCCCTGTCTCGGTCTCCCCAGCTCCCTGTTGCTGGTTCCTCAGCTCCACGTCTCCCCCGTCTCGGTCTCCCCAGCTCCCTGTTGCTGGTTCCTCAGCTCCACGCTTCCCCCGTCTCGGTCTCCCCAGCTCCCTGTTGCTGGTTCCTCAGCTCCACGCTTCCCTCCTGTCTCGGTCTCCCCAGCTCCCTGTTGCTGGTTCCTCAGCTCCACGCTTCCCCTGTCTCGGTCTCCCCAGCTCCCTGTTGCTGGTTCCTCAGCTCCACGCTTCCCCCCCTGTCTCGGTCTCCCCAGCTCCCTGCTGCTGGTTCCTCAGCTCCACGCTTCCCCCGTCTCGGTCTCCCCAGCTCCCTGCTGCTGGTTCCTCAGCTCCACGCTTCCCCCGTCTCGGTCTCCCCAGCTCCCTGCTGCTGGTTCCTCAGCTCCACGCTTCCCCCGTCTCGGTCTCCCCAGCTCCCTGCTGCTGGTTCCTCAGCTCCACGCTTCCCCCGTCTCGGTCTCCCCAGCTCCCTGCTGCTGGTTCCTCAGCTCCACGCTTCCCCCGTCTCGGTCTCCCCAGCTCCCTGCTGCTGGTTCCTCAGCTCCACGCTTCCCCCGTCTCGGTCTCCCCAGCTCCCTGCTGCTGGTTCCTCAGCTCCACGCTTCCCCCGTCTCGGTCTCCCCAGCTCCCTGCTGCTGGTTCCTCAGCTCCACGCTTCCCCCGTCTTGGTCTCCCCAGCTCCCTGCTGCTGGTTCCTCAGCTCCACGCTTCCCCCCTGTCTCAGTCTCCTCAACTCCCTGTTGCTGGTACCATGTCCCCAGACAGCCCGGGAGAGGAGGGCTTGGTGAATTTCCAGAGTGAATTCCATGGGTAGGAGCTGTGTTCACACACACCGAGTGAGAGGAACTAAATGAAGCCCGTTGGGTACGAATCACTATTGACTGGCTTAGACCATTGGCGGCGGCGGCTACTGGGAGCTGTTTTATCTGCTTCCTCGCGCCAGCGGGGCCAAGTCACTTTGATGGCGTGAGTCTGGATGATGTAGAAACTTCCTGTCAACATGCCATCCTTAAAATACAGTTACTTCATCAAATGCTCATGGTTTATACTAACAGGCTGCAGCTATTTGGACATTTGTTTGCTGACTTTCCCTTCCCGGCCTGTGCTCTCAGCCCTCTCATCGCCCAAGATTTGGGGGTGGCACAATCTGTTGCACGTGGTGGAACCTGGGGGCACTCATGACCAGTTCTGATTCATCGACGAGGGCCTGAATGGAGAAGCATTAGATCCAGGTGCTTCCTTCTCGCGTTAGGACTAAAGTTCTCCTTGGGAAGGGCACCAAGAATCTGATTTGTGCACGCAAACTGGTTTTCGTTTTTGTTTTTAAAAAAATCTCTGATGCTCTGGGAAGATTTTACACATTGTACTAACATTTTTTCCTCTCCCAAGGCTGCCTTGTTAGTTCTTTTAATGTAGGGGAACTGCATGTTGCCTGACAGACAATTAGTATCAACATGCAGAGAAATTTGTGTGGCCTCATGAGGAGCGGAGAGGCTGCAAGAAAAGAGCATGATCACTGGTAATCGGTAATCATTGCAAGAGGTCGAGCAGCCCCACCCGGCAGACTCTGTTCTCAGCAAGATGGAGGAATGGTGGAACGTCCAGCCGGTGGGTGGAAAATCAAACCCATAGAGCAGCTACTAATGGTCACACAGGAAGGAGCTAAAAAACAGGGAGCTCGGCCGGCAGGAGTCTCTCCTGGGTGCAGTGCTGTCTGTGCAACATTTTCATCAGCAACATGGAAGAAGGTTGGGACAGCACACATTCAATGTGCTGATGAGCTACACATGCTGGAGCATTAGAATTCATAATCACCTTGAGAAATGTGATTGAAAACAATGGGGTGTTTTTACACACACGTTTCTCCTGGATGTTTGCTGTTACATCCTGAACTTTCTGTGTATCTAAATCACTCACCCAGATCTTAAACATCCGATCTTTGAACTTCTGTGTAGAACTTCTCCCAGAACGTTTGTGTATAAAACATTCTCCTGGTAAACTGCTTTGCTCCAGGCAGCTGTGGTCACTTGGTTTCCATGGCAGCCCCTCATGTCTACAGCTGCGGCTACTTTAGACTGCCTCAGGGCAGTGTGTGTGTGAAGAATCCAGAACTTATTTGTGGACTTGTAAACCCAGAAGATTGAAAGACCAGCACTTTAAGGTGTGTGTAAAAATGCCCACTGAGATGAAATTCACCGAAGACAGGTGCAAAGTATTACAATAATCAAATGAAAGGGGGTGACTGAACCGGCAGCTGGCGTGCAGAGAAGGATCTGGACATTACAGGGGACTACAGACTAACTATGAGCCCAACGCCGAAATGCCAGCTTGGCTTGCAGCTGCAGAAGCATTTCAAAATGCAGAAAGAAATGATTTTCTACTCTGTGTGAGTCTCAGCTGGATCGCTAGGCGCTGCACTTGAAGGAAGATGTTGACCAATTGGAGATTGCTGAGACAGAGTGGGGGGCAAGACAGAGTCTAAGGAGTCTGGCATGCAACGTGTGAGGAGCGGCTGCAGGGTCCAGGCAGGGCTAGGCTAGAGAAGAGAAGACCCAGGGGTGCGTGAAGGAGAACAGGGATAAACACAATGATAACGGACATCTCTCCAGAACGGTGAAGGAACTACGGATCCTGCTGCTTACAGTCAGGGGGCCGGACGAGGTGAGCCCCAAGTCCCTCCTGGCTCTAGGAATCTATACATTCAATTGGTCTCCGAGGCCCCAGAGGGCAGGAAAAGATGGAATAAGCTTGAATTGAAGGAGGAAATAGTTTGGCTAAATATTTCCTAGCCCTGAGAATAGTTAGGGCAGTTCTCAAGTCAAGAAAAATAGCTTGGACCCTGATCAGTCTGGGGTGGCCTTGGGTTCAGTGGTTCTGCTCCGGGACACGAGGATGGTCCTAGCGAATGGCTTCGCCTTCTATACCTTCCCGCCAGTTACCAGTCAGTGAATGCGGAACACTGCAGAGCTTACACGTCCTGGGAGCAGGAATCTGGCTTCCTTCACTGGGGCCGTCTGGGTAGGGGAGCCAGCGAGGCCAATTTTAAAGGAACACTTCTGAAGTATACATGTGGCAGGGCTTGCATTGAGGCCTACTGCAGGCCCTGCCACATGTATATTTCATACATTTTACTGAAACATTGGCCTCGGTGGCCTCCCTACATCTGTGCGCCACTGTTTACAAGACCCAGTGAGAACCCTTCCGTAAAGATTCTCCGCTGTGGAAAATCGAACCCCAGCCGTGTCACAAATCCTAATTAGCTGGTGTTAACAGCACAGCACGTCCTTTCAAGCCACAGACACGGTTTGCCTTGTCTGGGGGGAAACCCCCCCCCCCCCGAAACCCTAAGGACTTAATCACTGGATCTTGCACAGAATTAGAGACATGCTTGCTTCAGGTTAATTAGGCATAATTGGAGCCACTCCGCTGCAGAAGAGCTGGCTTGGCAGGCAGGGAAAGAAAGGCACATGCGTTCAATAGACTTTGGCCAGTGCGGCGGAAAGTGCAGGAATGGCAACAGGGCAACGATCACAGTGAGGAAGCAACCCAGTCCCCCTCGCGGCTGGCAGAGGAAGAGGCCACCTGCCCAACCTGCCAGCTGCCAGGACGGGTCTGTTGTCTGGGCAGCTAGAAGGCACCTTGGGCTGCTGAGATGCAAAGTGTAGGATCGACAGGCAGTTCCCGCGCCTAGATAGGCAATGTCTGCCGAGAGTGCATGCTCCGTTAAACACAGAGCTCTCTCCAGTTGTCCTCGGGGCGTGGGGATGGTCTGAGAGGACCCTGGGACTCAGGCTGGAGAACAAAGAATGAGGCACCTCGTAGCCCTGAAAGATTAGCAGCTGCTTGAGGGGTAAGGAGCTGCAGGGAGAAGCCGGGGTGGGGGGCTTTGCTCCATCAGTGCAGCCAAGTGGTACTAGTTGCCTCAGCCTATGATCACTAGGGCCCGGTGGGAGGCAAGGCCAACTCCTGAAACCAAGACCCTTGCAGGAGTACCGAGCTGTCTTCCGATGGGCTGAGTTAATAGGCAGGAGCCAAGCATGAATCAGGAGCTGAAGGATCAAGCCAAGACAGGAGCGGAGCGGAGTGGTTTCACGCCAGGGGTCAGTGTCGAAACCAGAGCTGAATTCAGAACCAGAGAGGCAGGGGGGCTGGAAGGCAGGCAAGGCAGATCCAGGACCAAGACACGATTCCAGGAGAGCAGAGCAAGGGATTGTCACCATGGTCAAGGCAGGAGAGAGCCCAGGCCTTCTATAGCGGTTCCTAGCCAATCCGAGATTCCACGGGCAGGCTTTGAGCTTTGGCACGTCTAGGGCGATTGAGCAAAGCGCATCCTCTGGTTAGCCCATTGGCTGGCGTAACCTCCCATGGGCCAGTGGGCCTGGGTTCAAGACCTTTGTGATTCCTGTATCCTCCAGTCGTAAACACCCCAGTGCGCAAGAGGTAGAAGGGGATGACGGACCAGTCGTTTGGGTGTCAGGAGAGTGAGGCTCAGCTCTCTGCTCTGTGTACAATGTTGGGCCAGCCTCCCTTAGTCTGGCCTGTACCATGGGGATAACGGCACTGCCCTGCTCCCAGCAGCAGGAGACTGGGAGAGACTGGGAGATGTTCCGACACTACGGCCACACAGCAAGACCCCGCTGCAGCGCCCTCCCTTAGCACTGGTCTTGTCCGAACTTGTTGGATTGGAGTCCGTGCTCCTTCCTTCCCCTGCGCCTTCCCCTTGTGCAGCATGAATCTTGGACAGACCCTCCTGGATCCCGGCCCTGGCTGCAGACTGCAATTTCCGCCATGCTCGGATGGCTACCCAGGACTCTGGACCCTGACCTGGTCCTGCCTTTGACCATCTACCCAGCTTGCTCCTCCGGAGTGGGAACTCTGGCTGCCCCCAATCTTCTTTCTATTATTATTATTTATTATTATTAACAAACATTTATATAGCGCCAGCAGTGTACCTGGCACTTTACAAAGTAATAAAATAGACACGGTCCCTGCCCCTAGGGCTTACAATCTGAGAGACAGGAGCTGGGGGAGAGACTTAGGAAGGGGAACAGAGGGAGAGACAAGGGGTCTAACATTCATGAAGATGCGAGGTCTCAAGTGTACGTACTTGGCTTGGTTACGATGAGAGTCACAAGGGGATTCCCTGATTGATGTTCTAACGCCTGTTGGGGGAGGGGGGCAGGGGGAGAAGTGGTTTTCACTGGGATTTTATAGAGTTGATATTTTAAAATATTTTTGGGGGTACATTTTTATGCTCCAGTGCAACGGGCCAGGCTGGAACCACGTCCCAGTTCCATTTGTGGAGGTTCAGGCAGATCAGCTCCCTCCACAGGAGCAGGCGGCTCCGAGTCGTGGCCAGCACCGGTCAAGTGGGTCACGGTCCCCCCCGCCTCTCTCTCTGGCTTCCCTGCTAGTTCATTTCCAGCGCTTTCATTTCTGATTTGATCCCCAGTTCCTGTGCGAGAACAGGAGGCCCACGTCACAGCTGAAAGAGAGAGAAACCTCTGCTAGGAATTTAATCCAAGCCACAATTAATTTCAGTGAAACCTTTTACGGAGAGGCGGCCTCCCTGTGGGAATTGGAGGTTGTCAGGGAAAAGCTTTATTTGCTTGAAATGGTCATTCCAACATGCCTGCCTGGGGCAGAGGCAGCCGACCAGCCTCCCTCAGAGAGCTCGGACCTATTGCTTTCAGGGCTGCTCTGTTTTCATGAACTGTCCCTGGCAGACGGACCGGAAAGAGTTCGGTGCATCTCCCTTTGGTGGAAGTTCGCTCTGCACTGAAACAGATTTTTTTAAAGAGAGAGACTCAAAGTTGAGAGTAAAAAGAGGATTGAGTGCCCCAGCATTCAAGCTTATTAATTAAACCCAGCTCAGAACGGAAGAGCGAGCTGCGGAGATGCTGTCTGAGTAGTTAGGAGATCTTCCCAATCTAGCGCAACTCTGCTTGCAATTAGACTGTAACACTGCAATGTTCAAGCTACCAAGCATCACTCCCTGCTCTGAAATCCCAGCAATATAGAACCTTAAAGGGAGAAGCTGCAGGCAGATTGTTCTGTGGAAACCGGAATTTACTTGCTTTATTTGGTTACTTTGCTGAAACTCGCCCCTTCTTCTGCTTTTGGCAGGAACCAACTGGGCTTCTCCTAACCAGACTCTAAGGGGGTTAAGAAACGAGGCCATAGCCCACTGGGGCCGGTCCATGCAGCCCTGGGGCAGGGAAGGCTCTCAACTTCTGAGTAGCCTGACTCCTTGGGGAATCAGCTGCCCTTGCCACAACACAGTGCTCCCAGTCGCTGTTAGCAGGCAGGCTGCTAGCCTGGCTGGCTCGGAAAGAGCTGACTTTAAGAATGGGCCTCCTCTTCATCCCTTGTAGCCCACCGGGACTCAAGCATCTCCAGACTAGGGCTTCTCCGGGCTCTGTAGCCAGCTCTCTAAAAGTACAACATAAACCATAGACTCTCCTGGCCTTGACGGACTTAATAGACCTGGCCTTCTCCTGGAGCTCAGTCTCCTCTCAGCCTTCTCCAGGTCTGTGGGAAGTTCTGCCTCACAGCTTGGCGTTTCTCTCAGCCTTCAGTGGCTGAGTGCTTACTGCACTACTTGGAGCCGCTTCTGGCCTGCTCTAGACTGCTTCCCTCTCACACCCAGACTGCCCCTCAACTGAGAGCTACCCAGCTTTTATAGCCAGCTGTAGCTCGTCAGCTGGTCACATGCTGTCTCCTTTGACCCAGCCTTAAAGGGCCAGTGTCCAAGACTCTCTCTCTTAGGGAATTAACCCCTTCATAGCCTGTTCCCTCCTACAAGCCCCCACTCATGTTGCGTGTGTAGAGCCTAATAAACAGGCAGCCCCTTTCATGTATTTCGTGTGCGTTCGGGCAGCCCCACTCACCGGTTTAGCATGAGGGTGTGGGCCTAATACACAGGCAGGTGTTCTTCCCCGCCACACTCTGCCCACCAATTCCCCCTTCTCAGTATCCAGCCCCGTTATGACTCACAGCTACGGAGAACCATAGGAAGAAGAAGCCGCTCCAGCTGTCTTTTTCTTCCGGGTTTTATGACTCCAGGAGATGGTCCTGTGCCTGCTATCCCTGCCCACCCATGGAGGTCCATACCTGGGTTTATATCTGCCAGTGCCAGCACTTGGTGGCTGTAATTAACTGGTTGTGAAGCACAGAATTATGAGTTTAATTAGCAAACTGCATAATTTATTTGAGCGCCTACAGTGACAATGAAAGTAAAAAATGAAATTGAAAGCAATCAGTCTTTCAATGCTGTCACCTGGTTTCTTGCATCCACGGTGCACACTGGGTGTTTTAACACACACATTTTTCCTGGATGTTTGCTGTTACATCCTGAACTTTCTGTGTGGCTAAATCATTCACCCAGATCTTAAACATCCGGATCTTTGAACTTCTGCATAAAACTTCTCCCAGAACTTGTGTGTGTAAAACGTTCTCCTGCAAAGATAAACAGCTTTGCTCCAGGCAGCTGTGGTCACTTGGTTTCCATGGCAGTCCCTCACATCTACAGCTGTGGCTACTTTAGGCTGCCTCAGGGCAGCGTGTGTGTGAAAAATGAATCTGGAACTTGCTTGTGTGCTTGTAAACCCAGAAGATTGAAAAATCCAGAACGTGTGTGTAAAAATGTCCAATGTTACACTGGCAGGAAGCAGCACACAGTTTTATTGGGTTAGGTATGCTAACCGAGACCCTCCAGGATCCCCTGCAGAGATCTCGCCCAGGCATGTTACCTGAGACCCTCCAGGATCCCCGGCAGAGACCTCACCCAGGCGCGCTACCAGAGATCCTGAATCGGAGATGCTGGGGATTGAATTCAGGACCTTATACACGCCTGCACTCTACCACCTGAGCCACAGCCCATGCTCTGGTCTTGTACTTCACAGTGTTAGAAATCTCTCTCGGTTTGTATGAAACCCCCAGTCAAAATGCACCTGTTATACCCCTCTTATACCCCCTCTCTAGCATCTTCTGCATCCTCATATGGTGCGGGTGGAAAACATCCCCACTTGTGAGGGATTTCTGCACTTTTTCAAGTGTCCAAACTAGGAATGGGCAAACAGATCGCGGTTCGGGTTCAGCCGTTCGGGTTCAGCCATTTGGTTCAGCTGTTCGGCCATTCTGGAAATGTTATGGGTGGTTTTTTTATTTTTTATATGGTTTTTTGGTTTTTTATTGGGTTTTATATGGTTTTCTTTTGTTTTTTATTTGTTTTTTTTGTTTTTATATGGGTTTTTTTTGTTTTTTTAAATCTAATATTATATCTATCTGTCTACACTAAATCTAACTGCTATTAACTATTCTAAATGCTATGAACTAAATGGATTATCTAATAAGTACACAGACCTACTCCTACAAACACTAAAACTAAATCACTAAC
>QEPC01011901.1:29454409-29469146 GCA_003113815.1 Sphenodon punctatus | reverse complement strand
TTTCATTTCTTGCAAGCCTCTCCACCCCTGGTGCCTGGAAGTCTGCTCCTCAGTGACTAGTACTACCCCTCCCTGTCACGTTTGACCTTACAGTGAACCTTTTTTTGCCACCCGAACTCACCCGAACACGATCCGAACTGACCGAACTGTTCAGTCATTTTGCCATTCAGATTGAGTTCGGTTCAGCCAGTTCGTGTTCGGAAGTTCGGTTCGGTTCGGTCGTCCGAACAGGCCGAGTTCGGGCCAAACTCCGACCTTCCAAAACGCGTTCGCACATCCCTAGTCCAAACCCCATGCAGGGCAACAAGCTCTCCTGCGGTCACTTCACGTTCCCCAGACGCCAACACCAAGGCACTCATTTCTGCAAAGATAATCATCTTTTTGGCCCAACTGAGACATCCCGGTGGCCCCTTGAGTATTCTTTCGCTGTCATCATGGCAGGGATGAGAAACAACGTCAGAGAGGGTCCAGCGAGCCCCTGTTGCTCGCATTGCACAAATTGCAAGGAAACACTCACTCTCCTGTGGATCCTACTCTCTCACTTTGTCTGGGGATAGAACTTGCAACTGTAGCAGGGTTGCGGGTTGTCTGCACTTCCCTGTGCATGCATGGAACCCCAGTGGGGGCCTGTCCAATCCCAAGGACGCAGACTCTGTCAGTTCTCTTGGCACATCTGGCCAGGTCCAAATGGCAGCAAAGAGCAGGGTATCCACACCCCCATTTTTCAGCCCAGGGGAAGGGGTGCTGGCTGGCCACAGCACCTGCATTTCAAATCCATTTGGCTTTGCCTGGCAATCAACCCGCTGCAATGCGTTTCCAGGGCGTTAGAACCCCTCAGGCTAGTTTCAAGCAAAAGCTGTTACTTTTAAAAAATCAGAAAGTCTGAGTAACTCTCAGTCACTGGGAAAACCCATCCCGGCCCCGCTCCCACCTACACGCTGAGGAAGTGCCCCCCCCATCACCTACCTCAGTGAAACAACAACGGCGTGCTTCGGCGCCAATCGGCAATCTTTTGTAGCCAAGTTTGCTTGCGCACTGCGGTACGTGGTTGTGAGAGGAATGTCTCTGCTGTTTACGTACCACCTGGATTCACAGGGCAGGTGCATCATGACACACACAGCAGAAGCTTGGTGAATTTTTTTTTCACCCAACAGCTGGCCTGTTATGCCATATGACCAACAATAGCCAATAAGAACTCACGCACACTGCCACATGACCAAATGCCCCCAATTGCAGCTTGTGTGCGGCATGTGTCACAACCAATCCGGGCTATGCATCAGCCCAGCTTCATGATGCGTTTGGTAGGTGGTCAGCAGAGTTCAGAGACGCTGGAGCTGCAGCCACGGAGACACACGCCAAGAACTTCCTTGTGCTCATTATCATGTGCCGGGCCTTCCTTTGTTCTGCTACACGGAACCTGCGAGCGATCCAACAACCTCCAACAAAGCCATCAACAAAGCAAACAGAACGTTAGGAATTATTCGGAAAGGGGTAGAGAATAAAACTGAAACGATCATAACGCCCCTATACAAATCTATGGTGTGACCGCACCTTGAGTATTATTGTGTGCAGTTCTGGTCGCCGCATCTCATCTATTAGAACTAGAAAAGGTGCAGAGAAAGGCAACCAGAATGGTCAAGGATTCGAAACGGCTCCCGTATGAAGCGAGGCTGGATAGGTTGCGGCTCTTCAGCTCGGAGAAGAGACAACAGAGAGGGGACAGGATAGAGGTTTATAAAATCTTGAGTGGAGTGAAATGAGTAGCTAGGGTACGTTTATTTACCCTCTTACTAGAACTAGGGGACACTCCATGAAACTAACTGGTGGCAGATTTAAAACAAACAAACAGAAATACTTTTCCACTCAACGCACAGATAAATTGTGGAATTGGTTGCCAGGGGAGGTTGTCAGGGCCAGTAGTATGGTTGTGTTTAAAAAAGGACTGGATAAATTCTTGGCGAATAGGTCCATTAACGGCTATTAGCCAAGTAGATTACAAGTTAGGAACTTCTTACTGTTGGGAGGAGGGAGTGATCAGCAGGGAATGAATCGCCCATTATGACTGCTGGTTCTTCTCCCATGTGATCGAGACTGGCCACTGTCGGAGACAGGATGCTGGGCTGGATGGCCTATTGGTCTATGTTCTATTGTTAAGGCCCAGGCTGCATTAGCAGGAATGCATCAGGGGAGCTGTTGCCTGGAAGAGACTTGCTGGGGTAGCAGTCCCACCAAAGATGGATGAGTTGCACCGAGGCCAAAATACTGAAAGCAAAATCCCTTTGAAACCAACTTGGAGCAAATTTATCTGCAATGAAGATTCCTGCCACCGGCATCTGCAGAATCTCTTCCATACCGCTGTGGCTGCCCTGCTGAGCATGGGAGAGACTGGTTGGAAAGGCACGGGAAACGTTAATTATATCTGCAGTCTAATGAAAACATCTGCTTTCGAGCACAGGTTGCTTTTAGTGTTCTGGATTCATCACATCACTGGAAATCGGGGGTTTAATGACTTCCTTTTATTCTACACTGACCAGGAGTGGGCCCAGCGAACTCGGTTGCAAATGTTGTTAATCCCCAAATTAGCCAGACCTAACAAACTTCAACTGGAGTGAAAGACAAATGTCTGAAGATGTGATAGTCCTGGCAGCGCTGTAGGGAAGTGGCACCATCCGGCACTGGGTTGGGGACGCCGGCTTTTGCAAGATTCAGGTGAGATCGTTTCTAATGTGGCTCACCCCTTGGCCGAAGAGCTCCGAAGGGGCAGAGCCAGGCAGGAGCCAGGCAGGTGCAAACGCGCCTCTTCTCTCTGGGTTTTGCTGGCCTTATATCCCTGGAGGGGGCGGGTCTTCAGGGACGGAGCTGCATCCCACTTTGTCACACCTTCCCGGGGAGACACAATTGTTTCATGTAACAGATGGAGGCTGGAAGTTAAGGCTGGACAGCTCCAGATTAGGAGGACACTGTATGGGAGATTAACCTTTGGAACTCACTGCCAAGCTGTTTGCATGTGTGTGTGGAGTCTCCCTCACTTGCAACTTTCAAATGAAGATGAGGCCCCTCGCTGAAACGGATAATCTAGCCAAGATGCTGAACTTCATTTAGCACCTCTGCTAGATGGGAATGCTGGGGAGATTATCTGATTGGTTGAGTCTGGCCTGAACAACTAAAAAATCCCACATGGAAATAAATCCCGGAGAGGGGGGGCAACGGGACATTTTCACGGTGTTTCCTAATGCCTGTGGGTATTGCCAGTTTGAATATTATTTTCCTAGTGATGGGCCTAGTTTAGTTTCTCTGAAGGAAACAGCTTGACATCTTCAACCATCCCAAGTTAATTCCAGGCTTATGAATGAAGCCCATCTACTGGATGAAACGTTTTCTCCTAGAACACTCATCGGAAGAGTTTGCAGTGAGCACGCTGAATGATGCTGCATGGATTTGGAGGGGGAGGAAGAGGAGGGGGTGATGGTCACATTGACCTAGTCTGGTATTCCGCAAGGCAGGCAGCAGCACCTCATCGAGGGACTAATGACACAAGAAAAAGATAAATGTTGCTTGGTGAATGTCTGGCTGGACTTCAGATCAAGGTCTGAAATGAAGGATGCTCCAGACTTTTCTCCCTCCTCCAAGTCAGACTGTCACAAGGAAATAATGACCTACAAGTAGACTACAGATCTAACAAACACGTAAAAGGTAAATAGAATGTAGTAGCAGATGCACTATCATGCAGCGACACTCCAGTCCAATCATGTTACGGGACACTGTCGTGTCCACTCCACATGATCTCTAACGGGGGGAGCTGTCACAAAGAGATACTGGACTATAGGTCTAACAAATATGCAAACCTAAAGGTTAAACATGAATGTAATGTTAAAACTGAGAACTGTAAACTCACTTATGTAATCATGTAATGTAAAACTGAGAACTGGAAACTCACGTCATGCAATGGAGAGCGACAAAAATATGCCAATGTTTATTCAGGAAGGCTGGCGCCTCCACTGAAAGCAGACATACACCTTTGAGTTGCAAATGAACCTGCAGGTCTTCCTGTTTGCATACGTGCTTGTAACCACGGCTTCTCCAGGTGGGAAAATGGAAACAAAGAGATTGCAAAGGTACTTAAGGGAACATCTTTGCTATCAAAGAGACAATTGGAATTCAATTCAACCTCGAAGTCACTGAGTCGCAGATCACAGCTGGGGGGTGGGGGGTGGGGGCAGTAGCCTGCAAGCCAGTCTTTGGAAGAGATGCATTGAGAGAAGAACTTTGATTCTAACCAACTTAAGATTGGCACCCAGCCGCCTTACATCACTAGCTGAGAAAGGGACTTTTATAGGGTAAGACTTTAACTAAGGATGCACGCAATACAGATTAGGAATGTGTTATTTTGTTTACTTTATTAGCCACTCTGTGTTCTAACTATCTTTGCTTGTGTAATCAATAAACTTTCTTATTTACTAAGAATCATCTGTTGTCTAGCACTGGGGACACAATCTGAGTACTTGTGCCCTCAAGCACGTGCGAACCCAGAGAGAGAGAGAGAGAGACAGTGTGTAAACGGGAAGTTCTGGGAGTTTGGGAGACAACAGTATTGCCCCCTTTGCAGAACTGAATCAGTCAGAGAGAGAACTGGTTCAGGTGGGCTGCAAGTGAGGGAAATTGAGTTACCCAACCCAGAAACGTGGGGTAGTGGACCCCCAAACCCCGTGACACAGACGACCTAGATGCTGGGGCTCCTGGGGGCCGGAATGACTGAATCATGTTTCTTCTGGACAGAAAGGGCATGTCGAGCAGACACCGTGAAGTGAGTAGTGGAGAAGGTGCTGGACTTGGTCCTGGGAAGCCAGGGTTTGAATCCTGCCCTCGCCATGAGCTCACTGGGGGGGCCTTTGGCAAGTCACAATCTCTCAGCCTCAGTCCTCCCCATCTGTAAAATGGGAATATGTGGGTGTGTCTGTCTCTCCCTGTGTTCCCCTCCCCTGTGTCCACCTTAGATTGTAAGCCTGACTGGGCAGGGACCTGCCTCCAAAAATCTGTGCCTGTAAAGTGCTGTGTAGTAGCGCTGTAGAGACGATGAGCAGTCGGAGTATCGTACCTCTCTGCACGCCGGGCAGGAAACATGGGCCCAGCGCTGTTGTCTGCAGCTCAGGAAGGATGAGGAAATATTGCAAAGAAAGGTCACAAGAATGATTGGCTGAATCCTGGCCTCGCCCTCCTGAAACCTTGCTTTCTGCTTGCAGGATGAGAGCTGATCTGATTACGGCACACACCGATACTTCCACATGACAGGAGTGGGCTCTCCCAGGCTTGGGCAGAACAAGATCCACTGGCTGGAAGGTGAGTCAAATCCCACCTCCCAATAAGACCCACCCGCCCCAGCAGAGAGGGGGTCAGTAGACAGTGAACCCCTGGCCCGAGAGGTGGGGATTTGCCATCCCTTGGAGTCTCCCAGTTAAAAATGGCTGTTTCTATGAGAGAGATTCTCTAATCCAAGCTGGGTAATTCCATGGGGCGTGTCTACAGGAGGATAGGCTGCATCCCTCAAACTGGGACTTAGAAACCTCACAGCAAGCTCCCCAATACTCCGGGGGCCTGGGAGCTGAGTTCTCTCTGCTTGCACCAAGAGAGGATTTCACCTAATGACACTAAACACAGTTACCCAAAGGGCAGTGGGAGACTTGCTTGCTGCTTGGTTTTGACTGAGAGACCTGGGTACAGGCTAATGAAAGTTTAGGAGGCCACCACACCCATCTCAGGCAGAGGATGCCGAGGTCCTAATGGTGCCCCTGGAATCTCGGTCCGGTATCAGTCAAGCATGTTAGTTTAATTTCATGCCTGGTTGTTAAATCTCTGTCATGTCCAGACTCCCAATGCTGTTGCTGCAAGTTAATAACTTGCAAAAAGATCTGACAGAATAATTGTGTGAAGAGGAATTACAGCTCCCCAGGAGGCTGCACTTACTTAGTCTTTAGGTTCATAAACCAAAATTCAGTGACACATGAGGCTTCCTTTGCTGCTGCTTGGGGTGTTGGCCTTGATTCCTCTATCCATCATCAGGGTGCAGTTTGGGCTGGTTACAGTTTGGGCAGCCACCGTACACTGCTCAACGTCCCTGGAGTAATAACCCAGCACCTCCCTCCTCTCCTGCCCAAGATCACTGGTGGAGATTTCACAAGCACTGGTGATAACTCCACGACCTTCAATGGCAGCTACCCCTTTGAGAGTCTCCCTGCCAGGCAAGTGCAAAGGCCTGGGTTTCTGATGGACAGAGCAGCCTCAGCTCCGAGCAGAGACAATGGGTTCTGCACCTTCTCGGCTTCCCACAAAGCACGTGCACTCAGAATTAGAAGGATTTAAAATAACCAGAGAGGGGGCAGA
The DNA here is from genome assembly GCA_003113815.1 of Sphenodon punctatus. NCBI lineage: Eukaryota > Metazoa > Chordata > Lepidosauria > Sphenodontia > Sphenodontidae > Sphenodon > Sphenodon punctatus. The sequence goes on along the minus strand of QEPC01011901.1, from coordinate 29,462,768 downwards.
GCCACGTGACCTCGGGGAGCTTGCTTAGCTGCCCATTTGAAATCACGAGCAAAATTAAAGCTTTAACTTACACTCAGGTGACCAGCAAATATCCTGGGTGAGTCTAAGCTGAGAGAATATTGTTTTCAGAACTCCCTCGCTGCCCACATCCGCCTCGCCCCCTCCCTCCGCACCTTCAGATCCCTCCTCAAAACCCACCTCTTCCTCGCCGCCTTTCCTGACGCCTGTTAGAACTTCCCTCTCGATATTGACTGTCTGCCCTCCCTGCAGACTCCTGCCCAGCTGCAACCAAGCCAAGCACGTGCACCTGGGACCTCGCATCCGCTTGAATGTTATTTATCCCGTGTCTCTCCCTGTGTCCCCTCTCCTTGTCTCCCCTCCGTGTCTATTAGATTGTAAGCCGTAGGCAGGGACCGCGTCTATCTTATTGTTCCGTAAAGCACCAGGTACACAGCTGGCGCTATAATAAAATAATAAAATAAAATAATAAATAATAATAATAATAATAATAATAAATGGTTTTTACTTTTCTCAAGCTCAGCTCCAGATAATCAGTACATGCCGTCTGGTTCTTTAGCAAGGCTGCATTGTTTGCAATTGTTCTATACGAACATAAGACATGCCATAACTGGGTCAGACCAATGGTCCATCCAGCCCAGCCTCCTGTCTCTGACAGCGCCCATTCTCAGACTCCTGGGAGAAGTCCCCAACAGCTCACAATGGGTCGATCCATTTCCTGNTTTGGTAAATGGTAATCCAGTTAACAGGATATCCACTGTACACTAGGTACCAGCAGATTTTGCATTATCTGGCCAGATACCAGATAGTAGTGAATACTTGTTTCAGCTCTAGTCTGGATAAGAGTGTGTGTGTGTGGCAAGGTGTGTGTGTGCTCTACTGTAACACTAATATGATGTATGTGAGATTTGCAGGTGGCATAAAACATGCCCAGCATAAAGAAGGATGTGGATTAAAGTGGCCATGTATGGACCTATCTACTAAGAATTTATTCAGTCCTTTTTTGCAGCCAGCTCTGCTATTGGCCTTTACAGCATCCTCTGGCAACAAGTTCCACAGATCAACTGCATGGTGAGTGAAAAAACAAACAAACTTCCCTTTATTTGTTTTAAATCATCTGCCAGTTAATTTCGTGGAGTGTCCCCTAGTTCTAGTACTAACGGAGAGGGTAAATAACTAAATAAATAAATCCTCCAAGAACTTATCCTTTTTTAAACCCAGCTATACTACTGGGCGTGACCACTTCCTCTGGCAACAAATTCCATGAGTGAATTACGTGTCGAGTGAAAAAACAAACAAACTTCCTTTTATTTGTTTTAAATCTTCTGCCAGTTAATTTCGTGGAGTGTCCCCTAGTTCTAGTACTAACGGAGAGGGTAAATAACCGCTCCCTATTAACATGGTCCACCCCACTCATGATTTTATAAACTTCTCTCTTCTCCCCTCTCCGCCGTCTCTTTTCCAAGCTGGGGAGTTTCAGGCTATCCAGCCTCTCCTCGTACGGGAGCTGGTCAGACCCTGGGTCATTTTCGTTGCCCGTCTCTGTACTATATTGGATGAGCTCAAAGGCACTGGTGTTTGGATTCTTTGGGTGAAAACAGACCTGCACCTTAACTCCGCTTTAACATTTCTCATGCATGTTGCAGGGCTGGGTAGGGCATCAATACAGCCCTGCAAATGTCTAAGAAATGCTAAAGGGGGGTTAAAGTGGGGTTACATGCCTGTCTGTGTGTGCACTGTTCACCACCATGAATTCATTTGCCTGGTGTGTGCATCGATGAATCATATCAGCCCATGGGGCCAGGGAACTGTTGGACGCACGTAGCCCAGTTAGCTCAGAAACCACGTACACTGAAACGAAGCATCTGGGGCCAGGAGGATTCGCCGAGTCAGCCCTGCTCTGAGTCGCTCCTGGCAGTCTTTGCAGGGCTGATGGTTTGCTAGGGAGAGCCATTGGGTGGCCGTATGGACCTGGAAAGCACAGGTTATGGAGCTTAGACATTCAGGGCCTGGGCTCATTAATCAGCTATGCATAAACCGACGTGATCAGCCGCCCCACCTCAATGCAGGCAAAGGAACAGTCAATGTGGAATTAAGAGATGACTGTTTCAGCTAATTGTTTGTTTTGCTTTTTACCTCAAGAAAAACTCCAGCTGCCTTGACAAGTTAATCACCTGCTGAATAATTCTGAATAGGCAGGTTAAATATCATCCTCGCAGCTGAGGTGTCAGTTCAACACACCATTCATTAGCGCGTCTCTGCATGAAGCCCCTCTGCTCATCCCTCCTGCCAGCATCTACGTCCTGTGGGATACGGGAGTGGACCCTCATGGAGGACTCGGAGGATTGGAGTCTGCCGCCTAGGCTGCCAAGAACGTCCAGCTTGAAGAGCAGTTCATTCTGCAAAACCTCCTGGGAACCAAGGGGAGGGCGGATGTTTGGCTAGAGGGACTTGCAGAAAAACAAGGTCTTTGCTGTGTTAGTTTCCCCCGAATTACTGGTTGCTGACAGTGAGGGGCTGCAGCGGCACCTGTTCTGCGTTCTCCACTGCAGGGGAGGGATAAAGGAACCAGACTTTCCTTCTCTCCAGCCAGGTCGATACCCGCTCGCAAGGCAAGTCTGCTCAGCCCCACCTGTACATCTGTCTGTGGAAAAAACATTGCAGACAACTTTGCTGGCTGCACACCAAGCATGGCCAGCAAAATACGTTAGGGCTGGGCCTTGCCTGCCCATAAAAGCTAGGCCTATGGCCTCTGATATGAGAGAGAGACCCCAGTTCAGTGCCCTCTGGCTGCACCCTGTAACCTAAGGCAGCTGTTGGCCAATGAGTCTTCGACAAGCTGTTTCTGGCAGTGGACTCATTTCACTAATGGGGGGGTGGGGATAAGTCAACTGTCAATAAATGTTGCTTTTCTCCGCTACCTGAGTTGCCCATGGTAACCTGCTCTGCCTTAATTCTTTTTATTTCTCACGCTAATTATATTGTTGCAGTCAAAAGCTCTAGTTAGGGCAACTCCAGCAGGAACTTGCTGGCTTATTCTACGGCTAAATCTGCAGATAATCCCTGATCACACATCCGCCCTTCTCCCCTGGGCAGCAGTGGCGAAGGGTGGCTAGGGCGCCACTGGCGGGGGACGACACACGGCCTCAACCAGGGGAATTTGTTTGCACAAACCGAGAGTGGGCGCCGTTTCTGTAAATACTCCGGAGCCACGCGCAGCTCTTGTCTGTCAAGATGGGCGTGAAATTAACTTGGACCAAGTCTCTAATCAGTCATGAAAATAAATGCTGCTTGGTAATGCGGCAGCCCTGACCAGAATGAAAGAGCTGAAATGGTAAATTACTTCCTCTGGCCACGCGATCGCACGTCTCTCGCTGCAAATCTTTCTGTGGGTCTAAATCACTCACCCAGATCTTAAACATCCAGATCTTTGAACTTCTGCACAGAACTTCTCCCAGAACTTTTGCGTCTACAGCTGCGGCTACTTTAGGCTGCCTCAGGGCAGTGTTTGTGTGAAGAATGCATCTGGAACTTACTTGTGGATGTGTAAACCCAGAAGATTGAAAGACTAACTCTTTAAGGTGTGTGTAAACATGCCCATGGATTAGCAGAGGGATGAGAGCGGCAAACGCAGTATTCAGAGAGTTTCATTGCTGGTGTGTGTGAGACGCGGAGGAGGTTGTCTTTTACTAACAAAGCCTCAACTTGGCCCTGAGCTACAGGTCTGGAGCGGGGCCGGGGGTTCGTCCCCTGATTGCTGCTAAAAAGCAATTCATAAATGGTCTAAACAAAGAGCTTTGACAGAAAGTCTCTACAGACAGACGGAACGAGGCTGTCCGCAAGCTGCATGGCACGGGCTCTTGTGCAAAACCCATTGGCTGTAACTTAGCTTGGGGGCCAAATGCAGCCTATGGCTAGTTTTTATGTGGCCCTTTCCCAGCCCCCCCCCCCCCCAAGCACTGACAGACTGAGCTCAGGGGAAGGGAGCAGAGAGGAGGGCAGGCGCACAGGGAGAGGGGACAGATCGCAGTGACAGACTGAACTCAGGGGGAGGGGGCAGAGAGGAGGGCAGGCGCACAGGGAGAGGGGACAGATCGCACTGACAGACTGAGCTCAGGCAGAGGGAGCAGAGAGGAGGGCAGGCACAGGGAGAGGGGACAGATCGCACTGACAGACTGAGCTCAGGGGAAGGGGGCAGAGAGGAGGGCAGGCGCACAAGGAGAGGGGATGAATCCATAATCTGGACCCTCCTTTTCCTGACAAGGAAAGGGAGATAGAACCATGGTCTTTCCGGACCCTCCTCTTCCTCAGTGCACCCCTCCACCCCTCAGAGCTGGTTCTAGTTTTCACAGTGGCCCCTGGGGGGGCAAAGTCCCCACCCCACTGCCCTCTTCTGCAACATTTCCAGCCTTTTGCAGCCACGCCCCCAAAATGTTTTTTCCCCCTAAAAAGACAATATTTAGAAACAGAAATCCTAGCCATCCTTTCCCGATTATTCCCAGGAAGATCTCTGTCTGTTGGGGGGGGGGGGGCACAACTTTACTGGCTATTGGTGAAACCCCAGCTTCCCAGAAGTCTATGGGAGTTTTGTCTTTGAATTAATGAGATTTAGGATTTTGCCTTGTTCCTCAGTCCAGCTGATAAGCATTTAGAGGAATTATTTGTTTGGAAGATGTCCAGGTATTGGGGAGAAAACCTCCAGAAATTCCGTCTGCGCTTCCTTGATAGGAGCCACAAAGCTTTGTTGGGAGATGTACCTCCAGCCGCTAGAACTGGGATAGGAAGACTGATGCTCGCTGTTACCATGGAAACAGAAGTCTCTCCCAGAATCAGCTACGGTCTGCAGATCCTCTCCCCAGAAACAGGCTCCCACTTTATCCTGCCAACATTCCTGCAGGAAGTCCGGCCTCGTTGGGTTTAATTAGAGGCAGAAAGTGAAGCCCATAATTAACTTATGGAATTTGTTGCCGGAGGACGTTGTCAAGGCCAGTAGTAGAGCTGGGTTTAAAAAACGCCTGGATAAGTTATTGGAGAGCAGGTCCATTAATGGCTATTAACCCAGTAGCTTATGGGATGATCTTACTGTCGGGAGCTGGGAGTGAATGGGGAATGGATTGCCCATTGTGACTGTTGGTTCTTCTCCCGTGCGATCGAGATTGGACACTGTCGGAGACAGGATGCTGGGCTTGATGGACCATTGGTCTGACTCAGTATGACACTACTTATGTTCTTATGCCCCAAAGCAGAAAGTTTAAACTTCATCTCCCTCCTCCTTAACTTCAGCTGGAAGTTTGAGGTATAGGTTTTTTTCTGCCCCATCACTGTCATGCTGCCTCATTCATCTAAATGCTGGTGCTGAGCTCCTGGCAGGTCTGAGGTATACTTGGCTGGGACGCTTCTGGTTGAGTTCAGCTAGAATTGGGGAGGTTAGATTAAATGGTTGAAGCAGAGACAGCTGCAAGCTCGGTGCCTTCTGTCGGGGACTGAGCAGGATGTGTTGTGTTCAGGGAGTCAAGCCACTTCTAAGGTCACTGCTGGAATCCCAATCCTTGCACTCGCCCCGCAAGAGACTAAGCCTGGCCCAGTAAAAGAGACTGGCCTCAATCCACAAACCACTTACTCCAGATTAGCCCCTTCCCCCACATGGTTCGTGGCTGTTGTCTGAACTAGCCTGTCTCCATTTCACTCTTCAAAGCGGAAACAGTGAAATTATTTCGCAAACGGCCGTTTCAACTCCCAATTTGCCATGGTTTGCAGAGATGGGCTAGCTCTGTTCAAAGCTAATCTCCCTGCAAAACAGCCCAGCCCGTCCTACCCCCCCAGTGATGGGCAGGGCCCAGGGCCCTGCAGAGTGATGAATAATGCAGCTCAGTGAAATCTGGGGTGACCGCGTGTTCTGGGCAGTTGTAATGCGCCCCATGGAAGAACCTGGCTTTGAGTGACTGGTTGGACGAGCCATTTTTAGACGGACCCGCCTGGGAGGCCAGTCCACGTGTGTCGCTGCACACTTATGGTACGTGGGAGGGGGGCTTCGCACAGCAGCGGATGGGGGTGTGGTCAGTGTGCGATCGCACCCACGCACTGCCCCTACACTGAGCAACTGAGAGAAACGCAGGTTGCTCCATGCTGGGCATGGGTGGGTGGTGGGTGGGGCATTGGAGCTGCCCTCAGGCGGGCACCTGGGTCCATAGGGGATGGGTGGATCTCCATGGGCACGTCCTGCCTAAGGGACTGGGAAGGGCAATTCCGCCCCTTTGAGCTGTCTGTGGTCTGGGGGTTTCATTACGCCCCCCTTGCTATTGTCTTTCCGACTGGGCTGTGCAGGGCTAAGCGAGTCGGAGTGTGGGCGGATGGGAATAGGGAATTTGTCCTGCGGGGAGACTGCTGCCGACGGTGCCCAGCCAGCCCCAGTTGGGGAAGGGGAGGTGGGCACGGCAGGCGGGCTGCCTGCAGCCTGAAGGGAAGGTGTTTTGAGCAGTGGGAGAAAGGAGGGAGACTGTGATTCTGTTTCTACTGGTGCAAGGCAGCCGGGCATTCCTACCAGCCACGCTCTGGGCTCAGGGTATTCGAAAGCACAAAGGAGAATAAAGACACTGATGGCTGGTTACCTTGCTGCAGCCTCTCCGCTCTCGGCCGGCCAAGAGGCCAGCTCCACCCAAGCCCTCCAGCTTGGTCAGTACCAGGCAAGCTTCAGCTCTGCTCTCTGCCAGAGCCAGGCAGCAGCCAAGAGAGCACCGGGCTCTGGGGTTCCTGTGGCCCAGGGGCAGTTTTCCTGGATCTAGAGCCTTTCCCCCAGCATTGGAAAACTAGGCTTGCCACCTATGCCAAGTTTTGTGGAACACTTATGAAAAATACATGTTGCAGGGCCTGAGTTCAGGGTAAGGGAGCAGAGATGAGGGCACGCCGACACGGAGAGGGCACAGATCTTCCCGAGTGCCCCCCTTTAAAACCCCTGCCCCCAGCGTCTACACGGCCCTCGGAGCTTGCACTCATTTTCAAAGTGACGCCTGGAACAGAAAAGGTTCTTCACCCCGGCTATCGTTCCTCCGGGGGATGCTCTTAGAGCAACCCTTATAGAGCGACCATCTAGCCTGTCTCTCAGTTTTTTCTCCGAGCCTTTAGCCTTCCTCACCTTCTGAGCCCTTTCACGGGCACTACCTGGCTCTGCTGTGACAGTCACCTGGAGGAAAGCGGCTGAACCCTGCAATGACTCACCCCAGACGTCCTTGGTCCTGCTCCTGCAAGGACTCAGTGGCTCACCCTGCCACAACTAAGACAGCATTGCTGGAAGGAGAGTCTGCTACTCGGAAGCTCGATTGCTGTGCTCCGCGTCCGAGCCCAGGATAGTCGCTGTTGGGGGAGGCGGTGACGCATGGAAGGGTTAGACAGCCCTGAAGTTTCTTCTGGTCAGGGAAGGCCCCTGTTTGGGAAACCCAGATCTCACTGGGTTTAGGGAGTAGCCCGGTAAAATAACAAAGGTCGACTCCCCAGTGTGTCCTGGCTGCTGAGTGTTGGCTACAGGCTGGCATATGGTCATGCCCCTTATCCGCCAGCGCTGCATTCGGATAGGTCAGGAGTGGCTGGGTTTGTTCCTGGGCAACCTGCAGTCTGCACCCAGCGTGAGTGACGGTCTCCTTTAATCTGTGTGTGTGGGGGTGCTAGTGGGATCGGGACGCATTAGAACCCTGTATTAGAGCCACTCTCGGCCGCTTCCGAGCCCCAGGAAGCTGGATTCTCCAAGCAGCAAGATCTCGCCTGCTGCCCTTTGTGTGTAGCACTTCACTAGCTCAGCTTTTCCTTTTCTTTTCAATTGTTCCTTATTCACGGTATAAAATGGATTGAAGAAAAGGAATAATGAATAGTGAACAAAGGATTCAGTCACTCATTATGTTGGGCAATTGCTCGTTGCCGCTGTTCAATTCTACTCAGTTCAAGACTGTTCAGCTCATTTTCCCCAAGGAAAGCAAAGTCAGTGCAGATCACAGGGACAGGGGACACCCCAAGGCCACAAGCAAGAGCCACCACTGGCCTGGGACCTCCCAGCACAAGCCATCGCAGTCTGTTAAAAACAGAAGAACAGAGTGAGTGCCGTTTGGGTTGGGCCGTGGCTCAGGGAGTAGAGCACAGGGGTTGCATGGATAAAGGTCCCAAGTTCAATCCCTGGCATCTCTGATTCAGGATCTCTGGTAGCAACGCCTGGGTGAGGCCTCTGCCGGGGATCCTGGAGGGTCTCAGGTAGCAACACCTGGGCAAGGCCTCTGCCGGGGATCCCGGAGGGTCTCAGGTAGCAATGCCTGGGGGAGGCCTCTGCCGGGGATCCTGGAGGGTCTCAGGTAGCACC
>QEPC01011901.1:29420767-29439168 GCA_003113815.1 Sphenodon punctatus | reverse complement strand
GACACTGCATGCCCTGAAACCCCCTCACGATCTCCCTTAACGGCTGCATATAGATGTTAAACAAGAGGGGGGACAGAATGGCACCCTGCGGGACTCCACACGTGAGGTCTCGGGGGGAAGACGTACACTCCCCCAAGACCACCCGGTGAGTTCTCCCGGCCAGGAACGAACGAAACCAGTCCAAGACCGTTCCGCTCTGCTGCAGCCTGGTACCTTGGCTTGTTTCGAGGGAAGAAGAACTTTTCTGTTCCACGGAGCAGTCTTTGAATTCCTCTCGACTTAGGGAGCTGAACTGGTTCTCGGCTCATCAGTATTGCTGCACCCAGTGAGCAGAAGCCAGAGCTGCAAATTGCCCTTTGGCTGCTTCCTGCCTCCCGAACCTTTCTTTGGGCCTCAGGCTTAAATGGTCCCAGTGAGACTGCAAATACTTTTGGTTCCACCTGGGGATGAAGCGAATTCATGGTGCCGGCAGCAGGACGTGGTTTCTCAATAAGGAAGAAAAGGGATCAATTAAGCTCAGAGCAGGTCTGCTGGCAGCAGAGAGGGGGAAGTGGGGCAGCTGGGAATAAAGCTAGAAACGCAGGGAGAGTAGAGCTGCCCGGAGGAGGAAAGCACAGAGCGCTGAGACACCAGCTCTCAGCCTCTGACAGAGGGCGCCCTGTGACCCCGGCCTGTGGTCCTGCTTACACCGCAGAGGCCTGGTCTCCTGCTTTCCCTTCCACCATGGTGGGCATTACCCCCTCTGGGTTGGAGGGCACCCCTATGGGGGCCCACTCTCATCCCCAGGAGGAGCTCGGAGGTGATTGCGTGCCTGCCGCAGAGCTGGCAGCGGGAGGCAGTGGCCTCTCTCGCTGGCTGGGGGGTTTGTGCCGGAGCAGGCTCTGCAGGTGAGCTCTGCGCTGCCAGGGAAACACACACACATTCAACAGGCTCTGATGTGGGAAGGCGCTCGCTTAGCACAAAGGAACTCAGCAATGAAGTTGGGGATGGCAATTGCGGCAGCTCTGCACACTGATCAGCTAATTAAACAGGCAAATGAGTAATTATGATAATTTGTGTGCAGAGACAATATCAGTGGGAGCCCAATCTACTAACCCCCCCACCAGGCCTTTAACAAATCCCCACGCATGCCCCCCTTTTACCATCGGCACCGCGGAGTGTGATCAATTAACCAGGGTTTTGCACTGAGCTGGAAATGACTAAATCGTGTGTGCAAAGTCTTTACGTTGACAACAAATGCCAATAGGGGGGGCTTGAAATGTTTCCTTGCAAAATAACGCCAGGAATCCTTCCCCTTGGAGAGTTTCCCTAGGATACGGGTGTGGGGACGGCCCTGTTTGAACTGTGACATGCTCTGGGCTTGTCCTGGATTTCAGTCCAGTGTGCAAGCAGCCGTTCCGCTGGGATGCCATCAAGCAGCCAGTAAGAGAGGAAGTGACTGTGCTCCTAGAAATAAATGAAGCACAAGCTTCACTCTGAGGTAACGGCATAATCAAGGACTATCGAAACTTTGGCACGGATTGAGCCAATGGGCAGAGAGTGCAGCTCCCAAACAGGATCGAGATCGCCTCAGAGAGGCCCCACTGGCGGTGGGTGGGATGCAAGTGTGAAGGTAATCCCCCAGCGGCGGGCTGACGAGAGGGGAATTATTCTCTGCCGGAGAGAACTGGGCTCCATCGGGAAACGGCAACTACAGGAGCTGCCACTCGGGAATGGCCCTGGAGTTTGTAGGACCAAGAAACCTTGTCGGGCACTTGTTTCAAGTGCTCAACAGTCCTGACTCTGTCTCTTATACACATCTAGATGTGTATAAGAGACAGGCTTTACTTCATGCTCAGGTCACGGACCACTGTACAAAACATCAGATTCCGCCTTTTAGTTTCTGTCTCAGTAGACCTGGCTGCAGCCATGTTTTCAAGCTTGTCTCCATGACGAGGAGAAACTTACTTTAAAAAACAAAATTGAAATCCAAGGCTCTCAAAATTTCAGCACTTTGGACTTTAAGAATCATAAGGCATTTTTACACACGCCTTAAAGTGCTGGTCTTTCAATCTTCTGGGTTTACAAGTCCACGGTAAGTTCCGGATGCACCCTTCACACACACACTGCCCTGAGGCAGCCTAACGTAGCCGCAGCTGTAGACGTGAGGGGCCGCCATGGAAACCAAGTGACCACAGCTGCCTGGAGCAAAGCAGTTTACCAGGAGAACTATTACACACAAATGTTCTGGGAGAAGTTCTACGTAGACGTTCAAAGAGCCGGATGTTTAAGATCTGGGTGAGTGATTTAGACCCACAGAAAGTTCAGGATGGAACAGCAAACATCCAGGAGAAACGTGTGTGTAAAAACACCCAGTGAATCTTCAAATTGGGAGGGATCTGATCTCGAGGTTCATCTAGTCCAACCCCCTGCTGGGGTGCAGGCTGGTGACAGCTGCAACATCCCTGACAGGCGGCTGTCCGGCCTCTGCTTGAAAACCTCGAACGATGGCGAGCCCACGACCCCCGCCCTAGACAGCTTGTTTCATCATTACTGCTCAGCTCTTGCTGTTAGGACGTTTCCCCGGATATTTAACCAAGATCTCCCTTCCTGTAACTTGAGCCCAGTGTTTCTAGTCCTGTCCGCTGTAGCCTGGCAGATCGGTTCCTTGCCAGCTTCTCGGAGTTAGAGCCCATTAGATATCTTTCCCCTTAGTCTTCTATTCACTAGGCTAAACATGCCCAGTTCTTTCAGCCTTTCCTCGTAGGACTTGCTTTCCAGACACTATATAATCTTTGTCACCCTCCTCTCAACCCACTCTAATTTGTTAATTTTCTTCTTAAAAAGAGGCAAACTGGACACACTAGTCCAGGCGAGGTCTGACCAGCGCTGAACAGAGTGGAATTGTTACTGCTGCCGACCTGGAGACAAGGCTTCTGTTGATGCCGCCTAAAATTGCATTAGTCTTTTTTGCAGCTGCGTCCCATGCCTGACTCATGTTTAGCTTGTGATCTTCCACAATCCCTAGATCCGTTTTTACGTGCCGCTGCTGAGCCAGGAGTCTCCATCTGAGACTTAGGCAGGTTGTCTTTCTTTCCCAAATGCAGAACTTGACCTTCATCCCAGCTGAATTTCATTTTGTTAATACCAGCCCAGATCTCCAACCAACCAAGATTATTTTCAATTTTAATTCTATTCTCCAAGGTGTTCGCAACCCCTTCCCATTTTGTGTCATCTGCAAACGTGATATGTTTTCATTCAAGTCATTAATAAAGATGTTGAACAGCACCGACCCAGGAGTGAGCCCTGCGGGGTTTCGACTTAATACTTAGGATTTGTTTTTACAAACCCCCTGGAACTGGGGATGAAATCCTGGAGTGCCGTCTCCATCCTGTGTAGCGCTCTCTCTCGCGCTCTCGCAGAGTGTGCTTAGCAGCTGGGAATGCTGGCACGGGTCCCTACGGCCCTTCTGTGTTGGGAAATATTTTCCGAGCGGTGTGGGTGATTCAAGATCCAGCAAAACAAGGAGCCACCGCAACAAAACCCGAAACTGCGGGGCCAGATGCACGCAGACAAATTATTCACTTCACACATTTTATTTTCGGGTGGGCACCTTCCAAGAGGTTTCTTTGCTTTATTTTTGCAGCAATAAATATTGGCCAGATTCCCTGGTTTTCTAATGATTTCATTTAACAGCAGCAGAAATTTTTGTGAGTGCCGGCCAGAAAAGCAGAAGCCTCTTCCTGCATTTAGGACCTCATTCTCCTTTTGCTTCTTCTGCACGTATAAATCAGGGGTAACACCAACCGAGTTACACCGGTGTAAGAGTGCCCCGAGGGGAGGCGTGCTTGAACATTGCTTTTCTGGTTTACTTTTCTCTTTATTTATCCCCCCGCTCTGCAGAAGGAACGCATCCACCAACTCTGCGTGCTCTCAACAGGTCCCTCCCTGGGCCACCTTCCCACCCAGTGGCCAGTCAGTGACCCAGAAGGGCGTAATGCAGAAGGCATCACTTGTCTCCGTAGCTCAACATCTGCACTGATGCCTGGTCCCGAGTGTAAGAGATGGCGGCGAGAACGCAGCCCAGATGAGCTCGTTCATTGGACCAACTGTTGTTGCCGAGTGTGCGCCAGATTTTGGGCTACCCCAGGCCCTTCCTCAGGCAGGTAGCAAGTCAGAACAGTCAGCCTAAGGCAGAGCCCTGCATGGCCCCAAGGCGTGGCACATACCAAACCTCACGGCAGGCTGGAGGCTAGAATGTCGGAGAGAGGATGCGTTCCTGGGACTAGCTGCTCTGTGCCAACCCGTCGGGCGGCACGGATGTTTTCATGACATTTTCACAGAAGTCTGGCCTTTATCAAAGTTTTTGGGTTTCCATATTTTTTGGGGGCATTTGCCAGCAATTTCGTAGTTTGCTCTCCCAGGAACTGATCATGTGAAAACCCTGTGTTTCCTGAGCAGCTCGATGTCACGCAGGGAAAGGTCAAGCCTGGGAACCAGAGAGGGAGCAAGGGAAGGGGAGACCTCTCAGCTGGCCTCCAATCTCAGGGAGAGTACAGCTCATCCTCGAGGTCCTGGGGGCGGGGGGAGCACAGGAAACCAGGAAGCAATGGAGCCAGGGGCTAGGGTGCAGGAAAGCAGGGAACTCGGGGATAGGAACATGGAGGTGAGAAGGTTAGAACAAGAGGCAACTGGGAGCAAGGAACTGGGAGTCAAAGGATGGTGGGGACAGTCTGGGTGCCTGGAGGGCAGGGGCACCTAGGGCTGGAGGCTTGTGCCTGGAAGGCGCTGAAGGCCAATATAATTAGAAGAGAGGCTAGTGCCTCCATGAGATACAAGGGCACTCCTGCTAGGCGCCCACCGGAGCTCCAGAGCCCAGAGCGAGCAGGAGGCCAGGAACAGAGAAGGAAGGTCCAGAGAAGGGTCTGGAACCTAGGAGGAGGCAGGAGCCAAGGAGGAGGGGGCTCTGCTTCAATCCTAGGCCCGGTTAGCCCAGCAGCAAAGGGGGCTGCTCCAGAAAAGTGGGTTTCAGGAGGGAGGGTGTCTGCCGGGCCAGACTGGAGGAGCTGAGACCTCGGGAGTGTCTGTGCCTAGCCAGAAGGCTCGGGAGAGAGGCCTCTGTGTCGGAGACTGTATGGATATAGAGATGTGGTGGTAAAGGGTTGAATAAAGCATCCTTGGGGTGGATTCTGACAATACTCACCCAGGGACCCTGTCGGAGTCAGGGACACAGCGAGGGCTGGAGTGGAAAGCAGCACAGGAGAGCAAGGCGTGGGGTGTGGAAGAGCCAGAGGCACAGGAACAGCGAGGAGAGGAGCTGCCACCAACGTGCCTTCTATATTATTATTATTATTATTATTATAATAAACATTTATATAGCGCCAGCCATGTGCCTGGCGCTGTACAGAACATAGAACTAGACACAGTCCCTGCCTGTGGCTTACAATCTAAAAGACAAGGAGGGGGAGACAGGGAGAGGGGACAGTGGGAGAGACAGGGGAGAAGACAAACAAACATTCAAGTGGATGCGAAGTCTCAGGTGCGTGTGCTTGGCTTGGTTACAATCAGGTTGGTTGCAGCAGTTTGCAGAGGAGGGCAGACAGTAGGTATATGGGGAACGACTAGCAGCCATTGGGAAAGGCGGCGAGGAACAGGTGGGCCTTGAGGAGGGATTTGAAGGAGCCTGTATCCAATCAGAAAGCTGAGAGGTGGGGCCAAAGGGAAGACAGACAGGAGAAGGCAGGAAGAGACAGGGAGGAGAGACTAGACAGCAGAACAGGTCTAGGTGGTGACATCAGCAGCCAGACCGGCGCTCCCGAGGCCGGGGGCCTTACACTCGGATTCTCAACCTTGTGTCTTGCAGGTCTGGCCTGAATCCGTACCATCTCCAGCCCCCAAGCCCGCAAACCCAATGATCACTAAGGACCCAGCCCCAGGGGCAGACATGCACCGGTAGAGGTGCCGCCGAGGCACATTTTAAAGGCACACTTATGAAGAATACATGTTGCAGGGCCTGTATTGGCACCAGCATGTATTTTCCATAAGCGTTCCTTAGAAATGTGCCTAGGCAGCCCCCCGAATGCCCCAGGAAGAGGTTTCGCCCCTGCCCAAAGGGCCGTGCATGTAGACTATGCAGCCAGTCTGTTCCTGGTCTGGTGCGTTTGGGGCACAGGTGGGCTGGACTGGCTCGAAGGCTGTAACCCTAGACTGGATTCCCATGGACTTCAAAGAGGCTCCGTGGAATAGATGGGCTTGAAATGATAACTGCAAATTGCAAATGTATGAATCCCTGCCTCACTTTAACCTCCCCATGTTCATCTTTGGAAATTTATGATGACTCATATTTTTGGAAATGTCAAAAGTCTATTAGCAGCGTTTACTAATTCCGGACTCTCCACTTCACAAGCGTTCCAAAAGGATGTCCGAGCTGAGATCAATCATTTTTATATTTTTGCAGTACTTTGAAAAAGATCCATATTAATAGTCTTGCAGACGGCAAAGATCTGAAACAGAAACTGCTGAAGTTATCAAATTAATGAACACATTAGCGTGCATTAAACCAGAAATGGCATATTCTAATAAAAATGGTTTTATTAGGTGATCTCATTCCTACAAAGACTAAGAGCTGGCTGACGGCAAATTGCAGATGATTTTCGTAGACACGGTTGGGAGTTTTCTAATATGGTGCAGCTTTCAAAACCGCACTCCAACAGTTCGGGTTAGGCCGCAATGTGCACGCTCACCGCATTCACACCAACCAGGAAGTGCGGGGTGCTTCAAATCGCACGATGCCGCCGCCGCTGCCGCCGCTGTGCAATTGAAACGCTCGTCTGAATGAGCTCTCAGTCTGTCCAGGTGAGGCGGCTACTGGCAATAGCAAGCAGCAAGGTTATTCCGCTGTCTCAGCTGGGGAGTTCATCTCCTCCGGGTATTGTCCAATATTGGTTTGAGGACCACAGGGATCTGAGCCAGAGTCCTGGAAAGATGTGGGGGGCTCCTCTAAAACATTTAACAAGGGAAGGGATGTCTCGAGCTTTCCCTGCTGCTCTCCACTGGTTGCCTGTTTGGTTAGTCCCTGTAGAGCCAATTTGGGGCGAGCAGATGAATGGGTTGTGAATGAGCCAGGTGACCCCCGGCTCGGCTCTGCCTCACACCCGGGCAACCTGTCCGTGCCAGCCAGATGTGCAGGCAGAACACAAGGGGCACTGGCACCGCCTCCTCTGTTCCAACCCCGCTAGTGATGTTCTGGAACATCCCGGAGCACCGCCAGCGGAGCGGGCTGGGAGTGGAGCCGCGCTCTGTCTACTTGCGGATGACCCTGCAGCTCTGCTCCCGGCCAGGGGTTACCCAGGGCAATCCACCCACAGCTCTATGGTGTGGGGAGGGGGCACCACGCGGGGGCCTGTATAAAACGCACTCAGGTGGGTAGACTTGCTCCGGGACTGAGCAGCCCTGGGTCCGAGTCAAAGCTCCCATTGTTACAGACTGACAAACAGTCATGCCATGGATGTGGGTGTGGACGTGCTCTCGGAGTTCTTTACTGGGTGTAGCCTCCAGGGCCCCAGATCTCATTCAGGGGCCTAGCTGAGTGGGAATGGGCCCAGGTGCAGAAGATGGGGCTAGTTCTGTCTTGCCAGTTCCTGATAACGTGGGACGAGACACTTCCTGCTTCCAGTCAGCAGCCTGACAGAGCGATGAGACAGCTGCACAGCATCACGGGGCTGCTAGTAGCAGGAGCAGCAGCTGCTGCTGCCACCGCTGAGTTCCATGTGCCTCGCGGCCAGGCCAGGGACTCGGCAATCACCTCCTCTACCAATCGGGGGTGAATGAATGAAAATGTTTATTGTTTGGGCCAAGCCCTTAAACAATTACAAAACATATAGCACATAAATAAATCTATGAATATAAAATAATATACCAAAAGGTATAAATATAAAATTTAAATATAAATATAAACATAAATATAATATAAATCTACCTGTCGAGCAGACACTCCATGGGTAGTCAAGGTAGATCCAGAACCTAGTCATCTATATTTGCCAAGCTAAAGCCGCATGCTAAAAAGGGGGCGTCGGATTCTGTAAGCAGCCAGTCCGAATTTGGCCACTAGCCTAGATTGGGCAACATCAGCTAGATAGAGTAAACTCTGCAGGTTATTGGTATTTAGGCTTTGTGGAGTACCAATTCTCCCCAGATATTTATTTCTAGGTCCTACCAAAACTGGGCAATGGAAAAAAACATGTGCCAGAGTATCCACCAGCCCAAGATGGCATGAAGGGCAGTAGCGCAATTCCCAGGGGATCCCTTTGAGGCTCATCCAGCTCCATGGATGGAAAGGTATTTGTTCTCATTCTGAAAAGAATCTTACGCTCCTCAACTTCCATCCAGTCGAATAGATAGTAATGGGATATTATCGACGGGGAATTTGGGGTTAAATACAGGGGTGCGACCTTTTGTGCTGAAACAAGGGTCCTCTCACCTTGGAGAGTCTGGTCTTGGATATGTCTAGATAGCAGATTTTTTGCTGCCTGGTATCCCATATTTGCCAGACTCCCCGGGGACAATCGGGGGTGGGTCTTGCCCCAATCTAGGGGCAAGAAGTGGGGAAGGTGGGGAAAACCACAAAGTGCAATTGTTCTCTCCCGCGGGGAATTTAAAAAGCAGGAGAAGACACTGGTGTTAACGCGGCCTAGCTCTCTCCCTCGTGCCGTGTTGTGCGGCGTTGCCAGCTGCCAGCCAGTACGGCCTGCTAGGCCAAATCTTTCTTCATTGCTCTAGAAGCCAAGGAGTGATGGCTGCTTCTGCTGCCGGCTCCCTGCCCCCTCCCACCCCCCGCTGCAGGACCAAAGACTTTTTTTTATTCCCTGTCTCACGTTAGTGAGAAAATGCAGGTTAGAGCATAATCCTAGTTATTTTCTCAGTTTGAAGTGAACCAACACACAATCACAGCAACCCGTTCTGCCTTTCCCCACAAGGCTCGCAGTCGCAAAGCACCCAGCCGGCTCATGGAAACTGTGCGGGCCAGCAACGCGAAGGACTTGCCGTGGGATTTCCAGCACGGTTGGGCTGGCCACTCTGAGAGAAGGGCGACAGCCCCATGGAGCAATGTTTGACTTTGGCACAAAGAGCAGCAGCAGCCTTGGCCTCTTGCATCTGGGCTGCTCCACACGCTTTTGTCCCATACATTGTTTCAAAAATACAACCAATATTTTTATATTTTAATTTTTAAAACAGTTCCTGACTTTTTGGAGGCCTTTGTTGCAGCTTGAAAGCGCTGACCCTTAAAAGAGGTGATTGAACTCAATCCTCAGCTGTAACCAATGAGTCTGCTTTGCCAGGTGGGAAACGTCACCTGTGAGGGGAGACTCCCGTCCCCTGAGTGCGAGAGGAGAGGGTTGCTGAGTCCTGGGAGACTCGGCTAAATGTGGGTTGTCATAAAGGCACCGCCGTGGTGCACCCGGCAGGGGGTGGCGTCTTGTTTCCTTTGGAGAGAGTCAGCGGGCAGAGACCAGGAGAAAGGAGGCACAAGATCACGATAATTCAGCCAGGGGACCCTACCTAGCACATCTGCATCCAGATGTGGCCCTCTGTCTCCCTCTTGTGGTGTCTGGGAATCCCCTGCTCTGGGGGCCACAGGAGCTATCCCCAACACTCTTGGGTAGGGCAATTCCCAAAGTCTCTTCCTTTCTGACACTTTAAAAAAAATAAAAATGTTTTCATTTAGTTCCATATTCATGTGAGCTCGTGTGTGTGTGCGTGTGTATGTGTGTGCGTGTGCATGTGCATGTGTGTGTGTGTATGTGTGTGCGTGTGTCTGTGTCTCTGTGTGTGTCGGTGTGTGTGTGTCGGTGTGTGTGTGTGTGTGCATGTGCGTGCGTGTGTATGTGTGTGCGTGTGTGTGTCAGATCTCCCCCTGCTCTAACCTGCAATCAGTTTAAATTGGACAGGGAAAACTAACTGATCACCGGTCCATAGACCAAGAGCACCACTGGAAATATATTTTCTATATATTGTAATCTGCCTTGGGCCCTTATAAATAAATATTTTTATAAAGTATACGTAGATAAAAGCAATTAAAAGCTGCTAGCCGAAACCTCCCCAAAGCTTATCCCTGCCTGCCTGTCAGTGGGGAGGGGGAAAGGGGCGCATATGAATCACACTCTTTCACACGTGCCTTGTACCCTAAGACTCTGACCAGTAGTATATTGGGGAAACTGCCCGTCAGGATAGTGTGTGGGTCAATAGTGTCTCTCCGAGACTAGCCCCTATCATCATGGGGCACAGAGCACAAAAGAAGACTGGAGCCTGGCAGTTCCTTAATAATCTCCCACTCTCGCACTTCCACACTGGAAGGAGGGTGTGTGTGTGTGTCACGGGTTTGGGGACTCCGCACCCCCACTTTACCGGGTTTGAGTGACTCAGTTTCCCTTGCGCACAGTTCTCTTGAATCAGTTCTCTCTCTGGCTAATTCAAGTGTGCCACAATGAAACTCCTTTGTCACACAAGGGCCCGATCCTTCCCGTTTACAGACTCTTTACTCTCTGGGTTCGCAAGAGCTTGGGGGCTCTTGTAGCTCACTTGTGTTCCAATATTAGACACCGCCACTTCTTCATAAAGTTAAGAAGTAAGTTTATTGATTACATAAACAAGATAGTTGATACAGAGTGGGTACTAGAAATAAAAGGTAAACATAACGCATTCCTAACTTATACTGGTTGAGTTCCTAAATTATGCATCTTACCCTAGCAAGGTCCAGAAGTTCTGGTTTCTCAGCCATAAAGGCGAATGACTGGGCACTGGCTTAGAGAGCAAATCCTGTCTCTCAGTTCATGCTTCCCCAGCCTGCTGGTGGCTGGTCTTTCATATTTAGATGTTCTCTGGAAGAAGCTTTGCAAGACGACTTTTTTTTCCCCTCTGGGATCTCTCTCCTTATATCTCCTGGAGGAAACTCATAGTAAGTTCTCCAGGCTTCTAGAATTCCCTTTGTTCCCTTATCGGTTTCTCTGTGTCTCTTTGCACGTAGGCAATGTCAGCCTACATTAACATATAAATGTCTCTGGCCATTCGTCTGGCCCCAATACACATTTGGTATCTCTTTGTATTTTCTGTAGCCTGGTGACGTGTCAAAGCCCTAATTTGAGTGGTACAGTTCTCAGAGTCTTAATTTGAGTTTTACAGTTCTCAATGTCAACATTACAAACATGTGGAACCTTTGACATTACATAGTGTACATGTATAGTAACATTACATCCATGTGAAACCCTTGGCACCACACATTTACCAAACATGTAGTCCCATGTCACACGTGTGTGACCCCATGTTTCTCCATGACAGGGGGAAGGAGAAGCAGTGCGACCTGGTGAAAGGAAGAAGGGCAGGGTCCAAGGAAGGACAGGGATGGAAGACAAGGGGCGCTCACGCTGGGAGGTGGACGGACACCCCAGGAAGGGAGGGAGGGGCCCTCAGACTCTCCCCACGCTACCACAGGCACAAGCCCCAGAAAGGATAAACCCCAGGTATTAATTCACCCCTACTGTAAGTAACACAAGCACTACATGGACACAAATACACACACAATACAAGCAGGGAAACACTTGGCTCTCAGGCAGGGGGCCAGCATCTCGCTCCGATCACCGGCGCTGTCTGAGTCCCAGCGCCGGCTTCTTATTCTTGGGGCTCCACCCCTCGGTGTGCCCGCAGCCATTCAGAATGCCGCAGCAGCCCAGGACCCGATCCTGTGTCAGGCGGAGCACCTGGAAGTGCTGCCTCATTGCCGTCAGTGGGGCTAGTTGTTATAGCAACCGGCAGAGCTGGCGGTGCTGCAGGCACCGCTGCAAGTGGTGCTACAGGGGCGGTGGGGGAGGTTCTGGTGGGGTGGGGGGGGAGGGCGGCCAGGGCGCCCGCGGCGACTCCCTGTGACACTGCCAAATGTCCAGTCAAAGAGAAAGGTCTTCCAATGCCTCCAGAAGTTGAGCAGGCTCGGGCTTAGATGAACCTCCAGGGGAAGGGAGCACCGTACGGGCTGGCAGAGCCAGCAGTGTGCTTGGTGGAAGACATTTAAGACGTGGACACCTGTTACGGTTCAGACATTGAGCTGGGACTTGGGGGAACTGGATTTAATTCAAGCTTTGACACAGATTTCCTGCGTGGCCTTGGGCAAGTCCCCCACTTACCTACCTAGCCCTGGGCAGGAGGTTCCTTGTCTGTCAATATGGGATTATGTTTCCTTTCACCTTTTCCATCTGGAAGCTCTTTGGAACTCAAGGAATGTCTCTTATTGTTCCCCGTTTAGTGCAGGGCGGGGCGGGGCGGGGCCTTGCCGGACACCTTGAAACTTTGTACAGATTCCACAGGCTGGATAGGAGTTGGGCGGGGGTTTACTACTCAGGATGGGAGAAGGAAGGAGGAGNACCTTGAAACTTTGTACAGATTCCACAGGCTGGATAGGAGGTGGGGGGCAGTTTACTACTCAGGATGGGAGAAGGAAGGAGGAGAGGTTCCCGATCATGGATCTGCATTGTGGATCCATCCCCTACTCTCTTCTGCTTGGTGTGTTCCTTCAGCCTTGAGAACAGGGACTGGATTCACAGACCAGGAACTGGGAAAGTGCCGTGCTGTGGGGGAGATCCTTCATCTCCTGGTTAATGCAGTGCAGCCTTGAGCTCCTTGGGGTTACTGCAATGTCAAAAACAAGGAGGCAGGGCCTCTCCAAGGAGCTTGGAGGCTGGACAGTTGTCGGTCGGTCGGTCGGAGATGCTGTAGCTGTTGTCGTGCTGCATCCAAGGGGTGTGGTGTGTGTTGTACTAGGTGATCCTCAAGCTCCCTCCAACTCTAAGATCATACTTTTTTCTCCCAAATGAGGAGAATGAACCAAGCCAGCCGGGCATGTAGCAGCCCAAAGGGAGCTAAATGCAGGCTAGGCTTAATTAGTTATCACTTCAAATGAACAGGATGAGAAAGGTCATTTGCAATTTAAATGGTTTAGAGACAATAAAGAGCAAAGAGCAGGCCCACCTAAACAGCAAATTTCTCTTGCAGGTTCTTGCAGGGAGGCAGGAAGCCAAAATCTCATTGTTTTTTGGTATCCAGTAGTTTTATAATTTTTAGCTTCCAAGCCCAGTGGGTTATACAGAATCCCATTCACGCCAAAGAGATCAGAAAGGGGACTCTGAGCATTACACAATGGCAACAACAGAGGAAAGAGGCCAATCAATGAAGAACAAAGCTCATCTTTTAATTCCTCCCAGCCAGTTCTCTGACAGTAAATGGGATGTTTACAACTTCTGGATAAAAAAATACAGCAACCGCCTCCTTGAGGCAGTCTTTCTCAGATGGAGGCCAGAGACTTGAATGGAAAGTCCTTGAAACCAGACCATATTACTTCTGAAGGGACAGACTGGTTTCTGGAACTCTCTATGAGTGATTTCAGAAGTGACATGGTGAATGTCCACCACAGTCAGCCTCAGTCAAACGCGGGTGTGTGTGAAAGCACCGTGCATGTCTGTTTGCTCGCATCCAGATGTTCACCACAGTCAAACGCGGCCCGGGGTGAAGCTAACCACGCTTCGTGCGGTTGGAGTGGGAGGAGGTCCAGAAGTGTGGGGAATGGTCACCACGGCAGGGGTGAATGAAAAGTAACTTCTGAACGGAAACCCGCAGCCGCGGTGGAAGGAATTGACCCCAGCCGCGGTGCATTCTGGGGCTCGAACCGCGGCCCACGTCTCCACTGCATGTCTGTTGTGTTCCCCCGGCCCATGTTCTCTCTGATTGACCCCGGGCGGGGGTCACGATCCTGTCACTTGTGTTGGGGCCGCACGCATCACCACAGCCCGCGGTGAATCCGTTCACACCAGGGTGGGATTCACTGTGGTGAACTGGAACGCGTCACTTCTGAAATCACCTTATATTGCTTGAACGCGGGCTATCGGAACCAGATCAAGCTCTGTGCCTGCCCAGATTGGAACCAGCTGGAATGGCAATAAACTGCTTGCGTTTCGAAGGGACAGAAATCTGCTTCGGATGCCTCTGAAGGGCGTTTCCTACCATCAGGGGTTTTTGTTCCATACAGTCAGCCCCGGAAGGGATTAGGTTAATGGCTACGAAGAGCACAAAGGGCAGAGGGTTCCCAAACAAGCAGATGGGTGGTTTCAGTTGTCGATGGGCAAAGAATCAGCTTTCTGAAGAGCGGATGCCTTTCGTTCTGTTTCTCTGTAGGGATGGTCCCCACAATGGCCACTCTGGCCTGCAAGTACTCCTCCTTTCCCAGTCTTTCTGCTCCCTAGGCTGCCATGCCATCTCTCTCCCAGGCCCACTGTGTCTTGCTACTCCTGCCCAGGTCCAAGCCGAGCCCGGCCCCAGGCAGACACAGGGCACATTCGAGTGTCCTCTTGCTGTTAAAAATTCCTGTGGGAAAGAAGAATTGTGCCATTCCTACATGGTCTCTCTGCCCTGTTAATGTTGCTTCCCCACTTTGAATTCCATCTGGGATGCTGCCCCTGCCAGCAATTCCATGATGCTGTGCAGCTGCCCTATGTCAAGGCTGGCGGACTAAGAGAGGGAAGTGTCCCTTCCCACGTTACCAGAAAGGTACAAGAGTATCTCCATTGAAGAAGCTAGGGCTGCATTCACACGAGACTCTTCTCCCAGCCGTGCTCTTTGTGGCAGAGTTTGCATTCCCGCCTTTTAATTATTCCCATGGTCCCTCCCTTGCTTCAAAAGTGATTGCATGTTCTGCTGTAGAATCTTAGAGCTGGAAGGGATCTCAGAGGCCATCTAGTCCAACCCCCTGCTCAATGCAGCATCCCTGAGAGGGGGCCATCCAGCCTCTGGTCATAAACCTCCAGTGAAGGAGAGCCCAGAACCTCCCTAGGAAATTCGTTCCGCTATAGAACAGCTCTTATCGTTAGGAAGTTCTTCCTAATGTTTAGCTGAAATCTATTTTCTTGGAATTTTAACCCATTATTTCTAGTTTTGCCTTCAGGGACAAGAGAGAACAAGTCTTTGCCGTACTCTCTGTGACGGCCTTTCAGGGAGTGAAGACAGCTAGCCTGTCTCCCCTTAGTTGGCTAAACATAGCCAGCGCCTTCAACCGTGACTCATAGGACTTGGTTTCCAGAACCCTGACCCTCTTTGTCACCCTCCTCGGAACCCGTTCCAATTTGTAGATGTCCTCCTTAAAGTGCGGTGCCCAGAACAGGAGACAGGACTCCAAGTGAGCTCTGACCAGCGCAGAACAGAGTGGAACTTTGACTTCTGGTGACTTGGAAACGATGCTTCTTTTAACGCCGCCTAAAACTGGGAGTAGCCACTAATTGGTCTCCTATTATGCTGAGTATTTGTTTATCTGTTGTTCCAACCAGGCAGTCAGTGGGGGATTCATCCCCTGAGGGGGAATTCACCTCTTTCTCCTGCAGCAATTCAGCTTAATTCATGGGAATGCAGCCTTGGCTTGCCTCTTCACATTTGCAGATTATTTGCAGAGACATCCTGCAATCTAATCCTTTTACATTATTGCAATTTTTCATCTCATGAGAATGCAACCACAGACTGACTGAGTTGCAGTCAGTTGCTGCGGAAGGACGCCAGGCCAAGTGTTGGGATCATCACGCTCCTCTCAACTTTTTCTCTGAAGATCTGCTTGGCAATGCATGTTCCTTTAAAGACAATTCAGTTTTGGGTCCCATGCTTAAAAAAAATGAGATCAGGAGAGAGTTGAGAGGAGCACAAGAAAAGACGAGTCAGGGTTCAGAAAGCAAGATTTATGAGGGGAAGCGGAACAAATTGGGCACATGTAGAGTTGAGAGACGTGAGAACAGATTTCCAATATGGGAAAAGTTGCTCTAGAGAGGGGAGGGATCAGTGGTTCTACGGAGCCACCAATGTTGGAGGCGAATGGGCTTTTCAACGAAGAAAGGAAAGTGGAGGTTGAACGTTAGACAGAATAAACACTTTTGTGCTGTAAGAATAAAAACCTAGAACTGCCCCCCATTCCCTGGGTCTGACCCCTACTCAGTCTAACCCAGTGTCCTGTCTCCAATAGGGCGGGTCCAGTACCAGAGACTTCCGAGAAAGCTACAGGGCAATTCAGGAGTGATCTCTTCCCTGTTCACTCCAAGATCCTGGAAGTCAGATGTTTGGGGACACTCTGAGTGTGAGATTGTCCCCACCCCCTACTCATCCCTGCTAGTAGCCATCGATGGACCGATCTTCCATGCATTTATGTGAGATCTTTTTCTGAACCCAGTTATCCTATTGTGTTGGGCCTATGAAGAGAGGCTGGGTAGGTTGGGGCTCTTCAGCTTGAAGAAGAGACGTCTGAGACGGGGTAGGAGAGAAGTTTATAAAATCATGAGGGGGGTGGAACACGTCGACAGAGCATGCTTATTGACCCTCTCCAATAGCACTAGAACTAGGGGACACGCCATGAACTAACAGGCAGCAAATTTAAAACAAATAAAAGCAAGTCTTTTTTCACTCAATGCACAATGAAGTTGTGGAACTTGTTGCCAGAAGAGGTTGTCAAGGCCAGCAGTAGAACTGGATTTAAGAAAGGGTTGGACAAGTTTCTGGAGTATCGGTCCATTAGCAGCTCTTAGCCAAGAAGGTTTGGGGGATGTAACCTCTGACTGTTGGGGGCTGGGAGTGAACGACAGGGAATGGATCGCCCATTGTGACCTGCTGAGTACATCTTCCAAGTGACTGAGACTGGCCGCTGACGGAGACAGGATGCTGGGCTGGATGGACCATTAGTCTAAACCCAGTCTGGCACTACTTATGTTCTTATTGAACTTCACAGCATCTCCTGGCCATGGGTTCCACAGATTAATGATGTATTGTGAAGGGAAAGTGCTTCCTTCCATTTGTTTTAACCTGGTTGCTTGTTAATTTATTATTATTATTATTATTATTATTTTATTATTTTATTTTATTTTATTATTAGCAAGCATTTATATAGCACTAGCAATGTACCTGGTGCTTTACAAAGTAATGAAATAGACACGGTCCCTGCCCTAGGGCTTACAATCTGAGACGGGGTGAGGGGGAGACGAAGGAAGGGGAACAGAGAGAGAGACAAGGAGTGTAACATTCATGAGGATGCGAGGTCCCAGGTGCACGCGCTTGGCTTGGTTACATCGAGAATGATGGCTGGCTGGTCCATGTGGTGAGGATACGAGTACACAGAGCTCAGGTAACAGATTGTACTGGATGGAGGGTATCAGCAGGAGTTAGGTGAGGGGAGCGAGGAGTCGGGGAGGGCAGAGCGGAAGAGGTGGGTCTTGAGGAGGGATTTGAAGGTACGAAGGGAGGGGACGAGGTGGATGTGGGCAGGGTTCAGGTTCCACCTAGTGCAGCGATGGGGAACCCTGGGGCCTATGATGAAATGCGGCCCAGAGCTAGCCTTCCGTTCCTGGCCCTGGCCCATAGAGCCTGCTGCCGCACTGATGGGGAAGGGAGCAGAGATGAGGAAGACGCTCTAGGAGAGGGGGTGGATCCATGAGCTGGAGGCTCCTCTCCAGAGCACACACATCCCTCACTTAGAGGGACGGCCACCTCTGTCCCGCACTCGTTTTCTCTAAAAACCGGAGGCCAGGTCGGCTAGTCAGGAGAGCCTGCCTCTCCCCAAGTCCAAAGGGAAGAGTTCACTGAGCCGAGACGCGGATGAGAGTTGGCCTTGGCAAGGCTGCGCTGCAGACATTTCTGAGTCAGGCTCTGATTTACTGCCTGTGTATTTGGGGCTTTCTGGGTAATCTGTTTCAAGGGGGCATTTTTATCTAACTAATATAATACATTTCTTCTGTTACATTTCAAGATGCCACCAGAGTCCAAACAGATGTAATTAAAACTCCTAACAGCGTTGTGGTATTCCATAAATAGAAACTTCAAACCTTATTGGGTTTCTATTGATCCCCAACTTTTCAGTGAGGATTGCATTTGTTACATTAAAAATTGGCATTAAAAAAATCAATCTATTTTTCCATTTAAAAATCAAGTCCTTTTCTAATTAGCATTCTGCTCCTGGTGGGACCTTAAAGAATAAATGTCACCTTTTTGACACTTCTGTTCCTTCTTAGTCTTGACATCCCCTTTTAACCCCAGGGGATCCATTCAACACCCTTTCCTCTTTGACTATGTTCTTAGAAAAGGCATGGAGAAGTTCTTGGAGGATCAGTCTATAAAAGAGCTATTAGCCAAGTAGTTTGGATGATGTAAACTCTGACTGTCAGGAGTTGGGAGCGATCACCCATTGTGATCTGTTGTGGACTTCTCCAAAGGGACTGAGGGTATTTTCAGATGATACGGGGCCCTTTGGCCCCGTACCGGCACCACCGGCTTCGTTCCCCGCCGGGGTCACCCCGTAACGGCACAACAGATGTGCCGGGGGGATCCCGGCGGGGAAAGTGGGAGGGGCCGGGGCCGCGCGG
>QEPC01011901.1:29362134-29389450 GCA_003113815.1 Sphenodon punctatus | reverse complement strand
CCCCGTCTCTCTCTCTCTCTCACACACACGCAGACTCTTCTGCCCCCACTCTGCCACAAACACACACGCATCCACTTTTCTCCCCCCGACTCTCACTCACTCTCACAAACACACACGGCCACATCCACTTTTCTCCCCCACACTCCTACTCACTCTCTCTCACAATCACGCACGCACGCGCTGTGCTCCCCCCACTCTCTCACAAACACACACGTTTGTTCCGTTAGCAGTTCTTCCATTTGTTTTTCCAGCGCATTGCGGGGCAGCCAAAGCAGCTCCTCTCCACTCTCAGGGAGCTGGGAAAGTGGGCGCTGTGTAACTGACATGACACTGACCCGCTTCCCCGGCTCTTGGCTGGGCTCCTCCTCCCTGCGCAGCTCCCAGGAGCTACAAGGGCACGCTGGCTGGGACTCGGAGCCCAAGTGGAGGTAAAAGAAGGGGAGCAGAAGCCTCGAGGTGGCTAGTGGTGGCGGGGAGCATCAAACAGTTTGATACAGTGGAGTGAGTGGGAGGAACGGGAAGCCAGTCCCTCCCCTGCCTTCCTCCTTCTCCGGGACCACAGCTTTCCGCCCAGCTTTCCCCTCTGCCTGAGAAGCACGGGCAGTGCTGCGCATGTGTGAGCCAGCACAACCAATTTTTAAATAACTCTCTTTTGGCTGCACAAAATGCTCTGAGACTCCAGCAGCACTTGGTGCCAATCTCCGACTACAAGGCTTTGAAGTCTCAGGGCTCAACTCCTCTGGGGTGAGGAGTTATCCATGGTTCAAAATCATGAGGACGGTGTGCATTTGACCACAACCAATTAACTTTCCAGCTTTTTATTTTCTGACTCAATCTTCTTCAACCTTTCCATGTATGACGGTCCTCAAAAACAGAACCATGGATAAAATTTTCAGAACTGCAGCTGAAGCTGTTTCATCAATATCGGGGCTTCAACAGTCCCCTGTTTACAATGGAGAGTGGTTGTGCATTTAACTTCCTTACAGCTACTGCTGTAAGGAAATAGGCTTAAAGTCATAAGAGCTGCCTGTTGTACTGGGGGGTGGGGGTGGGGATGAAAATGTTCAGAAGGACCCTGTGGATAAAATATCCCTGTAGGGAAATGTCAAAAAAGGTGGAGTTTTGGAACTTTGTCATTGCCCCATGTTGTGGCTCAAAGTCTGATCCCAGTTGCCCCTCTGTAAATAAATAATGTCTTTGCCCTCCCCGGATTGACACCGATGTACAGAACCGGGCCCTTCATCAGCACTAATTACTTGTCAGCTTGAAGCTAATATGTTCAATTCCCTGAGTCCCTGATTTGTTTAAAGCCAGAAAATTACGGTGCATTTGAATACCTGATTTATTGGAGGATTTAAATCCACTCTTTTGCATAAGGATGAGAGAGAGAGAGAGAGGAGAGGTTTTCCCCCTCCACATTCATTAGCTTGGATCAGTTAATGTGTAAGGGCTCGGCTCCAGAAACGCCTACTGTTGGGGGACAGCAGGATTAATCCTAGTGGGAAGTTCTATCTCCGAGACTGGAACTGTGAGAGGCAGATTTCCAAAAGGAGTGTGTGCCCCCCCCCCCCGGCGTGCTGAGTCTGCTGGCTAGTGGGGACACAGGGGTGGGATAGTGCCAAAGCTTTTGGGAGCAGAAGGAACTTCTGGGATCATCTAGCCTGGCTTCCTGGTGTGCACCCAACTTGGTGGGGGGGCGGGGTTGGGTTCCTCTTGGGCTGAAACAGACCCACTGCTTAGAGCTGCTGGGCTATCGGGGGAAGCGAGCTGGTGTAATGTAGCGAGTGGATGACTTAGTGGCATTGTTCATATCCTATTCTGGTTTGCATTTTGCCTGACTGATCGAAATGGTGAAAATTGGAATCTGGGCCTAAATTTCAATTCCGACCTAGCATAAACGTAAGAGAACTCCCCTCCTAGCTTTGCAGGGGCCACGTATTCTAACAGAAGAGGCTTCTTCCCTGCTGGATAAAAGGCAGCATAGCACTGGCCTGCGATGGAGCCCTGGCTGAAGCCCCCTGCGTGCTCCCAGGCATCCCTGTGCTCTGCCCTTAATGGAGTCTTGCCGTACAGCTTCCGAGGAAGCTCGGGAGGGTAGACAGCGGGAGCTTCTGCCTGCATGCAGACAAACCAGTGGCTCGGACAGACGGACACACCTCCTCCTCCCTCTACTGCCATTTCTCCCACCGTTAGCCTACTCACCCAGCTTGGGCCACTGACTTTAGCGGGACTAGTCTGATTGCTTTCAGAATTCCAACTTTAATCATCATTTCTTGTTAAACCGCTCCATCCAACTCCTAGTGAAACCGGCAGAAGCCTTTCCATTGAGCTTCCGGGGAAGCGGCAGGGCCCCCCGTTGTGGGGAGCAAGGCCCTTGTCACTCACTCCTGATGCTAGAATGATTTGACTCTAAAAAGCACGACAGTTGATTTTCCTGATCAGCTGATGCTTCGCGTCGCCCAGGGATGATTTATTCCCCTCGTCAGTTTTGTTGCTGCCACTGCATGTTTTATGCCTCCCTCCTAGGTACCTGGAGCATCCCCTATGTCTGCCAGCACTTGCCTGATTAAAAGGGCTACTGAATTATGGATAGAAGGCATTCACCTGCTCTGGCAGGCGGGAGGGAAATGTCTAAGCAAAGCAATGCAGGACCCCCTCCCTCATTGCCATGGGCAGGACTTCCTCACTGACGACAACTATAAAGCCCTAATGGCTTGGCACCCAGGTATCTGCAAGACCCCCTGTAGCAGGGAGCAGTCCAGGGGGGCTGCTACCCCTTAAGAAGGGGGCTTGAGGGGGTCAGCCTGAGGGCTGAACCTGCCTAGGGGTGTGGCAGGGCCAACCCCAGAGTTGGGGAAGAGCCTGTGGGGTTAACAGACTCAGAAACCCCTAAGGCAGAATGGGCAGGGTAGTGGCCCTTTAAGGCTGGAGTGAGGAAGCCTGGCCACGCCCACTCTGCCTATATAAAAGGAGGGCTGCGTGCATGAAGAACTCAGTCTCTACCAGGAAGCAGAAGAAGTAACATCTTCCTAAAGAAGCCTTCATGGTCTATGCTGTCCAGGGGGCTGACTGCTGGGGAACCAGAGTAGGACCCAGGTATTGCAGGAGGCTGTGCCCAGGAGGGGGCCTCTAGCCTGGGGATGGCTTGGCCAGGGCCTGGGGATTGAAGGCCTGGCTGTGTGGACTTTGGGGGGTTGTTGGTGCCTGGCTCCTGAGGACTGCAGGGTGTAGGCGGATGAGCCGCCAGCCCAGGTACAGTGGACGTGAGTCCCAATAAAGGACTATAAGGAAAGACCTTCTAGACTGTGCCGATTGTGTCCTAGGAGGGGGTTCTGCCTTGGCTCAAGGCAGACACCACGTAGCAGGGGGTGAGCTAATTCCCCTGAGAGACACCCCAGTGCCCTGTGTGGCCCTGGGGGACCCCCTGCTATGCCCCCCCATCCCCTCGTGGCTTCTGGAGTCGGCCGGGAGTGACCTGCCGGTGGTGTTTTTACAGCTCAGGGCACATGGAGGGGTGTTCTCGGTGGCTGCCCTGCGACTGTGAACTCCCTCCCCTTGGAGGCTCATTTTAAGCCTGAGCCTGTTCATCTTCTGAAAATGTCAGGGCTGTAACCATGGGGAGGCCTGAGGGGGCCTGTGCCCCCCATTCAAGTCCAGTGCTCCCATTGGTTTCTCTCCTTTCTGTCTGCTTTTGCCCTCCTCCTAGTTTATTTATTTATTTATTTTTTATTATTTTTTTTATTTTTCCAAATTTATATCCCGCCCCCTCCTGCAACGCAGCTCGGGGCGGCTCACAACAGTCAGCAATAAAACATTAAAATTCATTTTAAAATATAAATATAAAATATACCATATAAAACAGGGCTAGAAAAATAATACATAAATAAATAAATGGGTGGGGGACTAAAATCATCCCTCCCCACCCTCCCTCCCAAAGGCCTGGGCAAACAGCCAGGTCTTACAGTTCCGCCGAAATGTTAAAAGGCTTGGGGCCAGGCGAGCTTCCTCCGGAAGGGAGTTCCACAGCCGCGGCCCCACCACCGAGAATGCTCGCTCCATCGTGGCCCCCCGCTTAACACGGGGGACCTCCAGGAGGGCACCCCCGGCAGACCGCAGGAGCCGTTCCGGGGCGCGAAGGGCGAGGCGGTCCCTAAGGTAAGAGGGGCCAAGGCCGTATAGGGCTTTATAGATCATTACTAGGACCTTGAACTTGGCCCGGCACACTATCGGCAGCCAGTGCAGCGCTCGGAGCACCGGTGTAATGTGCTCCCGGCGACCCGTCCCCGTAAGAAGACGGGCCGCCGCATTCTGCACCAGCTGCAGCCTCCGGGCCAAGAACAAGGGAAGCCCCACGTAGAGCGCGTTACAGTAGTCGAGCCGCGAGGTGACGAAGGCATGGATGAGGGAGGCCAGGTCCGGGCCAGAGACATACGGACGCAGCCTACGTACCAGATAAAGCTGGCGGAAGGCAGCCTTAGCGACTGCCTCCACCTGCCGCTCCAGCCGCAGGTCTGCGTCCAATATGACCCCCAGACTCCGGACCTGCTGAGCTACAGGGGGGCAAACCCCCCCAACTAGGGGGGCCACCACCCCCTTCGCCCTCCCCACCACCATCACCTCCGTCTTATCTGGGTTGAGCTTCAGTCTGCTCAGCCGCATCCAATCCGCAATTGTGCCCCTCCCCCCATTTGAGAGACCTTGGTTACGCCACTGGACATTATAAGACCTTTTTATTTGTCCATGGATAAGGCTGGGTGTGGGGGAGGGCGATAAGCGGGGGTGCATTCACTGGGGGGACTAAGGGGACTTCAGCCCCCCACTGGCCAGCTGTGGGCTGACATCACGCTTGACCCCATGTGGAGGGCTCACTCACTTGCTGCATGGGGGGCTGCGGGGGCAGCCTAGGGGCTGCAAGTACTGGTCCGGGCCCAGTCCTCTCTGGCCTGCGTGTGGGTGGCAGGTCCCCCTGCAGCCTCTGTTTGCGCCCCCCACAAGCAGTGCTGCCACTTCCCTGTGAGAAGTAGCCCCCAGTGGCTGCACACTGCAGCACCGCTTGTGGGGGGAGCAAACCGAGGCTGCAGGGGGGCCTGCCGCGCGCAGGCCAGAGAGGTGCAGTGGGGCAACCCCCAGGCTGCCCGGCTGTGTCTGGTGCCCCGCCTGGCTAGAGTAGGGCCGTCCTGGCCCTGAGGCAGCAGCAGACGGCTCGGGCGAGGAGCGGAGCCGAGGAGGAGGAGCAGCAGCCGAATCCAGCAGGTAGGCTTCCCAGCGCCCAGCTTTCATGGCCACCAGCCCCAAACCCAGTGCTCCCAGTCTTCCCCCTAATCCCAGCCCCAATAGCCAGCTCCTCTGTCTTCTCCCAATAACCAGCCCCCTGCCTTGCTCCCCAAACCTGGTCTCCCTTGCCTTCCCCCTAAACCGAGCCCCAATAACCAGCCCCCTGCCTTCCGCCATGCCTCCCCTGCCCCCCCCCCGCCCCCCAATAGCCAGCTGTTCGTCTTGTCATTCTGGAGTTTTCAAAAGACTAAAATAGTGATTCTTGTGATTGAATTGTGAGAATTTGTGCTTTCAGCTCCTGAGAGTTTGCTGCTAGTCTTGTGATAGGTGTTTTCAAAATGTTAGAAAAGTGATGCTTGTGATAAAATTGAGGTTTTCAAATCGTGAGATTTAACTGTTAGTCTTGTGATTTTAGGTGTTTTCAAAAATGCTGGAAATGTGATTGGGGGGTGGAGGGCGGCAGCAGCAAGCCTGTCAGGCAGCAATGCTGGCCCTGGGGAGGGGGCATGGTGGGAGTTGTGGGGTGGGGGCGGAGGTGGAGGGGAATGGGTGGGGGGTGGGGCTGGAGACGGGGCCTAATCTGGACGGGGCAGTGCTAACATTGGACTTCCCCCATCCCCATCCACATCACTCCTGGATCCGCCCCTGAGTAAGGAGAAGGTTTGAGAAGCAAGAGACTTTTACATGTTGTTATTGGGCTCAATCCCAAACCCCTGCATGCACGACTTGCATGTGGCTTGCACATGGGCCATAACACGCATGGGTGTGCGTGGGGTTTGCTTGCAGGATGCGCGTGCTGCTTGCCCGGCGCGTGGGATTTGGGATTGAGCCCACCGATAGGGACGGTGGAATATAAATTTAAATGAACTTGTAGTTTGAAGCAAAAAGCTGTTTCCATAACTCCTTGCAGCTTCAACGCCCAGGAGTTTGGGAAGTGGAGGGTACTTCCCACCAGGGTAGTGCGTACCCCTGTTGCTAGAGGGAGGGGGGCAGGAAAAAATGGAATCGGAAAAAATAGCGGATTTCAGTTTCTTGCCCTGCCTTTAGAATCGCTGCACGCGAGTCGCTTTGATAGTTGTATCATTGAGCCTATTTAATTATTTGAACCTATATGTCCAGCCCTTCTCCGATGCCTCCCAGGCAGAATGCATGCACTGGGGTGGGCTGGCTTGGCCCCAGAAAGCCCAGTGGGACCCAGGGGTTTATGGCTCATCTGCCTTGCAAACTGGCCCCAAGCTGTGTGTGTTGTCTCCTGGGCGTCAATGTCCTCCCCTCCACACCTCTGTGGTTTTTCACACAATGCAATTCCTCCCAAGAGTCCCTGTTGAAGAGGAACAGGCCTTCCTTGGGTGCCAAATCCCACTGTCCCTCCTTCAGGACAGGGAGAGTCCAAAAGGCCAGGATTCAAGCCTCCAGTTCCTGTTTCCTGGCTGCCTCCCAGGGAAAAGCCCTTGAGAGGCCGGAATGAATGAGAAGCAGGAGAGCGTCCGTCCCCCTTGATGCGGTTGGAATGTTGGGGGTGTGTGTGAGGGGGTGGAGCTTATTGATCAAGGGGGTGGGGCTTGCCTATCTTTGGCTGTCCGAAACGGTGGGAGGCACACAATGGGGTCTGGAGGAATGCCCGTGGGATACCCCGACATTCCGTTCCCTGGAGGGATCGCGGAGCAGGAGGAGTCTCTTCTCTAGGATCTGGCCAGATCATGGTGGGAGCTTGGAGATGGGAAGTGATCTCTTGGGGTCTGAAGCTTGCACAGCACTGACTGACCCCTGGGATCCATCACTACT
Source organism: Sphenodon punctatus (assembly GCA_003113815.1). Taxonomy (NCBI): domain Eukaryota; kingdom Metazoa; phylum Chordata; class Lepidosauria; order Sphenodontia; family Sphenodontidae; genus Sphenodon; species Sphenodon punctatus. The sequence continues at coordinate 29,382,391 of QEPC01011901.1, read as the reverse complement.
TGTTCTCCCAGGGGGGTGAACAGCCAGGAACGGAGCACAGTCTGTGCTCCTGGGGATGCATTGGGACGTCCAGCCACCCTGCCCTGCCCAGGCTCTGCACGCTTTGCTAGACTCCATCCAAGGGAGAAGCTTGCACCCTCTGCGGGGAGAGCCCCGTGTGAAGGAAGCTTTTGGATTGCAGAACAAGGGATCCTGGGCAGCGCTAAGGATTTCGCGCACCTCTTGGAATGGGTGGGGTGGTTGTGCCGCTGCCTGCTCTGAGGGAGTGTCCTGGGCAGGGCCAGCCTGAGAATTTGTTGGGCCCAGGGCAAAGATAAAACAGGGGCCCCTAATGGCCTCTCCCCCTTGGGGGGGCACTGTCCACAGGGCCCCAATGGTGGCCATGTTTGGGGCCTCACTGCAGAGGAATGGGGGCCCCTACGCCCTGCCTTGGTGAAGATGGGGGCCACTGTGGGGGGGGGGGCCCGGGGTGGTCATGCCCTGTGGTAAGGACGGCCCCAGTTGTAAGAAACACTGGGGAGAGTTCCATAACATCGGGGCAGCAACCGAGAAGCCCTCCCTGTGGGCCCTTGTCGTACAGACCAGATTGGCTGGTGGTACCCACAAGGGGGTGCTGCTGGCCGAACCTGGGGGCCGCAGTGGCGTATGGAAGGACAGGCCATCTCTCAGATGGTTTGGAGCTTTAAAGCCCCACCTATCCGCTTGAATTGTGTCTGGAAGACGCTAGGGAGCCAGTGCAGATTGTAGGACACTGGTGTCCGACCCACCCCCGAGCCGCCGCATTCTGCAGCTCCCAAACGATCCCCAAGGGGAGCCCCGGGCAGAGCGCATTGCAGGCATCCAGCCTCTGGATGATGGTGGCCAAACTGGAATCGGAAAGGAAGGGCCGCAGCCAGATGGAGTTGATGAGAAGCGCTCCTGCTCACCGGCACAACCGGATGTTCCGGGTCCAGAAACACTCCAAGGCTGCTGACCTGGGTGACCAGAGGGGGCTGGACCCTCCCCAACAACAGGGGCCCTGATCCCCTCCAAGACACAAGAGCAGCCAATCCTCATCACTGCAGTCTTATCTGGATTCCGCTTCAATCGGCTCATCCTCCTCCGGTCCCCGACAGCAGCCAGGCACCGAGGCTGCAGGGCCTGGGTCGGATGAAAGAGAGAGGTAGATCTGGGTATCGTCTGCATATTGATGACCCTTCACTCCTCCGAATGATCTCGCCCTGAGATCCGTATTGAACAAGAGGGGAGACGAGATGGAGCCCGCGGGACCCCACAGGGGAGGTCATGAGGGGACGATGAGCATCAACTATCACCGCCTGCTGGGACCGCCCCGACAGGAATGAACGGAATCCCACCCCCCTGCCGGGTGCAAGGAGACTGGGGCACCCCGCAACAGTGCAGCTGGACCGTGCGAGGCAAAGCAGAATCAGGCCTCTTATCTCTCTCTCTCTCGATTGGGATAATTGGCCGTGTCTACTGTCTCTAAAGCTACTGGGGTCAGCACTCGCTCCTCTCTCTGCCAGACCAGCGTCTGCACTTCCATCCAAACCCTCCCAAACATCCCTGGGCTAGTGGCTTTTCATAAATAGCTGTCTTGGAAACAACAGCTTTCTCTCTGCCAGACTTTCCGAGATGCATGGTCTGCTCTCTGAGCAGAGAGACGGCACCCAGCCCTCGCTCCGCTTCTGGGCTTTGTGCTGTGCCCCCCCTCCGCTTAGCAGGGATCGGCTGTGTTCTGCGGAGGGTCAGGAAGATTCAAAGCGATAAAATGCAAGGGTTGATGCCGAGCTGAGTTGATGATGAAATCCCAAGGGGAGCTTTGTCTAAATCCAATTCCTGCCGATGTAGCCACAGAGCATCTCTCTCGAATCGCTGGCGCCGAACAGCAACGTGGAGCCTTCGCCGAACAGCAGCAACTAGCCAAGCGCCCACTCAAGTAGCAAAGCTCTTACCCAGTGAGGGGGACGCTTTCCCAAAATTGGGATGTGCCTGGCTGGACCAGCAGGTCTGGTTCATGCCGAAGATGGTTTGGATGGGTACATGCTCAAGTTCAGCCTGACGCTTTGTGCTCGTGAGGTGGCCTCGCACGGCCTTTATACTGGCCTGTTAGCTCTACCTGGGTGACTATGTACGGACTGTGCTCTAAAACCGATCGAGGCTCCATGGCTGGGCTGCATTAGACCTGCTTATGCCGTGCATCGGGCCTGACCACTTAGAACCAGGGACCCATACGTTTCTCCTCCTGGCAGCAATGGGGAAAACGCAGTGAAAGCAGGTCTCTGCCTCTAGCCCCTCTGTGGAATGGCTGTTACAGCTCGAGTTCTTTGTATTACCCAGCCTGTTGGGGAATAGTTGGGCAGGTGATTTCTGAAATGGAAAATTCTGTTCCACTTGCCTTCCTCGCCTGCCACAAGACCCATTAGCCTTTGGATGAGGGTTCCCTCCTGCAGAATTGATCCAGGGGTCCGATCCAGGAACTGGAAAGGGGTCCAATAATAACTAGCTGTGGATTGCATTGGGTTCCCGGGCCGGAGCACCCCCCACCCACCCCCCCGCTATGCAGTTTGAGGGAAGCCAGCAGAACCTTTGGAGAAAGCACGTCTCCCGAACAGTCATTTTATGGCAGATAACCCAGCGGATTGGTCAAGACCAGGGTGGGCTTGGGAGGAACAGGAGACTCTGATGGTTTATGATCTAAGAGACTGTAGGGGTTTCTGGGTGGGGACTCCATTTGAGAACAGGCCTAGGACCTCTGCCGGGGCTGCTTCGCCTGGGGGTGCCAGGAAGCCCAAGTTCCTATATTCCTGGTTTAACCACCACCATGGAGGAGCCTGTGAATACACCTGGCAGGCAGACCCTCCTGTCTGAAGCTTGGGTGTTGTAATGAGGGAGTCCCGCTGCAGACAGCTAGCCTTTCCCTGGGCACAGGAGTCTGGAAAGTGTTGAGTTGGGTAGATCCTTCTCCCCATGAAGAGATCAAGTTGATCCTGGCTGCAGCTCTGTTTCACTCTAGACACCCTGGGGTTGATGCCTTGGGCCCTTCCTTTAAGCTCAGACATGTCGCTGCCCGCACGTTGCAAACTTGGAGATGAGGAAGGGCATCTTGTCTCTTTCCTGCTCCAGCCCCTGGCAAAGGAGCCTGGGGCTTGTCACTAGCAAACACCTTGTGGAGGACGCAGCGGGGGAAACTATCTCTGGGTTCTGCTGAATATCCGTCTGATGGGAAGGGATTTTGCAGCTGAGAATTTAGCACTCGGGTTCCTGTTCAGTTTAAACCTCTCTGGCGGTGCAACAGCCTGGAATGAAGAACCTACCTTCTCCTGCAGGGTTAGATTCTCAGAAGTGCCCAAGGGCTGTTGCATGTCCTTAGTCTCTATGTGCACCTACTTGCGAACCCCTGGGAAAGGGGGTGGGGTGGGTGGACTGGTAATCTGCTCCTCCTCCTCCCTTGCCCCTGCAACGTCTCGGCTTCATGAATGTATCCCCCTCTTCCTCCCTGTGTTACCCCTCCTCTTGCCCAGTCTAGAATGTAAGCCCCTTGGGGCAGGGATCAGACTGTTGAGCCTCAGGCACATTCTTAGCACTAGGTACGTTATCCCTGGCCAGCGGCATGGGTTAAGGTGCCGGATCCTCGGAAGGCATGGGAGCTTCTCAATCCCCTGCCCCCAGGGCTGGCCTTAGTGGAAGCGGGGCCCTGGGCGGGGAAAGAATGTGCCTTCCCCCCCCTCCACTAACTTAAGGTGCCACCGGTGGTGAAGATGCCGGCAGCCGCCAGGCCTAGGGGTGCTCCCTGGCTCAGGGGGTCACTCCCCAAGCGGCCGTTCGGATCACCTACCTGATCCGCTGTCGCCGCTCTCGTCCGTCGCTCCTCTTCCTGGGCCGCCACTGCTGCCAACTCCAGCCGGAGGCAGCCTGGGCCCTGACCAGGCTGTGGAGGGGGTCAGCGGCGTGAGGGAGAGGCGGGGCCTCTGCTTTTCCCTCCCTTCCGCCGGAAGTGAGGGAGAAGGGAGAGGCCCTGCCTCTCCCTCACGTCGCGATGCTGCTTGGCCGGGCCCCCTCTGCTGCCTGTCAGAGGCGCGAGCCAGCTCCTGAGGGCCCTGCGCTCAGGGCCGGCCTTACCGTGGGGTTCGGACTGGGAGCTAGGAGCAGGGCCCTGGGCGGCTGCCCCTAACCGCCCCGCGGTAAGGCTGGCTCTGCCTGCCTGCCTCTTTAGCTCAGACTGTTGATGTCTGCTTTCCGCTGCGGAGCTCTCTCTCTCTCTCTCAGCCATGATGGCAGCTGTCATGTGCAGTTCTGAAAATCAGCCATCTCTTCAGCTGACCTGGTTTGAGGCTTGACTGCACAGGAGAGACTCTGTTCAAATGCTAAATACTTGGAGGAGCCTCTTCTGAATGGAATTAGGACCGTGTTCAGCCTGACTTGCTTTAAGCACTTGGCTGGCCTCCTATTAGAGGCTTTGATGAGGTGACGGCTTTACAGTCGGCTAGCAGGCCGTGGTGGGCAGAATTCTAATCGCTTTCAATACGTCGTCCTACGAAGCCTCTGACCTTGCGCAAGGAGGTGCTGACGAGGGCGATGCCAGAAGCACTTGACTTGGATGATTCCAGCTTTTCAGTGGAATAACCCGAAAACATTTGCAAACAGCGGCCGGATCTCCTTAATTCATTAGCAAGATTATAATACTTAAGTCTAAAGGAAACACGTGTTGTTTCTTCTTCCTGGGCAGGCATCCAGTAACAAAACAAACGGATCATAGTTTTAATGATGACATTGCCTTCTTGGAAAGTCTCCTGGATCTGTGCAAAAACTCTTGGGTCAGGATACGATGTGACCTACATTGGGCTAGTTCTGATCACTATACTTAACCCTAATTACACGGCTCGGCGAGCATTGTGTCGCAGATAGAAACCCCATTTAAATCAACTTTTCAATAAATGGTTTCAAGAGCCCCAGAACTCTGCCATCTTCTCCGGGTGAGGTGAGATGACTAGAAGGTTTACCGAGCTGGACAATTCCTGCTTAGTGTCTTGGCCTAACTGGACAGGATGACAATAACAAACTGCACTTTAAAAATGTCAATCTCACCCTATTGGGATTTGGATCCCTCTCGAAAAAGCATGTTGTAGCTAAGTAGAAGTTAGCAGGCTTGATATGGGAGGATCTGGAGGGAATCCAGTGGCTTGTACTAGAGTGTATGTCAGACTAGATGACCTCGATAGACATTAAAAGCGATGGCTATGTGAGTTGGGATCCGCTGCTGCTGTTACCAGGAGAATGCACTGGCCAATGCTGGCAATTCTGCAGCTAGTCCTTGGCAGGCCAGGTTCTCCACTGGCATCCCAGAATATAATGTTGGCGTTGTAAAGGGACCGCAAGGTGACCTAGCTGAGGGCCGGGCATTCCGGTGTCGGCGTAATAAAAATAAACTCAAAAGTCCTGTGTGTTTCAGATACAGGAGCCAAACACTAGAGCTGTGCATTCAGGTTCTGAGCGAACACAAAATTTCCCAGGAAACGTGGTATCCAAGGTCTCAAACTGGACCCCAGAAATTGCAGCGCATCTCCACCTTGGAGCCGGGCTGCTTGGACTCCTTTCCTTATTGGCCTGTCAAAATGGCAGAGTCTCGCTGCCCTTCTGTGCCAAAGCAATCTCTATGCAGGGAGCTGTCTCCACTGCGATTTCCACATTGGCAGCTCTAGGGGAAAAGCAGTGAACATGGGGAGAGATACAAAGACCACACAAATACTTGACCTCGTGCACAGCCGTAATCTAGCCCAGAGCCCTGCTCGGATGCAAGATGGCTACAGCTACAACATCCCCGGCAGCCTTTGGCCCCAGTGCAAGACCTGCAACACGAATGTTTCACAAGTGTTCCCTTAAAGAAATGTGCCTGGGTGGCCACCCTAGATGATGCTCCCCCCCCGAGCCAGCCCCTGGGTGCCCTTCCTGCAGTCAGATACGGCCCCAAGGGCTCCAGGAAGCCATCACCGCAACCAGAACTGGCTCCTGAGGAGCAGCTAGGCCCCGAGCACTGGCTCTGGCAAGACACTGCCACTGCTGGGGCCTATTCCTCACTGCAGGAGGCTGGGATTCCTGGGTTAGAGGACAGGTCAGATGGGCAGCCCAGGTGCGGCTGCCTATCTAGTTTGGCCCATCCAACGATTTTAAGTTGAGTGCCCCGGTCCTGAAGTGATCTGTACTAGGCTGCTTTGAGAGGCGCGTGCCGGTGGCTGATGTCCTAGGAGCCTTTAGCGAAAGGGCTGCCCGCTGGCTGTTGCTGTTCTGCGTTTGCAGCTCGGCGAATGTCTCTCGGAGAGTGTTCTGCTTTTCCTTTTATTGCTCAGCTAATATGGCCTGATGGGTTTCCAAATCCCTCCGTTCAGTCAGGCGTGACTTCATGGGCAAAGCTGCCATGGGCAGCACTCTGTCCTTGTGTTCACACCTGACCAGGCTTTGTCAGCTGTCTACGGGTGGGAGTCGAGCAGCTGGAATTTCATCCTAGCCCTCGGGCTGCCTGAGCGGCTCCGCTGGCGGAATGGTGAGCAGTTCATTAGTGCCCTAAGTGGGCAGTGGGTGGGAGACTCTGGCAGGGACACCTGCTGAGTGATGGGGAAGAGTACATGCGTGTGTGTTCGTTCAGGGGTGGGTAGACATTGAGCAATTCAGAACCAAAGGGATTGAAATTTGAATTACAAAAAGTGAATTGGCTCAGAGCCGGTTGCAGCACAGCAGCAGGTCTGAACCGAAGTGGGGCTGACGAGATCCTCTCCAGCTCCTGTATCTGAAACCTGCGAATTCGGGTTCTGAGCTAACACACAATTTCCTGGGACAATGGGGTATCTGAGGTCTCAAGCGGGACCCTTTAGCAGCCTGATTGGAGTCCTTAGTTACTAGCAGGATCTGGGGGGTGTTCTCTGAGGTTTGGAACTGGCTTTGGATTTGGCCGACCAATAGAACTGGTTTAATTTTTCAAGCTAGTCAATTGCAGACCCCTAATCTGTGTCCTCGGTGAAGGCCGGACACACGAGACAGCCATGCTCTGCCTCTCGTCCCTTCAATGCCATTCTCCTTGGCCTGGCTTTTTTTTTAAATGTCCTCAGCTCTGTAATGAAGGGAAGCCTTGCTCTGAACATACTGCGATGAGTGACCATTGTGCCCCATAAATTGGAGTCAGCTGCTCTCTCTCTGAACTCTCGCGCTGCAGCAAGCGATGCACATAGAGTTTCTAGTGGGAGAGGTTGTTCAGATACTGCTGTAACCGGGGACATAGGAACTCCTAAGGCAACGGGAAGTTATGAATGATGTAATGTCACACGCTTGTGATTATTGGAAATCTTCTACAATTATGGGAAAAAGCAGGATTCTCTTAATTCCGATATGTTCACCATTTGTGTTGTGTTAATCTGTGTGAAACGCTGAGTATGAAGGAGGAATAATCTGGATCGGAACTATAATGGAAAAAGTTATAAAACCTAATGTTACATTGCTAAGGATGTTAAAGACCTGAGAAGCCCTAAGGCAGATGGAATCAATCAGATGAATTTACATCGGGGGTGAAGAACCTTGTTCCTCCCTGGGGCCACTTTGGAAATTAATCCAAGTTCCGAGGCTTGCAGAAAAGTTGGGGGCAGGGGTTGACGCAGGAAGAGAAGGATTTAAATCCTGGTTCTGTCCCCTCTCCTTGTGGGCATGCCCTCATCTCTGCTTCCTTCTCCTAAACTCCGTCTTTCAGGGCTTGGGCGTAGGAACCGGATACAGGGACCAGATCCAGGAACTGGGAAGGGACTACATTGAAGATGGGCTGCAGGACACATTTGGCCCTGAGACTGGAGGTTCCCCACCACTGATCAAACCCATGGTGCGTTTCAGCCTGTGGAACAATGGGAGGACACAGCCCAGGAGACAAAAGTTGTCGATCAACAACAGCTACCCAGGAAGTACACGCAAGACCCTCTTGAGAGAGGAGCAGGATGGGGTTTTATCCACAGGTAAAGGTTTGAACACACAAGCCAAGCTCAGATCGACCCTGGGCTGAGCCAAGACTTGGCCTATAGAAACCAAGACCCAAAGGGACCTTGTTTGCTCTTTAACGCCTGCAATGAGAAGCCCAGCTGGCAGAGCTATCACGTGGGCTGTGATGAACTAGAGGCATGGCTGAAGCATTCAGCATGCATGGCTTTAACCTTTTTTTCTTTTCTGTATCGACTCTCCATATCTCTGAGCTGTTTGCTTTCCCTTTTGACTTTATAACACGGCCTAGTTCCTTTTTGTAAAGCTTTCTTTTATGTTAAGGTTGGGGTGTTGGCTGCAGCTGGCAACAGAAGTCTGTACTGCCCCCCTGATGGATGGAGGTGAGCCTCCCAACTGAATTTTCTGTGGTCATGGGATTCCCCCAAATTACTGATGGCTGAAACGTTTGTACTCGTAGACCTGGCTCCATGTGTTTGGCCTGGTGCACGCTCTTGCAGGAGTGAGCTGGAGAGCGCTGGGTGTAAGAGCAGTGGCTTGGAATGCTTACAAGGGGGGAAACAGAAGTTCTGGCTGGGTTTAGGGATGCGCCGGGACCCTGGGCCCCCCACACACACGGGTGCCCAAGCCGAGGGGTGATTCTTCCAAGGATCTGTAGTAAAAGTGCATGGGGTAAAACCTTCCTCTCTGCAAGCCAGAGCCAAACTCCGATCGTCTTGTGTGGGGTCAGGTTTTTCCCTGAGTGGGTGACAATGGGTGTCTTTACACACACTTCTTCTGCATGTTTGCGGTTACATACTGAACTTTCTGTGTCTCTAAATCACTCACCCAGATCATAAACATCCGGTTCTTTTGAACTTCTGCGTAGAACTTTTGTGTGTCAAAAGTTCTCCTGGTAAACTGCTTTGCTCCAGGCAGCTGTGGTCACTTGGTTTCCATGGCAGCCATTCACGTCTACAGCTGCGGCTACTTTAGGCTGCCTCAAGGCTGTGTGTGTGAAGAATGCATCCGGAACTTACTTGTGGGCTTGTAAACCCAGAAGACTGAGAGACCAACACTTTAAGGTGGGTGTAGAAATGCCCACTGTGTATTCCACTGAGCTATTTGGCTTGAATTGTTGTGGGGTAAAACCGTGGCATATGGCTGCCCCAACAGAAAGTGCTGGAAGAGAGCGACTTCTCCAGCTGCAGGTGCCTGCCCTCCAGAACTTGACAACCAAACCAATTAGTGGTGCTGATTAGAGGACATTGATCCACTCTCCGGAGTGACTTGGCCGGCTGTGCTGGCTGCTATGTCATCGCACAGTACACGGCTCTCCCTCTTTATCCAAAGCCTCTTGCTGCATTCGGCTTCCTGGGCTGCAAGCTCTGGCTCGGGCTGAGCATGGGGGTGGGCTCTGCTTGCACCTGCCTCTTCACTGTTCCCGCGCTCCCTCCTCCACGATACCTCTTTGCCAGAATCTGTGCACCTCGGCGCGGACTCTACAGTGCAGACAGCTGCGGGTGAGGGGATTGGCCTGATGGTGCAACCTTGGGTTCCAAGTTAAATGTTCTGGATTAAGCACACGTTGCCCCCACTGTGTCCTGTGACCGAGTGTCGGGGCCCTGCAGCATACCTCTTGGGGGTCGTGGGTGGGGGTGTTACAGCCCTGGTGTATGGGCAGGTGCCTGGGACAGTGTAGAGGCCCCTTCTGGCCCCTCGGGTCCCCCAGGGGAAATCCCCGGGCGGCGCGGGCAGGGCGCTGGGGTCGGCGGGGATGGAGGATAGCAGCCAGGAAGACCCTGGCAGTGACACTAATGGTGCCGGGCGCATGCACACTTGGTTGGAACCTCTGTGGCGCTCAGCGCCTGCGTCAATGTGCATTGCAGCAGGGCAGGGCCTGGAACATAAAAAGAGGAAGTTCCTGCTGGTAATCGGTGCTTGTCCTGGGAAACTGGCCTTGCTGTGTTGGAGCTGTATAACTCAATGTAGTAGGAGTATAGTGTGTGTGTTTGGGGCCTCTGGCAACAAAGAATATAGCCAGAAGGGTTTATGTTCCTAGTATTTTGTTGTGCTTGCTTACTGAGCCTTCCCCACTGCCCTTCTGTAGGTTGTGGCAGTACCTGTGTCCTGATCTTACCCCTGTGGGTCCTTAACCCCCTACGGATCCCTGGCACGGTGGTAATTTCCTACCTGGTGGGTCTTGTGGCTCCCGGCCTGGTTACCTGCACCCTATGATGATCACAGCAAGAGCCTTTTAACGGATCAAAGCCACTCGACAATCCTGAAGGTTTGTTTCCAGCCAGAGTCATGCGCAAGACGCCGAAGGGTGAGTCCTCCTTTCTATTTGTTCCCATCGTTCTTCCCAACCCTCACACCGAGCTTCCTCAGACAATCACACAAAAAGGTGGGAGAAGGGATTTCTGTAGGCTAAGTGCCTCCACCTGGGGTGCAGACAGGGCTATGGTGTCCCTGCAGCGGAAAAAGGGGTGGTCTTGTTCCCCCTCTGCACAACCTGGGGGGGGAGGCCCAGTGATGGGAATGTAGAATACCAGCTCAGAGAAAATCCCCCCCCCCCCATTGGAGACCTACACACATGGAGCAGGTTACCAAGATGCACAAACAGGTTGGTTATAATGTAAGATAAGCCTAATAAGGCAGTGACTATTTCTCTCAATTACCGCTCCCCGAACAGACCCTCTGGGCCCCAACCCTCCCCTACAACACTACGCTGGGCTAGTCGGAGTATAAGTTGGGGCCACCAAAGGGCACCTGGCCAAGGTGTAATCTAGCTGGATTTGGAGGCAGGGCAACCCCTCAGGCTGAGGGGCTCCTCCTCGCTGGTCTGGGCTGCCTGAATGGCTACTCCCTCAGCCAGCCGACCACCCCCACCGTCTTTCCCCCGCCAGCTGTCCTCCCACGCCGTCTTCCCTGGCCAGCCGACCTGCCCCGCCAGCTGTCCTCCCACGCCGTCCCTCTGGTATCTGGGGTTTGGAATCCTCAGCCACTCTGTCCTCCCCTCTGGTCCCCGTCAGCCGATTTGCTGACCGAGTGTCCTTTCCTTCTCGGCTCCGGTCAGTCGTCTTCCCCCGAATCCTCCTCCCTCCTTCCCTCTTTCTCTCTCCCTATTGGCTCCCAGATTTTCCTATCCCCCTCCCTAGCCAGAGCCCTGGTAACAGTTCTAGATTTCCCTCCACCCGGCTGTCAATCACTCCCTGGTGTCCTGCCCTACTTCCCCTGCACTTTGCAAACCCTCTGCACATAGCTCCGTTGCTCTCTACTGCCCCCCCTAGTGGCCGTCTCCCAGGGGAGGGGGGGGGGGCTACACTTGTATCTGGTTAATTTAGCTAGTAAAAACTATAAATCTTGTTTTCTCTAATTAAGAGCGTCTGGTGTGTGTGCTGTGACCCAAAACGCTTCCCAAGTTTGGCTTGCACTGGGAAGCAGTCCCTAGTAAGGAGCATGGGAGTCCCTAGTAGGGATGCCAAAACAACTGGTCAGATAACCAAATCCTGCCATCTAGACTGGAACAATATTCCACCAAAAAGGATGTGCCAGACAGGGTCCCATCCAGCCCAGCATCCTGTCTCCGACACGATCACGGTCCGTGCCAGACTGGCTCAGACCAATGGTCCATCCAGCCCAGCATCCTGTCTCCGACAGTGGCCAATCTGTCGCTTCGGAGAAGTCCCCAACCGGTCACTATGGAGCGATCCATTCCCTGTTGCTCACTCCCAGCCCCCGACAGTCAGGGGATCCGTTCCCCGCCCCCCCCCAAGCCACTTGTCTAATAGCTGTTAATGGAGTTCTCTCTCACATCAGATTATAAAATACGGCAGCAGAAGCTTGTTTGAAGGAGCCCTGCTTTGAAGACCCCTCCGCTGTACCGAGGGTTGGGCAGGAGCTCCAAGCAGAGCATCTGACACGCTTGCTGGATGCAAAACATCCCAGGCTGTTAGCTTTGTTCAGCCTGGCAGGAGGCACATTGATGAACTCCAGGCTCAGCTCTCCTTGCAGCCGGGTTCAGGCAGAGACCAAAGAGTTAAGAGCAGATCTTGAACCGTAATTTTTATTCAGGAACATCCCCCCCCCCCCCAATACTCATCTCCTCCTCCTCCCCCCCCAAGTAGCCAGGAAGCTCTCTGACCAGCTTTTAATTAACAAGAGTTAATAAGTCCATCCCATTCCCCCTCCCCCCGCCCTCTCTGGATGAATGCCCGGATCCCTGTGACTCTGGACACTGTTTGGTGGCAAGAGCAAGAGAGAAACTCCCCAGCCTTCTACATCCGGGCTGCAGGGTTTATGTGCCCTGTCCTGGAGCAGCAGCGACAGGGTTAAAAGTGGGGGCTGCTTGCTTGTAAGGGTGGGGCAGGTTGACTTTGCAGCGAGGAGCGTAAATGGCCCTGGGTGCAAAACCGCAAACCTGGAGGGTGAAAGGTGACGCAGACCCTTTTAAAATGGGGGTGGGGTGGGTGGCAGGTGGCGTGCCGCTGTGGGGGGAGGGTTACCTGCGGAGGCAGGAGGGGCCAGGTGTTAGTAATGCTGCAGGGAATGGGATGCAGGTCCTCGCAGCCCTCGGGGGCAGAGACAGCACCCCCAACCCCTAGCCTGCTGTCCTAGGACTGATTTCCAAACCCCCTCCCCACCTGCAGGAAACCTTACCTCTTCTCTGGAAAGCCTGCTTTGCTCTTTTTTGGGACCGCTGCATTTTAGGCTGCAAGTCCCTTGCATGGTTTGTCGAGCAATTCCCTTCCTTCCACTAGGCTGGAGCTGGAATTCTTCCAGCATTTCTGCCCCAGGGGAGTCAGAGAAGGACAACGCATGGGCCGGAAGCTATTGTGACTAGTGGGTGGGCTCACATCGCCCGGACTGTTTGGCAAAAAGTTTCCAACATGTGAAGCATTTCCTAGCCCAGATGGCTATTTTCATCCCCAAAAGTGAAAGTGTGGAAACTTTTTTGACAAAATGAAAAGCTTCTGCCAACCCAAAGTCTCTGTTCCGAGTACCCCATTCTGTGGCGTGCATCCTGGGAGATGTAGTTCACCGAGGAACATGGCAGTTCCCCTAGGCTGCTAGGTACACATGAGCAGGGCATCCAAAACCAATGTTTGTTTGCTGTAGAAAAAGCTAATGGCAAGCGCGTCTTCACAGTCATGAAGGCCCTGCAGGACAAGCTCCTTGAAAGAGAGACCAATACTGAGGAGGGTGGGAACCGCAACTATGCTCACCTGCAGGCAACGTTCTTGTGGGGAAATGGGGAGAAGGGAAAGGGCACTCCGGGTCCGGGGTAAGGGGGTCCCCAGGAGAACACACACCCACTCTCTCGAGCAACTGAAGGCAGCAAGGCTTTGGTGGGAAAACAAGCCCTCAGGTTGGAATGGGGCTACCAGGATGGTGAGTCCCCAGCCTGTATCATCATTGGGCACCGGGGCAATCACAGGCCTTAATCGCTGCAACCTGCTCGCAGCCACACGGGGGTACGGAAAGGGGCTGGAGGCGTGAGACACTTGAGGGCAGGGGAGTGTGGAGGGCCCAGGGAGGGGGAAAGGGAGGATAGGGCTCTTGCTCGGGGGAGACACCCAGGCACCCGTGCTCCCCCCGACACTCCTGGGCAACGCACTCACCTCTAGAATCCTGTAGCTGCAAGTACTCGCCCACGCAGCCACACACACTCCTCTCACTCAGTCCAGTCACACAAGGTAAGGTCACTAGGTACACGATCAATAGCACACGACACAAGTAGGGGGCCAGTCTCACGGGCACACCAGGCTCCGATCCCCAGCAGTGTCTGTGCTGGCAGCAGCCTTTTATACTGTTCCCCCAGGGCGTTGCTGAAGCCGCGCTGAGCGGCGCAAGGGAGGGGGCTTGACTGGTTCCGGCCCGGCCTGCGTCTTTGCCCCGCCCCCTGGATGTCGGCGTGCCGGCGGGGAGGCGTGGCTTTTGGGGGGCCTTGTTGCGGGGACTGGTGCTGGCGGGGTGTGGCGGCTGCGGCCCCTGGGCCCCTGCCTCCTTACAGTTCTTAACTAAGCGAGGGGCTTCTGCTCCTCGTGAGCCGGGGCCCAGAGGGCAAGGAGAGACAAACAGGCCAAGCCGGAACATGACAAATGTGGCTATGGGCCAGCCGCATGGGGAGGAGGGCACCAATGGTGCAGACCCCTGTCAGGCTTCTAGGGTCAGGGTTCCCCCGGTGGCCACAGCGGATGTGACCACAGAGGGGCCCATCTCTGCTGCTGTATTGCAGAAGGCTGATGCTCCCACGGCTAGGTGGGATGGTTCTGTGAGGGTGGATGGGTTGCAGGCCATGGAAAAAGTTATCCCAGTAGATACATCTAATAAACACTCCTCTCCGTCCTTGATATTACCTGCCACAGGGACCGGATTGACTACAGAATCCCTGGGACAGCACTCACTCCAGTTACAAACTTAGAATTTGATCATGGAATGTTGCCGGCTGGTTCTGGCTGCTACATGGGGACGTGCAGGCTTTACGTACCTTTGACATTCTTTGTATCCAGGAATCCTGACTTGTGGATATCTCCTCTCTTCTTCTCTGATTTTCAGATCTGGCATTGTCCAGCCACTAGGGAGGCCAAGTTTGGTCGGGCCTCTGGCGGATTCTTAACTTTTCAGGGCAAATTATTGCCCAAGGCTCCAAGCAATGTCCTCGCAATACTTTTTTCATTTGATATTAATTGTAAGCTTTTGATTCTGAACATCTATACCCCTCCTAGTTTGATGGGGCCTTCTGGACCCTATTAGAAGATTTTATTGTTTCTCTTGAAATTGATTCTCTTGGACAGCTGATTATTTTAGCTGGTGAGTTTAATTCCAGAACTGGTAATAGTCTGTTTAGACAAGCTGAAATATTGGGCATTGAAGATTCAGATGAGTTTCTCCACCCCCACCCCCCGCCGATCTAAGGATAGCAAGCTGAACCCCAACGGGGGGCATTTTCTTAAATTCCTTTTTGCGGGTGGTTGGAAAATTCTAAATGGAAGGGCTGCTTTAGATCCTGATGGCCAATTTACTTTATATCTGCATCCAGGATTCGTTTTTGGACTCCTGCCTGGACTTCCAGGTCTTGGCTGAAGGTTTTAGCGATCATTTACCGATCGCTATGACTTATGTCCCCCCTTTTGGGATCTAATCTAGTTAGTGAGCCTCTTCCCTGCCCTTCTGGGGATCCTCTTTCTGCTACCCCACTTAGGATTCGTTGGTCTGCTGCGGCGGACGAGAACTGTTTATCCTCAGGACATCTTTGTTGAATCAAAGCAGGCTTTTCTTGCTCCGTCTTTGACTTACTCCGCGATGGTTTATTTGCCAAACTCTTAGGACAGTTTGGGGGAAAGCCCTAGCCGTTAGAAAGTTGGCCGGTTGTGGTGCTGCAGCCTTTACACCCTCTCCGAAGTGGTTTGACGAGGACTGTTTTAGGCAAAGGGCTTGCCTCCGGAGAAGAGCCAAGGCATTCCAGCTAGACAGTAGCAAAATTTTTGCCACTCAGTATGTTAAGGAGAAGCATATTTATAAAAATACGATTAAAGATAAAAAGAAACTCTTTCAATAAAATGCTTGGAAACGTCTACATCTGGCAGTTAAGAAAGGGGATCTGGCCCAATTTTGGGCTCTGGTAAAGAAGGGGTTTAAACACCCTTCAAGCAACGTCTGCACGGACCTCGGGTTATAGCGATCTTATTTTACAGGTATCCTTAATCAAATGCCTGATATTGCCATCTTAAACCGTGAACTACTCGCGAGTAGCCCGCGCTGGCCTCCTGTGGAGACTGTTAGATCTCTTGGTTAATTTGAAGGCCAAGAAAGCCCCTGGGCTAGATGGCAGCCTGGTGGAGCTTTTTAAGCATAATTTGGATTGGTGGCTTTCTATTCTTGCTAAACTGTTTAGCACTATAAATAATTGTGGTATAATACCAGCGGGTTGGAATGCCAGTATTATAAAAAGGGTAATAGTTCTGGGGTAAATTCCTATCACCCTATGAATTTGCTATGCGTGGTGGCTAAAATCTACACCAGGTATTTCTTAGCCAAATTAGAGGATTGGGCCACTGAGGAGCAGGCCGGCTTTAGAGCTGGATGTTCGACGATAGATCACTGCTTCACTTGGAGACATGGTCTGGAAAAATAGCTGACATTCCTGGACTTGCGATCTGCTTTTGCCCTCGTAAATAGAAACATTCTCTGGGAACGACTATATCAGACCAACATGGACCAGAGAGTGTTGTTTTTGGTGCATGCCTTATACGGGCAAACTGTACTTAGAATCGGGGCAGGGAGCAATGGTCAGACCTCAAACCCAATCTCCGTCTCTAAAGGGGTTAAACATGGTTGCGTGCTCACCCCTTTTTAAATTTAATTTCTTTATTTAAATTCTTGTCCCTTCTCTCACCCTTCCACGCCTTCCCTGCTCCCCTAAGCGCCTTCGTCCCTTCTCACTTGCTGCCCCCCACGCCTGGAACTCCCTCCCTGTCCACATCCGCCTTGCCCCCTCCCTTCATACCTTCAAATCTCTCCTTAAAACTCACCTCTTTCGCTCTGCTCTGTCTGACTCTTTATCCTGCTGAGCCACTATTCCTATACCTACGATCGGTTTACCCTTATCCTTGCAACATGGACCTGCCTGCTGTCATTCTCATCGTAACCAAGCCAAGTACGTGCACTTGAGACCTCGCATCTTCATGAATGTTAGACCCCTTGTCTCTCCCTCTGTTCCCCTTCCTAAGTCTCTCCCCCAGCTCCTGTCTCTCAGATTGTAAGCCCTAGGGGCAGGGACCGTGTCTATTTTATTACTTTAAAATGCCTGGTACACTGCTGGTGCTATATAAATGGATGATGATGATAATAATAATAATAATAATAACAACGGGATTGTGGCTGCCTTGAGGGTGGACTCTTTCCTCCCAGCTAAGATTGGGTCTTGACCAATATCCATCCTCTTATACGCGGATGATACGGTGCTTGTTTCATCCTCCCATCCTGGGGATGCGTAGGATGCTTGTGGCTGCTGGGCAATTTTGCAAACAGTCGTATCTGTCAATTAATGATGAGAAATCTAAAGTTGTGGCCGTGAGTAGGCGCTGCACTAATTACAGTTGGCTGCTTGATGGGACAAGGCTGCAGCAGGTACCGTCGTATCGATATTTAGGGCTGCTTTTTAATTCTTCTGCTTCCTGGAAATCCCCTATTGAGGCCGCCAGGCTAACAATGCGACCAGTAGCGCTAGCCCTTTGAAGGTTTTGGAGACTTCATGGGGGACGCTCTATTCCACCAGCATTAAAACCTTTTGACTCAAAATCTAAGCCTTGTGCTTTGTTTGGTGCAGAAGTATGGGGCCATTTTGCTCCTGTTACCTTTGAGTCTCTGCAAAACTGTTGAGAGTTCTTTTGGGGGTCCCTAAGGGTGCTCCAGCTTGCCTTTTACGTCTTGAAACCGCAACTAGATTGCTGAGAACTAAGTTGCTCACTAACCCTCCGCTCTCTTGGTTAAGAGCGGGTGATATGACGGAGGATAGACTTCAGCACTTGTGCCTCAAGGAAGCCAACACTTGGTCCGCCCCTAGGTTATGGTGAAGTAGAGTTCAACTTCTGACCCATTTACAGGATTTAGGATTAATGCCAGATAGGCTCAAGGCCCTTCCAATTAATAAAAGCAGGCTGGTCATTGGGAAGCAGCTGGAGGCTCAAGCCATACAGTGGGATCTTGGGGCAATTCAGGTGCTTAGATGTGACCCTTTCTACAAACTGTTTAAATGCTCCTCAGGCTGAGACTCCTCTAAAGCTGGTAGATGATCCCAAGCTCTGCAGGGTGCTGACATTATTACGATTCAACCTTCTCCATACAAAGGTGTTACAAGGGAGACGCGATGGTACTCCTTATGGAGACAGGATTTGTCCCTGTAATTCTGGTCAAATCGAGGACTTATTGCCTTTATTATTTACCTGTACTCTCCCCTCGCATTGGAAGGAATTCTACCTTGCTCCCTGGCTTGCTGGACCCCTTATTCTTGTATGCGGACCAATATCCCAGAGATGCGGCATAATCTTGCTAAACTGACGTTCCAGCTTTAGTAAACTTTGAGCCTATTGATTGGGATGATTCTGTCGTTCTGGCTCCTGGGGGTATTAATATTGATATTGATTGTTATAACAGGCTCAAATTGGATTGGTTACAACAAGCCCTCGATTGGCCTAACTTTTGCTAGCTTAGTAGGCTCTGATATTGGCTGAGTGTTTCACTCTTTACTTAGTCGTTAGCCCTTGTATAGGTTTACTGACGGCGATGGTCTTATGAATGTTTAGCTATTTTGTACTCGCTGACTCTCTCAATTTGTTATTACCTGTTTTATTTTCTTTTAAATGTTTTTTTGTGTGCAATGCCCTGTGGTCACACCACTAAAATTACCTTACCTTACCAGTCATTAAGGAAACGATTGAATGACACTTTCCTGATAACCTTCTCCCTTCCCCTAATAAAAAAGAGCATTTTCCATCAAGAGAAGTTTTATCAGAAATTTCCTGGCCAGTTCTAAAAATAACCCGTACGCCCACCCTGAGACATGCCCCAAACTCTGTCTGCATTTCCTCTCCTGTCAAGACGTCCTTCCTTCTCCGCTCCCCCGGCCTGGCTTGACAAGCCGCACTGAACTGTCACATCAAGGCGAGTTGGACGTACTAAGAGCAGAGGCGAGAAACGCCACCCAGTTTGATGGAGAGCGTCGCGACAGATTAGGTTAGGAGAAGCAAAGAAGAGCAAAACCTACTTCTCCAGGAACAGCTGCTCATTCTAATTAGGGACACATTATTTACTCATCTGTTGTGTTTGCAATTTAAGAGAATGAAAGTGGGGAACCAAGTAACAGTTTTCTTCTGAAACACATGCAGGGAGACACCCGCATCAAGCAGTTTTTTGGCAAAATCTCTGGCATTTATTTTAGCGACCGTCTCGAGCTGTTATTTAAAAAGACTGGCAAACTGTCCGACTCTTTTATAAACAAAAACCTTAAGACGGGGCGCTGTCTTCACTTGTCTCTCAGCAGGGTAACATGCTGCAGGAGCCAGGCCCCGGAGCCTCCCAGCAAAGCATTTCAAGGATTCTTCCATAACAAGGAGACACAACTCCAACAGAATGGAGGGCACCGAGTTAGTGAGGATACAAAGAGCCCGCGCCTGTGGCCTTCTGCCCCCGGGGGGCTGTCCAGCTTCAAGCCAGAGTCCCACCTGCTGCCTCAAGGAGTTCTGACCCAAACGTCTCTGGAGCTGCAGCTTGGTTCCCCATGTGCGTCTGAGGGAAACCCCACCTTGGCCCTCGGCGTCCTCCAGGACCGGAGCCCTCTAAGTGGCCTTCCCAACAGGAGGATCCCTCTTCTCCCAAGAGCTGCCACCTCCTCCTCTGGCACCTCTGGCCCTTCTTACGCGAGATGGACCCACACATGCATACGCAGATCTGCCATGCGTGGATGTCGCCATGTGACGGCCGCAGTGGGGGAGCGGGGGGGGGTGCGCATTCCCACAACCGCCTGGCCCCACCCTCCACACCTTCAACACCTGCCTTAAACCCCACCTCTTCCGCTCTGCCCTTCCGAACTCCTGCTGATCATCCCCCACCCAGGATTATCCCCCACCTGTTATCTGCAAACTCCCAATTTACTGTAACCAAGCCAAGAACGTGTGCCTGAGTTCCCACATCCTCGTGAACGTCGCATCCCTTGTCTCTCCCTCTGTTCCCCTTCCCTGTCTCCCCTTCCCCTGTCTTTAGATTGTGAGCTCTCGGGCAGGGACCGTGTCTATTTTATTCTCTGTAAAGCACCAGGGACATTGCTGGCGCTGTATATAAATGCTAATAATAATAATAATTCATAATAATGTAGATGGAGCAAGTGGCTGCTCGGGGTTGTGTATGCTGTCTCTGTCCCTGACCTGCATCCCATTCCCTGCAGGATCACGAACACCTGGCCCCTCCTGCCTCCACAGGTAGCTATTTCAAGGCTGGCCTCTGAGGGTGGCAGCCCAAAGGGCGCTGGGTGTTTGTGGGGACGGAGGGGGCAGAGGCAGCCAGAGCCTTAGTGCTTAATGCGGACTCCTCTTCAAAGGACTCGTGCTGTTGCTGCCCGGCCCCTGTTGGAGGAGGGGGGCGGGGCCCGAGGGCACGATCGGATTCTGGCCCGGCGAGGGCAAACGGAAACGCAGCCGGGATGTTCTTGATAGCCGATAGGTGTACCGTATGTTAGGGTGCGGTGGTGGTGATGGGAGATGGGCTGCTTGTGTTGTATGGGTGAGGGATGAAGGGACGGGGGGGGGGG